>CM076578.1:1117313384-1117913384 GCA_034641835.2 Pinus albicaulis | reverse complement strand
TAACAAACTTGAGTTTGCTAGATCCATCTGGGTTTTTGATCATTTGCAACTGATTTGATCCTTTTGATAACTGAGGATATTTCTGGGCTATGGGAGTGTATGAACTATCCCATTCGGAAGGTAAAGAGATTTCTGAAAAACCAAGTTGAAGAGGCGTTGTTTTTCCTAGTCCAACTATAACTCCTTCTTTTAAATCTCTCTTATTCAGCTTGGGATTTATAGGAGGCATAATAGTTGTTAAAAATCTAAGACAGATGGTAGTATGTAACCGTGCAATATGTGTGTCAGGGGCTACATCAAAACCAGAAAACTATATAAGCTTGTAGAAAATGATTGATGTATGGATATGTAAGGGATACTTAGTATCTTGGAACAAGGGAAGACCAGACTGGACCATTATTTAAGGGACCTTGAAATCCACCTAATAATGCATCATTAAATTTATTGAACATGGAATCGAGCACACAGTTCAAGAAGGAGGTATTTAACCCTGGTATGACTAATAGATTAATCCCAAATTGTACCAAACCAATATGAACATATTTGAATCCATTCTCCAATCCCCATGCTATATCTTCCTGATTTATTAGTGGTACTTGATATACTGACTGACCAACTGAAACTAGAATATTCACAGAAGTAAACCTAAACATACTTGTAGCCTTAAACTTGAACATAGGCAAATCATATATTTTTTCAACATCAACCTTAGGAAGTGTTCAATTGGGTTGTGGGTCGAATTCCTGAGAGACTATTCTATCATTATATATCGGGTGTTGTTCTTTCTTATTAAGGAATTTCAAGAAAGACCATCCTTTTTCATGAGCTTCTCTACGTGTATTTCTACCAGATTCAGAGAAATCATAACCAACCATTGTATAGTAATATATTATGCACTTATAAACAGAGATCCGAAGAACCTTGAATGTGGATTGACTGCACTTTCCCAGATACACAACGACTTACACCCTTTGCGCTAATCAACAGGCCTCCCGTCACCAACCAACACACACCAGAACTTTCAGAGTTGAAATACAAATAACTAATAATCCTACCTCACAAAAGTTGGAAACAATGGCTCTAATACCAATATTAATTGATCAATACATGAACCTTTTCATAGATAGCTCTTTTACATAGATGGAATATTTAGGCATTTATCAGATGTAGGTGCTTAGTAAACAAGAAACTATCTGAAGGCTTCCTGGCCTTTTATAGACTCTGTCTTAGAACTCTTTACAAAGATAGCTCTTTTATAGAAATGGACTGTTTAGGCATTTATCAGATGTAGCTTCTTAGTAAAAAAGAAGCTATCTGAAGGCTTCCTAGCCTTTTACATACTCCGTCTTAGAACTCATTACACACCAACCACACTGGACTGAATCAAATCCTAAGAATTTGGCCACTTTAAGTTCTCACCAGAGCTCTCACTCTGATGTTCAGGCTTCTCAGATTCAGACTCTAAAAGATAGAAGCAATAACTTCTTCGTGATGCAAGTAGATCGAACAGATGTTCGTAGATGCAGAGCAGGAAGACAATCTCAAACTTCTTCTCTGGACTCAAAACTCTCATAAAACTCTTAGACTCTAAAAATATCACTCTGAATTTCCCAAATGAGCCTTACTCCTTTCCTTATATAAGAAAATGAGGGGACAAACATCTTACAATCGGACAAACAAAATTTTGTACAGTTTTTCTATCAATCTTAGAGATGTGGGTCAAATCCCACCAGATGTCGAAGAAGTGCTCCGAGTCTCAAGACTGAAAGGAATATTTGTACAAAATTGTGCTATATATTATTTGCATTGTGGATACTTTTTAATAGAAAAGTACAAGAGAAAAACTGGTCACATTCAGTCTGTGACTGGACATCAAACAGTGGATGCTTTATATCCCACTATAACCATAATTATTTAGTAATAGAATCTTTACGCATGCTGAAGGTGACTCATGCTAAAGGCGAAGAACTGTAGCAGTACTGTACTAAACTCTATAATTCAGCTATTTTCTGCATGGAAATTCAGGCGTCTATAACTTATCTTTTATGAGTGTCATCAGCTATCTCACACATTCTAGAAAAAAACTGAAAGTAATGAATATGTACAATATATCAAAGAAAATAAGATATGATCTTATCTTAATAAGATCCTTTTGGACTTCTGTCGAAATCATATCCGCTAGGAGGAGAATAACTGTCATCATCAGAGGGGTCATGGTTGTTTATGATTGGTTCACCAGGAATAATTTGATCAAGCCACTATGGAGAGTGCTGTCCAAAGCAAGCATAAAATGGACTAAATCTGAAATGGTGGTCCAACTCAATTTCATCTAGACAGGTGTGTCCAATGAAGTCTACTATTAAATAGAATTCATATTGTGTTGTGAGTGTCACAGTGGTTGATTGGAATGTCAAACTAAAGGCGAAAATATCATAGGCCAATGCTCCCTCCTATAGTTCAATTCTAAGAAGATAAATAGTATCTTTGGCTTTAACATGTACCAACTCTGTGGTTCTTGGAGTAAACATGAAAAATAATTTTTTCATCCAAGGAGTCCAATGTCTGAAACTGCTCATAATATCTTCACAATACATATAAATGGAGATCTTCTTATGATGTCGAGCAAATTGGAGGATCCCATAATATTCATACCCAGAAATGGAAGGATCAAAGATATAGACAATCTTCATATCTCTTGGTGGTCTAGTATGGCCAAAATAACAATGGATGTTGTTGAGAAAACCCCAATTAATATTGTAGACTGATCTTCCTTCTTGAGAATTGTACCATTTGAGCATAATTAACTGCTAAACTTCTATTGGGAGAGATTTAATTTTCTGACAAAGACATTCCCAACAATACTGGTGTATACAGTTAGAACATAATTCAATATGGAAATGTGTTCTTACTGATTTTGACCATTCTCCTTTTTCAAATCCTTTAATTTCTCTAATGCTGCCTTCTCTGGTAAGCATGTTTGCTAGGTAGTTTTCTTTACCAGATTTGTAAATGATAGTAAAGTCAAACCCGTCAAACCATAATGCCCATCTTAATATTCTGGAGTTAACTTGTTCTAACAGTCTTTTGTTGGAAAACATACCTTTCATATGCTTAAGGTCTGCTTTATCTATAAAGTGGACAATTTTTAGGAAAAGATGAAATCTTTTAATACCTCTTTTGACGACTAATATCTCTTTGTGAGAAGAAGGATAATTAAGTTCTGTTTCTGAGAACGTACTTGATGTAAAGGCACATAATTCTTCTTTCTTTGGATGTTTCTGCAATAAGATGGCAGCCCATATGTCATTTGAAGCATCTGTCTCCAGAATGAAGGAATAATCTGAATGTGGTAAAGCAAGAGGAGGTAGTGACTGGATCTTTTGCTTAATAGCTTTAACTGATGTTGTCATCTGTTCTATCCATGAAGCTCCTTGTTTGAGCCTCTTCTAAATGACCTTAGTGTTTGTTTCTTGCTTCTCATAGAAAATCCTGATATAATTCAGACATCCCTAAAATATTTGAGTTGTTTTTATGTCCATAAACTGATCATGGAAGTTAAGCAAGCTTTTCAATACATGTTCTTGTAAAACAATTTTCCCTTGGGAAATGGTGAGTCCAAGATAATTTATCTTGGTTTGTGCTATAAAAAAATTATCAGGCCCTAAATATAAAAGCAAACCATGGATATATACAAGATCTTTACTAAAAAATAACAAGTCATCTATATATATTAACACAAAGTCAAGATGTCTGAAGATATCTTCCATTCTCTTCTGGAATTCTGAAGGGGAATTTTTAAGTCCAAAAGGTAAGACTATCCACTGATACCGGCCACCTGGGACTATGAAAGCAGTCTTATATCCGTCAATAGGCTCAATCCCTATTTGCTAGAAACCACTCTTAAGATCAAATTTGCTAAAAACATTGGCTTTATATATCTTAGCTAACAAGAGTTCTTTGTTAGGAAGAGGATACCTAATAGGAGCAAGAGCATCATTCAATGCTTTGTAGTTGATGACTAACCTTTTCTTCCCCCTTTTTTGTTCTAAATGTTTGTTTACATAAAAAGAAGGGCATTCCCATGAACTCTTAGAAGGTTTATTCAGTCTTCTGCTGAGTAAATCTTGAATATCTTGTTTGCGGTATTCTTGTTCTGATGGGCTCATATGATTTGCAGATGCTTTTTGAGGTTTCTGGTTAGAATTCTCATTGTAAGGAAGAGTGATAAAATATTTTTCTCTGGACCAAAATGCATCAGGATGTTCTAACATATAGTCTGTTTGAATCTTTTGAACTATATCTTTCAAAAATTGTGGAGCATGGAGATCTGTGTTCTTTACAATCTTCTGGATCTTTGTAATATCTTTGAGTGAAATTTCAAGCTGTTCCGACTGTTGGTCTGGTTCAACCTTGATGATGTAATTATTCTTATTTGGAACTTTCACTTGGGCCAAATGAACTGTAAAAATGATGGATTATTTATCAACAATTAATGGCATGTATTTTTGTACAAAATCCTGGCCTAAAAGAATGTCAGCACCTATGTCATAATTATACAATGTTACATACACAACAGAATTATTTAGCAATATAGGGAAATCTGGTGCAACATGGGAAATTCTCATAAGCTGATGATTTACAGCCTTGAATTGGATTTGGGTAGGCTGCCAGTAATAGGAGGGAATAGCTTTATATTTACAACAACTACTCATTGCACCTGTATCGATCTGAGCATCTAGATGATACAACTTGTAACTAGGGATTTTAATACCTATGGTGATGACCATCTGATCCCCAATTCCACTTATATCTTTAATATCTAGCTCTTGGTATTCTACCAATTCTGCTAAACTCTTAAAGGGAATGTTTGCTGCTTCATAACATATAGGAACAAACTGGGAGTTTAAATCATCTAACAATTGAACATCTTTTTGAATATCTTCAGCATTTTTAGCCATTAATTCTCTATTTCTTTTGATTATTTATTCTGCTTGGATGATTTATTTTTCTAGAGACCCTCTAAGAGAAACATAACCTTTTGGAAGATCTTCTCTTTGTTCAACAAGAAGCAAAGTTCTGACTGGTGGAGCATTCCTCATTAATTCATCAATTCTTTTCTGTAATCTGTTTCTAGGAATCAACAGATTGGGAGGAAACTTCTTGAACTCTTTTTGTGTTGGGTATGTGTTATATTATTTCCACGACTAATCACGTGCGGGGGGGCGATAGCCCTCCCTGTCGGGGTCCGAGGCAGTGCCCCGATGAAATTTTTTTGGTCCTTAATTTCCGGTGGGCGGTTCGCGCCCATGGCTTTGTGCATGGTTTTACACATGGTTTTGGGGTACGATGGTTTTCGGCCCCTGGTATTTTTTTAGATCCAGTCAAGGGAACTACGGTTATGTTCTAATCCAGGGTTAATGGATTAGGGTTTATGTATGTTTCAGCATGTATATATATGTGTTGTAAAACTAAAAGGAATATAATGAAATATCAAGCTAGCCATCTCGATTTGGGATCTAGGGGAAAATCTCTGTGTTTATCTGTTTTATGTGTTATGCTCTCGCTATTGTTTATTTTCAATTATAAGATTCGTGTGTAGATAATTTCTGTTCAGGGTTAAAACCTACATTTGGTATCAAAGTTGTTTCGGCTTCAAGGGGATGCCTTTGCTACTAAGGGTTTTTTTCTCGGGCCTGAGGTAGACCCTGTTCAGTGAGAGATCTGCAGGATTGATTCTTGCGGCAAAAGAAGATGGCGAGCGGCGGAAAGATAAAGATCGAGAAATTTAATGGTCAGAGTTTTGAGTTGTGGAAGCTCAAGATGGAGGATCTACTGGTGGATAAAGATCAGTGGATCGCGGTAGATCTAGGTACTAAACTAACGAAAATGTCAGATGAAGACTAGAAGAAACTGGATTGGAAGGCTAAGAGCACAATACAGTTGCGTGTCTCAGATTCAGTATTGTTGAATGTATCTAGGGAAGCTACGACGAAGAATTTGTGGGAAAAACTTGGGACTTTGTACCAATCTAAGTCTCTGGTGAATAAGTTGTTCCTGCGGAAAAAGCTATATAACCTGAGGATGAAGGATGGAGACTCGGTGATAGAGCATCTGAATGCCTTCAATATTGTGGTAAGTCAGCTATCATCTGTTGATATTAAAATCTCAGATGAAGATAAGTGCATTAGTTTGTTTTGTTCTGTACCAGACTCGTGGGACAGTCTGGTTATTGCAATAGGTAGCAATGCAACTACCTTGAATTTTGATGACATTGTCTCAGCCTTGTTGTCGGAGGAAATGAGACAGCGAAATATGGAGGGCCAGAATGGAGATGCCTTATCTGTATGAGGAAGGTCCCAAAATAGAAACAAGAATAAGGTTTCGAGTGGGAGATCCAAATCTAGAGGGAGATCTAAATCTCCTCGAAAGTTTGTAAAGGTATGTTGGAAATGCGGAAAGGAAGGGCATTACAAAAGGGAGTGCAGATCTAAAGCTCCTAAGAAAGGAAAGGGATCTGATGATGCTCCTTCTGCAGAGGCAAAAACCACCTCGGATGAAGCTGGGGATGTGTATTTGGCTTCTTCTTCAAATACACATGTAGATCATGAGTCATGGTTGATTGAATCAGGTGCATCCTTTCACTTCACTCCCCATAGGGAGTGGTTCTGCGAGTATGAGAAATATGATGGTGGCGATGTCTTCCTAGGGGATGATAGGAAGGCCAAAATCGTCGGACGTGGAAAGGTCAAGCTGAAGCTGCAAGGTGGAAGGATTAGAACACTTCCTAGTGTTCTGCATATTCCTGCATTAGCTAGAAATCTGATTTCTATAAGCAAGATGGATGATGCAGGTGTAAAAACAGTGTTCAAGAAAGATGCTTGTAAGATGGTTCAGGGAGCACTAGTATTAATGCGGGGAGTTCAGACTGGAACTCTTTACAAGCTACAAGGTAGCATTATTATTGATGGGTGTAATAATTCTATGGTTCCTGAAAGTGGAGCGGAAATCCTAGCGGTCTTTGGAGAAAAGACCATGCTATGGCATCAAAGGCTTGGACATATTGGAGAGAAGGGCCTTCGAATACTACATAGATATGTTATGGTAGAAGGTATGTCTAATTGCTCTCTAGATTTCGATTTCTGTGAACATTGTGTATATGGGAAGCAGAATCGGGTGAGTTTTCCTTCTGGTGCTAAGAGGGTGAACAATATATTAGAACTTGTGCATAATGATGTTTTTGGACCTGTGTCAGTTCCATCACTGGGAAAGTTTATGTACTATGTTTCATTCATAGATGACTTCTCAAGGAATACATGGATATATTTCTTGAGGAATAAATCTGAAGCCTTTGACAAATTTAAATAATTTAAGGCTCTGGTGGAAAACCAGACAGAAAAGAAGATAAAGGCGTTGAGGACAGATAATGGTGGGGAGTTCTACAAGAAGGAATTTGAAGAGTTCTGTAAGAAGTGTGGTATAGCACGACAGAAAAATACTCCATACACACCTCAACAAAACGAAGTTGCAGAAAGAATGAACAAAAATTTGATGGAAAAGGCAAGAAGCATGCTCAGTGGTACCGGGTTAGAAAAAGAATTTTGGGCAGAGGTAGTGGAGACTGCATGCTATCTGGTTAACAGATCACCTTCATCATTGTTGGAGGATAAGACTCCACATGAGGTATGGACTGGTAAGAAACCCTCTCTTTCACATCTAAGGGTATTTGGATGTGATGCATATGTACATGTTCCAAAGGAGAAAAGGACCAAGTTGGATAATAAATCTGAAAGGTGCATCTTTATTGGGTATAAGGATGGTTTAAAGGGTTACAAGCTTTGGAACCCAGAAACAAGGAAGGTTGTGTACATCCGAGATGTGGTGTTTAGAGAGGTGAAAGATGTTGTTAAACATGAAATCATACCAAAGGAACCTGAGAAGATAGAGTTTGAGCTAAAGGAGTATGAATCAGACTCTACAGCAGAAGAAGATTCAGAAGAGGAAGAGCCACAAACTCCAGCTATGAGAAGATCAGTTCGGGAAAGAAGGCAACCAGAAAGGTATAGTCCATCTGCTTTCTGTTCAGGTTTTGCCTTAACTATAACTGATGATGATCCCAGAACTGTCAGGGAGGCAGTAGATTCAGAGGATGGAAAACTCTGGAAGGAGGCCATGGTTGATGAAATGGCATCTTTGCACAAAAATGATGCATGGGATCTGGTGGAGTTGCCGGCTGGAAGGAAGCCCATTGGGAGCAAATGGGTGTTTAAGAAGAAGATGAATGTAGAAGGCAAGGTGGAGAAATACAAAGCTCGGTTGGTAGCGAAAGGTTATTCCCAGGTGCCGGGAATTGATTTTGGTGATATTTTTTCTTCTGTTGCCAAAGTTACTTCTATTAGATTACTTTTATCTGTTGCTGCTGCATTTGATTTTGAGATAGAACAGATGGATGTGAAGACAACATTTCTTCACGGGGATCTAGAAGAGGAGATCTACATGAAGCAACCTGAAGGCTTTATGGTGAAGGGTAAGAAAGAACTGGTATGCAGGTTGAAGAAGTCTCTGTATGGTTTAAAACAGTCACCAAGGATGTGGTATCAGAAATTTGATACCTATATACGGGGACTTGGCTTCACCAGAAGCAAGGAGGATCACTGTGTTTATTTTAAATTAATTGGTGACCGTGTTATTTATTTGGTCTTGTATGTGGATGATATGTTGTTGATTGGAAATGACAAAGAAATTATCCAAAATTTGAAGACCTAAATGTTCTCCAAATTTGACATGAAGGATCTTGGTGCTGCAAACTATATTTTGGGCATGGAAATTAAGAGAGATCGGGCAAAGAGGAAGCTCTGGTGAAACCAGAGAAAGTATGTCGAGACTATATTGCAGAGGTTCAATATGCAGGATAGTAAACCGGTGAATGTTCCTATTCCTGTAGGTGTAAAGCTGTCTGCTGAACAGTGTACCAAGACACAAGAAGAAGAGGAGGATATTTCCCGTGTTCCATATGCAAGTGCAGTGGGTAGCCTGATGTTTGCAATGGTCTGTACTAGACCAGACATTGCACATGCAGTGGGAGTATTGAGCAGGTTTATGTCAAACCAAGGGACTGAGCATTGGACAACAGTGAAGCGGGTTTTTAGATATTAACGTGGCACTAGTGATTATGGCTTGTGCTATCAGGGAAGACCAGGATTGGAAAGAATGTTGGACATTCGTGGTTTTGTTGATGCAGAGTGGAAATTTGGAGATGTTTGGACCAAAGAAGATCTACAAGTGGGTATGTGTTTAGCCTATTTGGAGGTGCAGTCAGTTGGATGAGTAAAAGACAGTCTGTGGTGGCTCTTTCAACTACAGAGGCAGAATACATAGCAGCCACTCATGCAAGCAAGGAAGCAGTTTGGTTGCAGAGATTGTGTTCAAGTATGGGGTTGGTACAGCAAGCTATAAGGATAGACTGTGATAGCCAAAGTGAAATTTTCTTCGCTAAGAACCCTGCTTATCATTCAAAGACAAAGCACATTGATGTTCAATATCACTTTGTTAGAGATATGGTTGAGGCTAAAAGGGTGTTGCTGGTAAAGGTGGACAGTTTGAAGAATGTTGCAGATGCATTGACAAAGTCTGTGAGCACTCAGAAGTTCTCTTGGTGTAGAGAAACAATGGGTGTTGAAGAATTGGGACAATGACTAATCTCTCATGTGGCCCCCTGCGGAAAGAAAACAATAAGTGGGAGAATGTTGGGTATGTGTTATATTCTTTGCACGACTAATCACGCGCTGGGGGGTAAGAGGGGGGGCGATATCCCCCCCTTTCAGTGTCCGGGGCAGCGCCCCGAAGAAATTTTTTTGGTTCTTAATTTCCGGTGGGCGGTCCGTGCCCATGGTTTTGTGCATGGTTTTGCACATGGTTTTGGGGTACAATGGTTTTCGGCCCCTGGTATTTTTGTAGATCCAATCAAGGGAACTACGATTATTTTCTAATCTAGGGTTAATGGATTAGGGTTTATGTATGCTTCAGCATGTATATATATATGTGTGTTGTAACACTAAAAGGAATATAATGAAATATCAAGCTGGTCGTCCCGATTTGGGATCCAGGGGAAAATCTTTGTGTTTATCTGTTTTATGTGTTATGATCTCGCTATTGTTTATTTTATATTATAAGATTAGTGTAGATAATTTCTGTTCAGGGTTAAAACCTACATTTTGGAGATGTTGTATCTCATGAGAAATATTATATGCCGAAAAAATCTTAAGATCTGAATTAAATGTACAATCATCACTATCTGAGTCTGTACAATTAAGTGATAATTTATGAAAATTATGAATATCTATATCCCTACCACCTTCTGAATCTGAACTATACACTGAGAAAAATTCTACAGGATTCTGTGAAGAAGTAAAAATATCAAACATTTTTATATGGGTATTATGCTTTTGGTTTGGACACTTATTGGCAAAATTTCTATGTTGTCCCCAAATGAAACAGTTACTGTTAGACATAGGAACAGGTTTCTTCCTCTTGCGAAAGATATACCTTGATTTGTTGTCCTTGCCATATTTATCCTTGAAAGGTTTTTTGTATGATTTCTTAGTACCTTTCGAGTTTGATTTTGAACAACGGAAATCTTTAGATTTATCTTGTTTTTTCTTCTTAGGTGTTTTGTAACGACCAAATCTGCGTGTTTCATTGAATATGTCACAAATTTGTGGACTGAATGACAATTGCTTCTTAAGGTTCTTCTTATTTTTGTAAGCAATGCATGGATTTCTGAGGATGGTGAGTATGTGTTGATGTAGTGCTGCTAAAGACAAAGAACCTATTGAAATTTTTTGTGTAGCCAATTCCTGTATGACCATTTCAGGAATTCTTCCTGGCATAGAAGCAATGTAGTGTCTAAGATATGTTGTGTTATCTAAATTGGGAATCTTGTAGTAAAGCCCTTGCATTGTACAATAATACTCAGGTAGCAAGTCTAAATCATAGAGTCTTTGACTCATAAACATCTCAGCATAATATGTTGTATATGAAGGAATGATTCCTAAAAATTCGTGTGAGAGTGCTAACATCATAGCTTCTAATGGATCTTTTTTGTCAAGGAGTTCTGTCTGTTGTTTGCTTCCTAATTGTTCCCACCATAAACAAACATTTCCTGTGAATGCCCATGAAATTTGCAGAACTACATCTCTCCATGACTGTTTAGCCTCAACTTCTTTCTTTTTAGCCCATGTATCAATTCTTTGTAGAAGAATCAATGTTTGATCTCTGTCTAAACAATCAAAGTTTATAAACAGAGCATTTCCAATGCTATGAAAGAAGCTGACTCTTCTCTGATTTCTGTACTGGCTAGATTATGAGCCTATCTAGTGAATGAACTAGAATGAGGTTGGGAAGATACATCACCCTCTGTAGTCTTAGGAGTCTTGTTAGAAAAATCAAAGGTATTTCCTCTCTTTGTTTTAGAAGAACTTTCTCCTAATTCTTCTAACACAGTGTCTTTTCCTTTGATGTCTAAGACAAGTTGAGCAAACTTATTATTGACCAAATTTAGTTTTTATTGGGCTAACTAAGATCCTTGGTGAAGTTTCTCTAGAGTGGTTATATTTGGAGAATTGATCATTTTTAGGAACAAAGTATGATCATCTTTGACTTGATGGTAAGTAAACTTTGGACCTTCTTGCTCTACTTCCTCAAACTTAGGAGAAGATGGAGGTCTTGGAATAGCATACTGAAAATTTAAAACGGCACTTTGGATTATGTTTAGCTGATCAGAAATTTCAGCTAATTTTTCCTTATGGGATTTTTTCAAATCATCATTTGCTTGGTGCAGTGTCTTTATGTGAGCTTTCATATCTAAGACATCTGTAGTAGAGCATAACTCTTATAACAATTCCTTCCAAACTGTCTCTCTCTAGTACATCAAATGATTATTTATACAAGATGTTCCGGTTATAGGGTCGTTATAACTATTTAACTACCATGGTCGATCGAATTGACTTGCATAGTTGATTTAATTACATTCCAACTTGGTTGGTTGACCCAAATTGCATGTTCGACTCACTTATATTCGACTTGAAAAATAATGAAGTTTTACTATTGAGTCTAATCAACTTAGTCGACTAGCCCTTTCAACACATATACACACATATGTATGTATGTATGTATGCACACACACATGCATACATATATGTATGTATGTATGTATGTGTACATACACATAAATACATATGGGTGTGTGTGTGTGTGCGCACATATGTACACATACATACATAATATTCTTAATTGAAAACTGTCACAACTCTATTCCAATTCATGGAAATCACATTCTTCTTGTCCTCAAAGTACCTTTACATAAGCCTAATCATATTCATACCTCACATGTACCCAACCAAAACCTTGGCATTTTGTATTGTTTCATAGAGAAATGGAATTATGCATGCAATGGTTCTATTTTTGTAGAGGTGTAGTTGTTGGTATTTCTTTGCTACGTAAATTATTTAAAAAGTTATTGAAGCCAACCTCCAACCTCACAAACTTTGTGCATGATTTCATGCAAACCAAAGTCCAAGCTTAAGGAACATGAAAATTTTACTTAGAAATATTATTACAATTCAATTGAATTGGTAAAAACATAAATTCCTTTACATGCACATTCATGATAAGAAAGAACATAAGCTAATTTTTTGAGTATCAAGCTACGTGGTAGACACAATTATTAAAAAATGGAAAGATTATTGAGAGGAAGTGGACAATTCTCGTCAACATTTACAATGAAGGCAGTAAGATATTATACATCTATGTGTACATTAAGTAGCTACAAATATGTGTGAACTGACAACCACATTTACCATTCATGCATACCATAATCAATTTACAATTGATGATTGTTATATTGCAATGAATTAAACATGGCAATGACATGAGAGAGGATAAGTTGAACAATCAAGAGTAAAGGATTTTTTGACATGGAATGTTTAAAATGTCCCACACATTTATGCATCTACATTATCAGGAAAAAATCAATCGTATGAATGAATTTATCGTATACCACCATGAATGCATTCATTTCCCGATAATTCACAATACCAAACATGCTCGCCCATCGACATAAAATAAAAACATGGGACTCATTAAAGAATGGGAATTCTCTCCTCTAATGGACCTAGTACATTGGTAATTACGTGGGTTTGTAAGCCTTAAGGAGTTGCAACAAGGGATAGTAAATTATACATACACAATAAATGATAGCCATATAAAAACATCAATAAGCCAAAATACACCAATACAAGGTCCACACACACACACACACACACACACATTCCAATTTAGAATGGAAATCACATTCTTATGTGCAATGACTTTTACATAAGTTTAATCATATGCATATCCCACAGGTACCCAACAAAAAAATTTATATTGTCCCTAGCCCTATAGATTCATAGTCAAGACAACATAATTCCAAATATACTCTTGACCCGAAAGCCACATCCAACTATCAAAAGCATATTAAGGTTTAAAAACCCAGAACTTGATATCAAAACAACTTATAACAACTCCTTACAACCAATTTTTTTTTTCAAAGTACTCCCTAAAATATGATAAGTATCGTTGTAGGAAACAATACACAGTCAAGGTACCATTGTAATATTCTTCTAATGATAATACCATGCTTTCAACTACTGGCCTTTATTGGAAAGAGCATCTACCTCAATGTTTAGTTTGTTGTTTTGGGGTAGCATCATATGTGCTCTAAGTCTCAAATTTTGTGGCGAGGCTTAGACACATGTATTCCAGATAACCTAGAAATCATTTGGTGAAATTCCACTCGGATTATATTCTATAGAAATAATTAATTATTTTTAAAGGGACCCTAAGTCTAAACTTAGGAAAATAAAATAATTAAAGTGAATCAATAGAATATGAGTGAGAATGATCTAGAATAAATGGATCAAGTTAAAAATTAATCTTAGTCATTGGTTAGAGATCTAATCTAGGTCATTGAAGTATCAACGAGAATACTATAAGATTGGCTTGAAGGGTCATTTGGAAAATACGTTTTGTAGACATAAGGTAGAGATCAAAGATTGATTTCTTTAGTAAGCAGTTCTCAGGAAGAAAATTTGAACAAGAGATCTCTTACAACGAGGGGTAGTAATTCTGGTTAGAAGAAATCATGAGCTAGAGAGTACATAGTAGCATAGGCAGAGAGAGCCACAACATCAACATAGAGCCAATGACGCAATGCCTACGTAGTCACTGCGTAGAACCAGAGGGAAAGTCGTTTTCCTGCTGAGGAGATAGTGCCAGATCCCGAAGAGATTTTTTCGGAGGCCAAAAGGCTTCAGTTTCCAGCTAGCAGTGAGACCAGTGCACAAGTGGAAGGGAAGTTGTAGTTGTGATGTAGAGACTGTGTGGGTGATGCAGTCACTGCGCAGGGCAGTCCAATCTTGGTGCAGATCAGTCCTGGGTTCCCGTGTAGGAGTGAGGTTTATGTCACAAGATATATTCTGTCATTTTCTCTGTATGATTTGATGACGTGTCAATCATATATTTGTACTCAGAATATTTACTACATAATATATAAACCCTCAGATCTGTTGCATCAGTTTTTCCGCATTGGGTTTTTCCGAGGACATTAGTCCAAAAATAACTGTGTCGAATGGTTGTGTGATCTATGTTTGTTCATATTTTTTTCCGCACTTGTATTTATTCCACATTTAATTTGTGTAGCCTGTAGTGAATGGATTTTAATTTTTTCTTGTTGAACACCATGAATAATTTGTTAAGTAAATAAAAAATAAAAGACTTTCCATCAGCTGTTGCAATAGGATTCTTGAGTTGACGAAATTTTCACATGGTACCACAGCTTGTTTAAGTTTATTATAGGTGAGATAAAGAATAAATCCAACAGATTCAACGTTGGTGAAGCGGGGATCAAAGAACTGCGTAAGAAGCATATCGATGTCCTAATTGATTGCGCAGTCCAAGCCAAGAGGGCTAGACCAGCAAGAAAATCTCTCTCTTAATGAGCCGATAGAGAGGTAGGATTGTTCCAGGTCGATGTTTGTTTGAAGCAGAGGGAGAAGTGCAACAAATCTACATAGATAAGTAGTTGGAAGGACGCAATTGACTGCACGGTAGCGATTGCTAGTGTAGAGCATCATGATGCGTAGTTGAAACATAGTAAATCTACATAGATAAGCAGTTGGAAGGACGTAGTTGACTGCATGGTAGTGATTGCTAGTGCAGAGCGTCATGATGTGTATTTGAAACATAGTTTTTGGGATTTCTGAACTCAGTGAGTTTTCTTTCCCAAGAAAATCAGATTCCTTGTGCAGTAGCAGTAGATTTTATGGCTTGATCCATCAGGAGTACGTAAATCCAGCTGCATAGAGGGTGAGAAGGTATAGATCGAAAACCTGTGGGTGAGATGGAAGCTAGTGGGTTGCGTGACCAAGATCAGTTGGAGGGTGCCTCTAACTATGTAATTTGAAAGGCAATGATTTCCTTCCTTCTAGATGGGCATGACCTCAAGCACTTTATCGAAAGTTCTCAGGCCGAATCGGTGGATGTAGCACCATTAAGGGCCTTCAATAAGAATATGGCAAAGACCAAGTAGTTGATCCTCGATGAAGTGAAGGATCATATTGTTTCACACATCTCTGGAAAAGGGACAGCAAAGGAGATGTGGGATGCGCTGACAATGCTATATCAGGGGTCTTTCGAGAAGCGTAAGATGTTTCTGGATGAGAAAATGTGGACCACTAGGATACATAAAGGAGAGTGCATTGATCCATTTTTGTCTAGACTTCATGAAAACCGAGATCAACTGGCAGTTGTGGGGTCAGATCCTTAGGCCATAGAGATGGTCATACTTGCCTTAAATTTTGTGATCGAAGACTATCAAGTCTTTGTCCAGAGCATCTTGGGCAAAGAGAATTTGTCGGGATGGGAAGCGATGTGGGAAGTTCTTCAGCGAGAAGAGATGAGGAGAGATTTACTCAAGTGCCAACTTGAGAGTAATAGTAGGAGTGGTTTAAAGGTCAAGAAAAAGGAGGATGAGAATGCAACCCTTGCATCAAAGGGACAACAAGAGCAGCATAGGAGGAAGAAGGATCTATCAAAGATCAAATGCTTCTAGTGTGGCGAGATGGGACATTATGCCACATAGTGTCCCCTCAGAAATAAGGACAAGGATGAGAAGCATGATCCTTAGGACAAAGAATTGAATATAGAGGAGGAGGAGTTTGCTATGATTGCTCATATACCTCTAGGAGGGAGGTGGGTTGATTTGGAGTTGTAGACCCAAAGATCCACAAGTTGGTCAGGATCCTTGAGGAGTCCACCTCTCGGATCATCACCTTGCTACAGGAGCCCAAATCAGAAGTAGCGAGATGGAATAGTGCCAATTGGTGCAGAGGAATGTTGAAGTGACAACGCAGTGGTTAGCAGCGCCAAAGTATGAGTAGCTAAGAGAAGTGTTGTAGCAGCGTAGAGGGACGCAGTGCAGAGAAGCAACAACACAACAGCTTTAGAGAGGCAGCATAGAGGCTAACAATAGTCAAATATTCATCACCAAGATGCAATATACTTATCCAATTTTGAATCTTTTTCAATTGCAAAAAGCAACAATGTTGCAGTGCTTATCAGTTGGGAGTGGCAGAGTCAGCAACAACACAGATGCAAAATTCAGAGGGAGTTGCAGTACGGATGCAGTGTTGACAGTGGCAATGTCACCAATAGTACATATGTAATGTTTGCGCAGAGTTGATGGGAAATAGTGTCAGAAATCAATAATGCAGAGGGAGATGCTTCAGGGTTAGAACAGTATGAAGCAGGGCATATTGTTAGAGCTCATTCCTCACTAAGAGGGATTGTTGATTTGGGGTAGCATCGGATGTGATCTAAGTCTCAAATTTTTTGGAGAGGCTTAGACACATGTATTCCAGATAACCCAGAAATCGTTTGGTAAAATTCCACTCGGATTGTATTCTATATAAATAAATAATTATTTTGAAACGGACCTTAAGTCTAAACTTAGGAAAATAAAATAATTAAAGTGAATTAATAGAATATGAGTGGGAATGATCTAGAATAAATGGATCAAGTAAAAATTTAGTCTTAGTCGTTGATTATAGATCTAATCTGGGTCGTTGAAGTCTCAATGAGAAGACTATAATATTGGCTTCAAGGGTCATTTGGAAAATACATTTTTGAGACACAAGGCAGAGATCATAGATCGATTTCTTTAGTGAGAAGTGCTCAGGAAGAAAATTTGATTGAGATAAATCTTGCAGCGAGGGGCAGTAATTCTAATTGGAGGGAATCCTGAGCTGGAGATTACATAGAAGCAGAGGAAGAGAGAGCCACAACATCAACGTAGAGCTAGTGATGCAGTGCCTACACAATCACTTTATAGAGCCAGAGATAAAGTCCTTTTCCTGCTGAGGAGATAGTGCAGAGCCAGTGCCAAATCTCGGAGAGATTTTCCGGAGGCCAGAAGGCTTCAGTTTCCAGCCAGTAGTGACACCAACGCAGAGGCAGAAGGGCAGTTGTAGTTGTGACGCAAAGACTACGTGGGTGATGCAGTCATTGTGCAGAGGCAGCGCAAGGCAGTCTAGGCTTGGTGCAAATCAATGTCGAGTTCCCATGGAGGAGTGAGTTTTGTCTCACAAGATCTCTTCTGTCAGTTTATCTGTATGATTTGACAGCGTGTCAATCATAGATTTTTACTCAAAATATTTACTGCATAATATATAAACCCTCAAATCTGTTGCGTCGATTTTCCCACATTGGGTTTTTCTAGGGACATTAGTCCAAAAATAATTGTGTCTAATGGTTGTGTGATCTATATTTGTTCATATTAGTTCCGCATTTGTATTTGTTCCGCAGTTAATTTGTGTAGGTTGTGGTGAATGGATTTCGATATTTTCCTGTAGAACACAATGAATAATTTGTCAAGTAAATAAAAAATAGAATACTTTCCATTAGTTGTTGCAATAGGACTCTTGACTTGACGAAATTTTCACATAGTTGATAAATAACATGAATAAATGAAACTCTAGCAAACAAAAATGTGACCTCCTTTAGTTGGTCTACTAAAGGCATCAAAAGAAAATTTTGAATTTAAATCTCTCCTTCATCTCATTGATGAACAAAGTAGAATCTCAAAAAATATATAACTAATCAACCCGTTTTACCATTTCAATATTTAAATGAAGTCTCAATGCCAACAATTATGTGTAATTGTTAGATACTTGACTTGTTAGTTGTACTTTAAATTTTAGAAAATGATTATCTAAAACGAAAAGAATAGCACCCAAAATGCTAAATTTGGCCCTTGTTTAGGTCCCCACCACTGACACACCCACCCCTCTCTACATCGCACGACCCCCCCCCCCCCCGCCCAACCAAAAAAGAAAAAGAAGCATATGATTTATCTATCAACAAAACTCCCACTTAGCTTGGTGGTCTCTCCTATATCTCTGTTCTACACCCCTGAAAAAGTGCATACACTTGATGTTGAATAATGTAACTAGGTTTGGTCTTCATTATTAATGTATTTGTCAAAATAAATTTTTATTATTATTAAATGACTTATTAAAGCATGGGTTCGATGATTTGTTCATATTTAGATTAAAGTCCCAATTGTGGAATTCTAGGTTATTCATTATAATTTTAAATTGATCCTATTTAGGGATTTTAAATCATGTAATATTAGGTTGTTTATTTGGTCAAAAGGATCCTCCGTCAACTCATATTCTTCAAGGTCATCATCCTCGTCCACATCAACAAAAATCTACTTCAAAGTATCCCTCCAAGTCAAGCATTAGTTTATTCTTTAAGTCTACCTGAAATCAGAGAATAAAATCTCATGTTGGCTCGCCTTAAATAGACACAACAGTTCATAAGTTCATGTCGGCTTAATAGGACATTCATACCACTATAAATAATCACCTCCACCTATTCCACATAATAATATTTTTGGACATATCTCTCCAAGTTTTTCAGATGGGTTGGAGAGTGAAAAAGTTTAGACTTATCTCTGCAATCAAGGCTCAGACTCTATTACAGGCTCAATGATGTTACAGTGGTATAGAGGCTCGATGAAGTTATAGTGACATGCTCAACAATATGATCTTTATGTTCGGTGAAGGTACAATGGCTTGGTATCTATACTCAATCTCTATGCTTGGTGAAAGTATAGTGGTACAATGGCTTGTTAGTATGATGCTATATAATTTTGTCTCATCTCAAATAATACATGGATTTTGGTGCCATCTAAGTAATACATGAACTCGGTGCTATCAGAACTTGCTACTATATTAGTGCTACATAAATTCGGTTTTATCCCAAATCGGTGCTACAAGAACTCATTTCTATCTCATTCATTATGTTCAGTGATATGATGTTATCACATTATGATGCTCAGTGATATGTTGCTACCTCAATCTTTGTCGAAGTAATGAGGATGAAGTTTTGGTGCAAGAAAATGAGATCTCAGTGCTTACGTAATGAAGGGATGACTTGATGGAGGAATCCTATAGTCTAAGGGTCTTGGCCGTCTCATCTTGAACCTATTAAAGAAATAATTTTGACTGGATTTTCCCCAAAGAGTGGGGTTTTTCCGTGGTTGTGTGCCTACATATTGTGTTCTCTTCTATTTGTTTGGCATTAGCCTTGATTATAAGAAAAGACAAAACAAAAGAACACATAATAATAATCATAAGATAATGTCATGATAAGAGAAACTAATTAACTTCCATTTCTATAACATGGTTTCAAAGGTAAGGTCATGATCAAAGGCAGTGAAAATTTCTTGAGGAACATCAATGGACACTTCTGGATTAATGAATCACAGTGAACTAACTCAATCATAAAAATAATCTTGAAGACGTATGAGGACCTCACACTAACATCAGTCACAGAATATTGAATAATGGTAGAGAAAGGATCTTTATCACAACATTGTCACAAAACATAAACCACAATGCTCTCACAGTTCGGATTAACTCCCTAAATGCTAACACAGTTCAGTGGCAAACCTTATAACTTGATAGTGGCTGCTACACAGTCTGGTGTCACCATAGTTCGGATATCTCAGAGAAATATTGGTGATATACTACAACAACATTTTGGTACCATTGTAATATTGTTTTGATACTAATGTCGTATATATCATTCAATGATGTTAGAATGGACAAGTACCAAAATAAAATCATGTTACAATAGCCACAGTGGACACTCTCAGTGATAATCCACAGTGATAAGTGTTGATGCATTCAATGAAATATCAGTGAAAAACCTCAATGCTATTAAATTAATAGGTCATGTTGAAAATAGTGTTGGTGTTATTACACAATTTTGATGCTTCAAACAAGAAAAGGGAGTTTGGCACTACCACAATTATTTGGTGTCACTAAAATATGAAGGGTTTACTACATTGAGCAGGGATAGAGTATGGTTCAATTGCATATGAAATTATATAGAAGCACAAGAAACTAGCTCAATAAATTCAAGTAAACACTACTAAGTTATTAATTCGAAGGTATGTATACTCAAGGTACGTATGCTCATATATTTTTCAATAAATATAATACTGAATGGTTCATATAATTCTTGTTATTTAGTCTAGGCAATAGAAGTGTACTCTCTAGATAACATATTAGAACCTCAATCCTCTCCCTCTAGGATCTACAAGTAATCTAGAATTCCGTGCAAAAGTTCTTGATTCCATCCTCCATGATTACGTAGGAGATCTAACTTAAAAAATGAAGTCATGTTCGTGGTATCACCGTTTTGCTTGAAAGAGTGTATTGCAAACCATGACTTACTCTTCTAGGAAAGGACTTGCTAAAAGATCAAGGAGTATGGAGGAAGACATCACAGGAAGGTTTGTCAAGAAACAAAGGTATGCCTTATATTATAAAGCTTTGTTATTCTCTTTGAAAAATCCAATATATTCTACTAACGTTTGTTGTGGTTAGCTCTCTTGAATCTTAAAAGATTCTTGTTTGGGGTGATTCATCATCTGATGAATTTTTCCACCTCTTACATTGTCTGCATGAAAGGAACCCTGAGCGGTTCTCTGAAAAACCCTAACCTAAGGGTATGTTTAATCCCTAAACCTATTTAGAGCTATTAATGAAGAAATTTTTGTACTAATTGATATATTGATAATGTTGTGTTCGAGATTTTGATAAGATCATATAAGCTATAACTTATGAGGGATTAAATGATTTTGTTCAGAATCTTGAACCTTTGAAGTCTTGATATAAAAGGTTTTTCTTTGACAATGAACCGAAACCCTAGGTTTTGGTTAGGTCTACAAGAAAAATCCTTGCCATGAAAATTCCTAGGAATGAAACCCTAGGTATATGTTCCTTTGATTGTATCCCCAGCGTAGTTTAGGTCAATGTATGTCTTATATATTAAATATTGTCTATTCATATGATGTGCTTATATGATAATATCCTAGATATATGAGTTGACCAAATTTATAATGGTCATAAGTCCTAGTGTTTGGAGGCAATCCCTAGTCAAAGTTTGATGTTCTAGGATGATGTTTGAAAAGTCAATGGTTTTACATTTAAGCTCTAGTAATGATTAAATTCTCTAGTATGTATATTCATTTGAGTCAATATAATGTTGTTGAGAATTTATAGATGGAAAATCTGGGTTTTACATCAAACCCTAGTCAAAGCTATTCATGATGGGTTTTGATGGTCAATTAAAATCTAGGGCTTGCAACTCTCTCTAGTGTAAATTGGTCATATTAATGACTAAGTTGTGATTAAATTTGATTGATTCTAGGATCCTTGTGGGGAGTCTAAAATATATGAACTCTGAAAAATATTATGTACCTCTTCTTTTGATTGCTATATGAAAAAAATAATATTCTGCCATCTTGATTGAATTACTGATGTGATTTAGGGTTTGTAAAAAACTTGGATAGAAATTGAAATAATGGAGTAAAATCTCTTGATTGATTATGTAAAGTATCAATGCTTCCGCTACTATAAATTTTTGTTATAACTAACTTCATGCTTCTACATAATTGGTTATACTTATTATCTAAGTTATGCAGGTAAATCATATTGGTGAAGAAGTCTGTAAGAGAAGTTGATATGATCAGCATGATAAGAGGAATAGAAGCCATGAAGGATTCTCCAACACCGAAGGAAGAATTTAATCTCCCTACATTAAGAGGGAGCCTGGATAGAAGAAATATCCCTAGTTAAGAGGGAGGGTGCAACATAAGTCTTGATTGGAGAATATATACTAGAAGAAATGTTGCTACATGTGAATTAGGGAAAGGAATCTTCTCTCAGAGATTCAACTAATAGTCCTACTGAAGTTAGTTGAAGATAAACATTGAAACCTCGAAGGTTTACTTTGATTATATACTTGAATGTGTATTTTTGATTGGGGTTGTGTTTGTACAAGTGAATCTCTCAAAGGTTTTGATAACATGTTGGTTACCAGTCAGTTTGATTGGGAGAGATTGGTTATACTTGATCTGCTGGATCAAGGATGTTGAGGCTTTGTGAGTGAATCATTGCCTGGAAAGACATCAAACCGACACTTTGTGTTGATGTCTGGTAGGGAGGATGACATCAGGTGAATGTGCACATAGTTCCCTGGGTTGATGGTTAGTAAGTAAGCCTAATGGTACCTATAGAGGTTGAAGTATTTAGTCCATATTGGTCCCACTCGGGTAGACTTCCCTGGTCAGGAATCTAGTATGTGGAATTGTGGTGCCTAAATTGTAGAGTGACCAAATGTATAGATTTCCCTGGTCAGGAATCTAGTCCATGGCATTGCAATGCTTAAACTTCTTCATATATAAAGTGAGATCTTCCATGTACTTATCTTATATATGAATACCTCCCTAGTTAAAAGGGAGTGTTGAAGAATGTAACTAGGTTGGGTCTTCATTATTAATGTATTTGTCAAAATAATTTATTATTATTATTAACTGACTTATTAAAGCATGTGTTTAATGCTTTGGTCATATTTAGATTAAAGTCCCAATTGTGGAATTCTAGGTTAGTCATTACAGATATAAATTGATTCTATTTGGGGCTTTTAAATAATGTAATATTAGGTTGTTTATTTGGTCAAAAGGCTCCTCCATCAAGTCATCTTCTTCAAGGTCATCATCCTCGATCACTTCAGAAAAAATATACTTCAAAGTTTCCCTCCAAGTCAAGCGTTAGTTTCATCTTGAAGTGGGCATCAAATCATATAATAAAATCTCATGTCGGCCCACCTTAAATAGACACAATGGTTCATAAGTTCATGTCGGCTTAATAGGACATACATACCACTATAAATAGGCACCTCGACCTATTCCACAGAAATAGATTTTCGGACATATCTCTTTGAGTTTTTAGGATGGTTTGGACAGTGAAACAATTCAGAACTCTCTCTGCAATCAAGTCTCAGACTCTATTACAGGCTAGTGAAGTTACAATGGTACAGAGGCTCAGTGAAATTACAGTGACATGCTTAACAATATGATATTTATGCTCGGTGAAGGTAAAATGGATTGCTCTCTATACTCAATCTCTATGGCTTGGTCTCTATGCTTGGTGAAAGTACAGTGGTACAATGGCTTGGTAGTATGATGCTATATGATGTTGTCCCATCTCAAGAATACAAGGATTCAGTGCTATCTAATCAATACATGAAATCAGTGCTATCAAAACTTGTTTCTATCTTAGTGCTACATAAATTCGGTGTTATCACAACTTGGTGCTACAAGAACTCGTTTCTATCTTAGTCATGATGTTAAGTGATATGATGCTATCCCTTGACGATGCTTAGTGATATGCTTTCACCTCAATCTTGGTCAAAGTAATGAGGATGAAGTTTTGGTGCAAGTAAAGGAGATCTCGGTTTCATGGAGATTTCAGTGGTTACGAAGTGAAGGGATGACTTGATAGAGGAATCCTATAGTCTAAGTATCTTGGTCGTCTCATCTTGAACCTATTGAAGAAATAATTTTGACTAGTTTTTCCCTAAAGAGTGGGATTTTTCCCTGGCAATGTGCCTACATCTTTAAAATTTCAATCTGAAAATGCTAGTGCAATGATTGATTTATTTCGCCTACTTATTTATAATAAGTTATTTACAAATGCTTCAGTAAATTTTGAAATAAATACAGCTGCAACACTCACTTTAATCTTAAAGCAGAAGAACAAATAGAACAAGTATAAGACAATAGAAACAACCACATGAACACAATTATTTTTGGACAATTATCCCCGGAAAAACCCAATGTGGGAAAACTAGTGCAACATATGAGGGTTTATATTAATCTTCAACAGTGAAAAGATCGTTTACATAATATATGATGAGCAGATATTTACCATACACATCAGATGAATTTTTTGAACACCTCGGAAGAATTCCCTACACATGGAACCACAAGGAAAATACCCTCTAGCAGATGTTTTTGAGGAACCCCTTATAAAAATAGCCCAAACATCCGTTTGTAGCGGAGGTTACTAGAGGAGGTTGGCGGGTGGAGGTTTTTGCGGATTCTTTTTTTAATTTAATTTAATTAATTTATTATTATTATTATTATTATTTTATTTTATTATTTTATTATTTTTATTATTTTTATTTTTTAATTTATTTTTTAAATTTTTAAATAATTTTTAAATTTAAATTTTTTTTTTCGGTGCATTTATCATCCTAAACCACACCGGTGCGTTCAACTAGAGAAAGCACTAGTGCGTTCAAAAAATTGGCACACCGGGACATCATGTGCTCAGTACAAACTCGCCCGGTGTGTCTCATTACTATAGCACTAGTGCTTTACAAAGATTCCGCACCGATGCATCCTAAAACTCTGCGCCAAAAATGAAACAACCCGGTGCGGTTTTAAGAAACCTTACTGGTGCGCCTATAAAACCCGCGCACTGGAACAAGGTTAAATAAAAATAAAATTACGGCCAAAAATCCACATTTTCACTTTTCAGTGCTCCAGAGCTCTCAAGCACCAGTGCAAATTTACCTTGTGTGAGGCGCGTTGCCATTGGTGCTCCCATTGCACGCATTGTTGCTGTCCATTGCCCACCATCTCCATTTCGAATTTTGAAAATTCTACACCAATATGCCTTCTCAATGGCCAATTGTACAGGTATTTTACTTGTTTTTCCATAATTAAACCTTTTAGAGGAGTAGTTTTCTAAAATAGCTTAAAATTCACCTTATTTAAAAAAATCTCGCGTGATGCGCTCGAGCCGTTTGGCTCGCATCGGTTCGTGGTGCTGCCTGTAAATTTATAGGCCGCACCACAACCTGTGCTAATGGTATCTGCACCGGTTCTAGGGTAGTACCAAAACGATGCACCGTGATTTTTTTAAAATTAAAAAATTTGCGGTGTGGTCGGTTACGCGGCCGCACCGTTAACCATGTCGAATTGCTAGAATGTGGTGCATTGATGGAAATATCTGCCCTGGGGCGGGTAATTTTGTCAGCGCACTACCCCCCCAAACTTGACATAGTCAATGGTGCGGTCATGTAAACGACCGCACCGTTGACTATGTAGTGATGTCAGGAGGGTGGTGCACTTCCTAAACTATATGCCCCAAGGCGTATAGTTTGGTCAGTGCACCACCCTCCCGACACTGGTACATAGTTAATGGTGTGGTCTGTTATACCACCACACTGTTGACCCTGTAACAATGCTAAGAGGGTGGTGCGTTGAAAATTATCAAGTGCACTGCCTCTGGTGAGCGATAAATAAAGACACACTGTTACTGGTGCATTCCTGTTTTTTGTGGCGCACCGACTGTTTTTTTGTTTTGTTTTTTCAAAAAAAATTATATATGTATATTCCTAAGTACATGTATCATTTAATAAAAAAATTGTATTTAATATGTTAGTCATTCATTGACGTCAAAGAATATAAGAGAGGGAACAACAGTAACAACAGGCGGACCAGTATAACATGGTTCGCCTATGGGAGGCACGAGACAGGGAGAGAGATATGTACCCTCAACCTATTTAGCATCCACCCGGGAGCTCCTAAGGGAGATAGGCCTCCTCAAGTTCTATGAGGAGGCTACATCCATAAAGGGCCATGGTGGGTTTTTGTGACAACTTATTTGCAGGTGGAATGTCCACCTACAGACTTTCCGGGTTGGTCCTAACCAGTGGTACGTGCCCACTGAGGAGGACATCTATTTCATTATTGGCCTATCGAGGGGAGGGGTGGATTGTCCCTCATTCCCAGAGGTCCCCGTTGGATATGCAACAGGGAGTCAGTTGGTGTACTCCTAGAGATACATTAGCTCAGATATACTGTCTCCTGCAGATTTCAGGTCTCCGAAGGTTAGTTATGTATTGCTTCATTTGGTGGAGAGGAGGTGAGGTGTCTCTCACTACCGATTTCGACCATTGCACACCATACCAGCGACGGGCAACCCATTAGTTTCCCACTTCTATTTTATGTTGATTCTTTATTACAAGCGCCACGATTTGTGAAGTGGCCTGCCACTTTTTTGCAACAGTTCTGTATAGCTTTAGATAGATGTTGTGCTTAGGCATAAGGGAGGGTGAACTTCCCTTTTTCTTCAGAGCTATTTTGTTTATTTTTTGAGAGGTTTTTAGAGACGAGACCTACTTTTGTTTCGCAGCCTCGTAGGCTGATGCTGCATGTACAAATGCAGATGCGGGGACAGATGATGCCCAAGAGGGGCGAGTCACAATTTTCAGTGAGGATATCACATGATGCACTGGATTTGCTAGTCAGTGTTGATGAGCATCCCTTCATTCTGGTCCCATGTCTGTATGCTGGTTTGGATTGGCGAGGGCATGCCAACATCCTCTTCACAGATGATGAGCTGCCGGATGATAGAGGTAATATTACTGTTTTATTTAAATTTATTCTAACATGTTATTTAACTTGTTTTTATTAAACTGTTTAATGAAATTGTCTAATTATTGTTGTGTACTTATATATATTTTATAGAAATTGGGTCATTTGATGGCGACAAACCTGGTCCTCATGGTGTGCTGGTATCGCCTTTTGTGAGGCATAGGCCTAATAGTATATTTAGGATGGAGTTGGGCGACCAAATCTATGCACTTTTTGTGGAGGTGGGAGTTAGGCCTGCCACTATGAGAGAGATACAGGACGATGCTAGGCTAGTACAAATGTGGAGAGGCATGCCGCGTGACACGTTCACCCTGATGCGACATGACGTAGGAGATACCAGCTTAGTTACGTGGTTGAGGAGGGCCCTTCGACGTAGGCGTGGTTGAGACGCAGTACGTCGACAATCGAGCAGCGACACATCATCTAATGATCACAATCAGGGGAGTCTTCATCGTTCACCTTGCACCGTAGATCATCAACATGTAGCATCAACCAACAGTCATGATCATGAGCAGGCTAGACCATCCACATTGATTCAAACTTCTCAGCCTGTAACATCCAGCATTCATGATCATCAGTAGGTTAGACCATCCACGTCGAGTCATCATGATCAGTAGCCTGCAGCATCCAGCAGTACTCATGATCATGAGCAGGCTGGGTCATCCATGTCGAGTCATCATAAGCAACTGACAGTTGATCCTGATCAGCATGAGGCTCCACCAGATCAGCAGGCACATGATGATCGACATCTATCTGAGCTTGTCGAGGTTGCACCATTGAC
Source organism: Pinus albicaulis (assembly GCA_034641835.2). Lineage (NCBI taxonomy): Eukaryota > Viridiplantae > Streptophyta > Pinopsida > Pinales > Pinaceae > Pinus > Pinus albicaulis. Next base: position 1,117,885,704 of record CM076578.1, on the reverse strand, counting down.
TGAGCAGGCCTAGACTAGTATTACTATTGATGATGCACTACCAGCTGATATTTGACATTTATATTACAGTTGTATATTTTTGACATTATATATATCTATATATATATATATATATATATATATCTATATCTATATCTATATCTATATCTATATCTATATCTATATCTATGGTCCATGTATTTTATGTTCATGTTGCAGTTCTACTTAATTTACATGTTGGTGATCATCTTGATGTGTATATTGTTAGGCCATGTTAGATATGTTCATTTAATGTGCAGGTTGCAGATAGATGTGTATGTGATAGCAGTTATTTAACACGAGATGTATATTTGATGTTTGTGTTGTCATGATGTTATACAATGCTAATTGTGTTTTGTTATATGATCATGATCACAATGATTAGATGATGTTAGCGAATTTGAATGTGTTTTTTAGTCGAATAGGATGTTTGTATGATGGTTATCATGATCGTGATGTTTATTTAATTTAATATTAAATCATGATATTTATTAAATATTATGTCGTGATTGTAATTGAAATTTTATTTTTAATTGTATGTAAAATTGTAAAATTGTGATTGTATTTGTAATTGTAATTGTATGTAAAATATTTATAAAATTTTGATTGTAACTGTAATATTTAATTTATTGTGAAATGATTGTAATTGTAATTGTATGTATGTAAAATTGTAAAATTGTAATTCTAATTCTAATTGTATGTGAAATTGTAAAATTGTAATTGTATGTAAAATATTTGTAAAATTTTAATTGTATTAATGTGAAATAATTGTAATTGTAATTGTATGTAAAATTCTAAAAGTGTAATTGTAATGGTATATATGTAAAATTGTAAAATTGTAATTGTAATTATATGTAAGATTCTAAAATTGTAATTGTAATGGTATATATCTAAAATTGTAAAATTGTAATTGTAACTGTAAATTTTATGTAAAATTCTAAAATTGTAATTGTAATTGTATGTAAAATTCTAAAATTGTTCTTGTAACTTTAATTGTAATTGTACGTGAAATTGTAAAATTGTAAAATTGTAATTGTAATTGTAATTTTAATTTTAAATCTAATTGTATGTAAAATATTTGTAAAATTTTAATTGTATTAATATGAAAATTTTAATTGTATTAATGTGAAATGATTTTATTAAAAATTTTAAATTTGTAAAGTTGTAAAATTGTAAATAATTGTAAAATAATAAATATAGAATAATATGAATTTTTGTAACATAATAAAGTTTAGAAAATAATGCAAATAAATTCATGTACTTTAGAATTATCATTATTTTATTATGATCTTACATACAAAAAAAAAGAAATTTATACAGTACGCCATTGTTTTTAGATCCACATAATTGAACATTATCAAATGAAATATTGATTTTAAAATTAACACAATGCAAATCAATTAATTCAAAATATATATTATAATGTTTCTAAAAAAAGAGTCTTATAAGTTATAATGTAATTAAGTCCTTTTCTTTATAAAAACCCATCTTAAAAGTATAAATATTGATGAAATAACACATGTACCATATCACTCTCGGTTCTCATGATCATGTTCATTATCTTCCAGCTCGCTTGGCATGACAACACTATTGTTATCAAAAATATGTTTTGATCTAGGGTCATGTCGCAATACGGACCACCAATCCCTATCCAACACATCTGGGTAAAAAATCACCTGGTTGTAGTGTTTGGGGAAAACATAGGGCTCCTTAGCTTCATCCCACATCTTTCTAGAGTTGACACATATCAACCTACTATTGCAATTTTCCTTTACATTATTCCGATCAAAGGTGTCCCACCACTTGCATATAAAAATAACACATTGGAAAGAAGAGAAATCCACTTCAATGATCTCTTGTATCTTTCCGACGTAACTTAATGTCTCTCGTACTAGGTTTTGATCACGGTGGCTAGATTGACTAGATTGATTGAACTCGAATTCCACTCCATAGTCTTGTGTCATGTGTCCATCATCATTTTATGTGTGAAAATGGTGTCCATATGCCCACATAGATGGGAACAAATGCACCTATAAAAAAGGTTAAAAAATCATAGTGTCATGTGTCTTATAATAACCCAACAGTTAAAATATGAAATATAGATGTAATTACATTTGAAAGGTGAATTATTAAGTTTCAAATGTACATATAAATTAAATAGATTATTACCGAGTCGGTGCACCCAATCCCTACGTTTAGCGCATCCTCTTCAACACGCGGGTAACGACAGATTGCACCGTATTTCTCTCTGACTTGGACAACAACTCAAATGTTAGGGAATATTTTTGGCATATTTTCTTTTAAATGATCGGGATAAGGCACACTTCTACCATTCAACCATCTGAATTCTTTCCTGTCACTATCCCATTTCATCCTCTTTTGTTCATACAATGTGACCCACAGTTGTGTCGCTTCAGAATTGTAAAGAATGAATTTATTGATTGCTTCAATTTCTGCATTCGCTGATGAAATCAAACCGACATTATATGTACATAGAGATCAAAATATACATTATATTGAAGTTCAACATGAATATTTACTTTGTGTAAATTTAAAAAATTATAAGTCGCTTACTCTTTATCAAGCATTTTTTTTCCATTCGTTTGGAGCAACTCCCCTTCTCTTTTGTCTTCATCCCTTTCATCGTCCCAAATCACCGCACCTGGTCTGTTTTTGATCTGCTTGATATAATCACTGGCATAATAGAAAGACTCATACGATATGCACCCCTCTGCCATAGACCCCGAACAAAACCTTTCAATTTCTTCATGTACCTCTCTAAGAAGAACATCCAAAGACAAGAAACCACCCCAACTAATTCGACCTCATCTATTAGGTGGATTAGAAGATGAACTTGAAAGTCCATGAAACTCGTCGGAAATTCCTTCTCAAACATACAAACAATCTCAACTATCTCTTGACGCTACCGTGGAATGCTAGCCACATGAATCTCCTTTAATGTGATCCAACGTACAAATGCAGATAATTTAGATATGGCACGTCCTAGGTCTTGAGGGAATTCATGTTTGACACACCCATGCACAAACAAAGGATAATGACACTGCAAAGTTATAAACACGTGCAATAATATAAAAAAATAGTTATGTTTTATGATCCTTGCATGGAATAAAATTTATTAATATAACAAATAATCAAATCATGCTTTTGACATTATACATACTCTTAGAAGATTCAAATGGTCATGCGATTTCAACCTCGACAAATGGTCATCCACGGTGAAGCAGTGTCGTAGTGAAGACACGTATGAAGATGGCACCTTCACACCCATTAGAACTTCCTTTTCCAAAGAAAGATCATCTTTTTTAAAAATCCATGGGACATCACCTTCTTTGAAATACCAGAATTAGAGGGATCAATGCCTACCTTTGATCCTGTACTTTCTAATCGTCTTGGCCAATGTTTCTTTTTAGTTTTTGAAGTAATAAGATCTTTCCTAATAGCCAATGTGTCACTTTTTTTCGATGATATGTGCCTCCATAAAGAATATGAAACATTTTTAAATATATGTATGGGATATAATAAGTGGGTAATCTTAAGATGCTCCCAATATGGGAGGTTATAAAAGATAGATTTCCTTTTCATCCCAATGGGTGATTTCTCAACATAGGTGTCAAAGAATTCCGGATCATCGAACATAGGCTCCCTATTTGAATCAAACATTTGTATGAACTCCTTCTCCTTCTCTCTCTCATATGCTCTAATTCATTTAGCTGGTGTTGTTATTGGAGGCCTTGGGGTTCTCTCTCGTTTACCATTGAAAGAGAATGCTGCTCTTTTGTAAGGGTGTTATTCTGGGAGGAATACCCTGGAGCATTCATACACTGGCTTTCGTAGGTCATTGGACCATCTAGCTCTCAGAGAAGGTACGCAAAATTTACATCCAAAATACGCTTTTGTTACAAGACCTGCGAGATTATTGTATACAATTTATATGCATGACACGTTAAAGGATATCATGAAGATCAAAACAATTACAACGAATTAAATAACTAATATGCGAAAGAATATTGTTACGTATATAAACAAATCAATAAACATGTAATTTACCAGAGAAAACTCCTAAGCCTGGTGTTGGGATGTATTAATCACTATTGAATGACTAAAACTGTACACATAAATTATCAATCCAGGGACGTCTTTCATTTCAATGACAGCCGCACTGTCTATGCCGATACATCAAACCAGAAGAAAATCCAAATAACGGAAATCGTTGCTGAAGTAAATGCTGGAAAGAATCACTCATGTAGAGATAAAATGATCTACAGGACTATGATCACACACCAATTAATATGTACCTAGTGCGCAACACAACAATTACCTAGCTGGTATCTCTAATCCCACATGTGTAACAACATATATAATATTGGAACTGAAGCAAATATATTCATAGCTAAGATAGAAACAACAACACTTGCACTGATACATAAAGTAAATAGAAATATATACACATAGCTACCTTAATCGTTGCAATCCCTGCTAAAGAGGAGGGTCCTTCCTCCCTAACAAGGCACAGGAAGAGAAATAACTTAACGAAAACTAAATTAGATAATGCATGTAACAACAATAACATGATAACTTGTATTATTGTGATCAAAATTATAGAGCGAAAGTAATATTGTTCTCTGCTCACCTTCCGACCTCGAGGGTTGAGAACTATATAGTGGTTACATCTCAGAAAAATGAGGGATGGATCAGTCATGAGAATCTTATGAATCTCATGTTGATCGAAATATAATACATATAGTTACAACCACTTCTTAATAAAAGGCCTGACTATAAAAATATAGATTACATTCAAAACCGTCTAAGGCTGTTATCCAAAAATATAATACGTAATAACTTCTACAACTATCATGGTAAATCATAGCTGTAGCGTAACAGCTAGAGGACATGTCAGCATTAGAAGTTTACGATATCCAATCAGTAGTACAACTATAACAACAGCTCGTCAGCGAGTCTGTAACAACATGGTGTAACAACGTTGTGGTGTAACAACTCACTGTAATAGCACACCTTTAACTACTCATGTATGCCTTGTGCTCTAGATATTTTGTGCTACAAATAGCATCTGGAAAGACAACAAAATACCATAGATATTCTCCAAACATTCATCCTCAGTTAGTCATAAAAAAACATGATACATCATAATAATCGATGAAATGGAAAGGAAATGAGAATAAGGTGAAACAACACAAGTTAAGATAGAAATGTAAGAAAAATAGGCAAAGATAGTCCTAATGGTTATAGTCATAAGGTAAAATGGGAGAAAAAAATGTAGGAAATAAGTACAAAACTGGCACCCAACATCTCCCCCAGCTGAAGCACTTGCATGTCCTCATGAAAAATCTCATCTCTCATGAGAATATTTCTGGTGCAGGTCAGTGAGATCATAAGTGTCAGATGTATCTTCATATGCAGACCTGTACCCTTGACTAGCCATTAGATGTCGTACTCAGGACTCTGATTCATACTTTTTCAATTCATAATTACTCTGGTAATCCTCAATTGGCATCCAGATCAAAGGGAACTTGAACCTTAACCCAAGCCAAGAAGCGTCAAGGGTTTGTGCTATCTGTGCATATGTTGGTACATGTGTAATAGCTACCACAAAATTCAGAAATGAAAATGGGTCCCCCTTCAGCAGCTCAACACTGCTGGCCTCTGTATGTTTCAAGCACCCAGTCAAGGCTTGGCTCTTCATTACTGAGAACTGATTAAGGTAGAAGTTCACAATCCTTCTTCTGTAAGTGGCAACAGGTTCCCTTATACCAGGAGTGCTCAAAATTATTCTAAATTCTTGCTGTAACTTGGCAACCCGTCCTGGTGCTGCCCGGATCCATAATGTCATCTTTTCTTCACTGGCATCCACAGATTTGGTGGATAAATGCCACTCAATCTGATTCTTCTTGAAGGACACAAAAGCTTGCAACTACAGATCCCCAATATAAAAGAATATTGTCACCACCATTTGCATACTCATGTGCTCGCAAATGATATTGTGTAAGAATAACTCACACAACAAGCTTCTTTCGTCAAAATAGGAAGCACGAAAGACATCTAAGAATGTGTGAGTGGAAGAACACAAATAGGTCTTATTCTCCATGACAGCTTTCATCTGAAACAGGAAATGGCGTTCCCATAGAAAAATCGGGTAGGATGGGGAAGGTCACCTGTACCCCAACAGATTGATGGCAAGGTCATGGAGTTTTTTCTTATTCATGGTAAGATCCTAAACCGGCTGCTGTAACATCAACAACTGTTCCTCCAACTTCTTCAAAACTTCCTTCCTCTTACAATTCTCCCATCCTTTCTTCAACTCTTCTTTCATCCAATTTTCCTATAGGGCGCTTATCTCCTTTTGATACTCTTTCAACGAAATCATCCCCTCCTGAAGGGATATTGCTTCTCCACTTTTGCAATTTAGAAATTAACAATATTTTATTAGAACTCCATCGCGTGACGGGACCCAATGTTCTTCTGCATTCAATATCAACATCAATAATGGGTGTAACAACCTCTGTTGAATGGGTCTACTCCACCTCTACTATTGGTTCTTGTGTAATAACAACTTCATCAATGGGTTATTGTGTATCATCCCCTTCGTTTCTGCCTAGAGTAGCCTCTATGTCCATTGCTGTTTCTTCTGTAACAACAATGGCCTCCACAAGTTCTTGTGTATCGGACTCTAGGTAAATTACTACAGGAGGCTCTGCTTTACTGGTTCTTGTGTAACAACAGTATCCTTAGCAGTTTCTTGTGTAACATCCTCCTGTAGTTCTGTTTCTGTTTCTACTAGGATGGTGTTTTCCCCACAGGCCTTATACCTTGTTGTTGTTAGTTCTTGAAAACATGCCGTGCAGACAAGTACCAAGATTTCCTTCCCCTCAGATAACCTTTTTTTCAACTGTTCATTTTCCTTTCTTATATTTTCAAGTTCTAAAAGTAGGACATGAGTTTCATCCTTACCTGATGAGGAGGGTTCTCTTTCTTCTCTAACCTTTATTCTCCTTCAAGGAATTCTTCCTTCAAAGAGGGGTCATTGATTTTTTTGTTAAACCACCTTTGTCCCTCTACTAGAAATGTGGTTACTTGGGCGATTACTTCTTTTGTCACGTTAATTTGTAGGCCCCTGACTCGGGTTTGATGGTTATTCAAATTCTGAGCGAATTCGATTGCAACCACGTCATCTGAGCTTTTCAATTTCTGGAAATACTTAATCCATTCGGCGTCTTTGAATACATGGTAGGCTTCCGGAAATTTCTACAAGGCACCCATGGAATCCGACTCGTGTGTAACTATTGCTCCACCCATCTTGCTGTTGTTTCTGAATTCACTCCTTACTGCTCAACCCACTGTAATGTCGCTACACTTCTTATTTCCTCTCGGCTCCTTACTATGATTATCCCAAATGACGAGTTTGAGATGAGTATACAAGGCTTTAGTCAAGGAGGGCGATGGGATGTGACAGGATTTGCGGATTACTGAATCATACCTCACACAACTCTTCATAAATGTCTCGTTATGGAAAGTAATGGGTTCTAAGTACACATGCTTTTTACGGCTGGATTTAGTCATTATTGGCGATTGTGCTATTAATTGGATGCATGCAGGGTTGATAACAGTTTATGACTACGGTTTTTTTCAACGATTACAAGATATATCCCCCTGCTTTAATGGTGACGATCGCCCACAGTCGTCATGGGAATATCATTCCTTTGCCATTAATCACCAAATTATAAATGATGACATTACCTTTTGAATGACATACCTGAAGCGACGTGGAGGAGGATTTTGAATTGGCAGTGTTATCACTCAGGTTTTCCTTGAAGTTGTGGAAAAGGAAAGTATACCCGAGGTAACCAAAAACCAACCTTCAGATGCAGAATCTAGCCAATCTACATCCAGAGAGGGCTTTCTCTTTATGATTTATCTTTGTTCTTAGAAGGTTTTAGGCTAGGTATAGATCCAAGAGTTTGTTTGAAAATTGGTGGAATCCACAAACTAAGGGCAAGGTTGAAGGTTTTCAGTCCATTGGGCTATGGAGTCAAAGGATGGCTTTACTGGATTTCTATTCTACACACAAGATGGCTTTACAGGGCAAGGTAGCTAGACAGAGAACAATCCTTAAAATTTAAAGTGGATGGAATGATTTTGAAGGGATGAAAGGCAGCTAAGAATCTTTCACCATGTTCAAAAGAAAGAAATGAGATGACTACAAACAAAGAGCAATGAAGAATTCTTTATTATAATAATCAACAATGTTTAAATTAGCAAAGCAAGAGCATTTAAGAATTCATGCTTATAACCAATTTAGAGGAAAACATTAAGAACAATCACATCTGAAATCAGAGTACAATTAAGTAAATTCTGATTCAATCCTTTATGTAAATTATTCAAAAATGAACATAACGATATTATAAACTGATATAAAACTTAAGACAAAGGGTAGAAAGACTTATTGAACTGCAGTCCAACACATGAATCCTGCAAAAAGTCCTGAGCTTCAAATCGTCATCCAGTAAGCCACGAATAAATTTCTCCAAAATGCTTTTATTCCGAAAATCTCAATGTTACAGCAAAGTAATAGAATCCACCCTCCATACTTCCTTTGAGGGTTTATTTATACAAGAAAAACTTGAAAAAATCTCACACTAACCTAGCCAATAATCTAGGGTGACTAAGGAGTAATTTACAAATAAACAGGAGACAAATGGTCTCGTGGATAGAATAATAGGTAACTGCTGATGTGATGTTCCCTCATTTTGCTGATGTGCTGGAGGTAAGTGCTGAAATAGGGCTCGATGCTGTGCCTTGGAATAATTTCTTTGCTTGCTCGATACTCTTTGTCTTTACGGATACTCTTTAACCTGTTCAACTGATACTCTTTCATCTGTGCTCATTTTTATCTTTTACATAATAGTAAAAAGATAAAATTCTCATACTGAAGATAATTTTCATAGAATTTCCAATAAGTCATTCCACCATTGATCTTCTTGTATCATAGTCCTTTTAAGTTTTCTCAATGTCTCATCAGCCTCTGTGAGTTTGTAAAAAGTGGGCTCATTAGGAAACAAATACTTTATTTCATGCTCAAGATGAAATAAGTTCTTCAACCTGTCATAAATATTTCTCCCTGTTGGCAACGTTGTTTCTGTCAAACTGCTAGAACTAGCAGTTGTATTTTGAGTATGGATATCTATTTTCTTGACATAAGTTTCCAATTCCATTATTTGATCCTATGAGAGCATTGGACTGGGTAACCCACTGTCTAACAAAACTTGAAATTTTTCTCTGAAAGCATTAATATCATCCAAAATATCTGCACACTTCCTTTCTAAATTCTGCATAAAAGTTCTTTTGATGAAAACTCTTTTTATCATCAAAATAGTGCCAGTTCTGTCTTCAATTCCTAGTCTTGCAAGCTGTTGTTTTGTTCGGGTGTTCAAAAATTGAATAAGTTGATTGGCCTGCTCAGGTCTACCTCTTAGTTCATCTCTTGTTCTGTTTATTTATTCCTGAGCTACTTTAATCAGGTCATTTTGTTCAAAAATTGCTTGAATAGAGGGCCAAATACTTTTTATTAACTCAATTATATTACCCCAAAGAATTTCATTTATTTCCTTCAAAGGCTTTTCTAATGAAAGATCTTTTTCTAAAGCCTTAACTAATCTGTCCAATCTTTTGATTTCCCTGGTATTATCAGCAACTGTCTTCTTAGATGTATCATACTTCTGCTCCAAATCTTTTAATTGTAACTTTGTGGTTTGAAGTTCTGTGACTCTTAATTGTAAACTTTCCATTTGTTTTATTAACTCATCAGAACTCAAACCAGAAGTGTTTACCTGTTCTGGCTCTGTTTGTTGCTTTGCTGTTGTAGTACCTGTGGTTGTAGTAGCTTCTGTGGTGGATGTCTGCTTGATAGCTTCCTTTTCCTGTAAAGCTTGTTCTAATTGCTTCTCTGTTTCACTTAGTTGCTCAGTTACTGTTAAGAGCAACTCCATTACCTCTTCTTGTGAATTCTCCTTCAAAACTTCTTGGGTCTGGGGGTGCCTTGAGGCTGGCAATTTTAGCTGCTTTCTCAGTGCAGCTATGTCATCATCTTTCTTATTAATTAATGCCTCAATGCTTTTAATGTCTTTGGGGTTGTGACCCAAGCTGATAATTATGTCTTCCAGAGACTTTATTCTGTTATCTTTGGCATGAGAAGAGGCCTTCTCAATTTGCAATTGGGCACTTGTGTTATTTAAAGAATCTTGCAGCGTTAGGGCTGCCATGGCCTTATTGGTAAGAGTGGAATACACCATTTCCCCAGTTTGTTTATGCAGCTCTATCTGGTCCAAAGGATGAATGTCCTTTGCCAGGACCTCAAAATTTGTTCTAATATAATCAGCTGCTGACATGGGTTTTGGCACCTTTGACTTGAAGTGGCTCATCATCATTTTGCCTTGTGAAATGTCAAATGCCGACATTAACCTTTCCTGATTATGTGGAGCCATTTTCAAATATTGATCATATACCTTCATTCTTAATGGATCATTCTTTGCCTTTATATTAATAAAAGTTCTTTTTATATCCCCTGTATCTGTTTTTGGTGGCCTAAAGGAGGATACTTCAGTACTCAACTGCTTGTGCAAAGCTTTTCCTTTCTGCTCTGTATGGGTCACACTAACAGAACCAGTTAGTTGACTGTCTTCTCTTCCATCATCAAACACCTCATCTATGATTTCTACATCTGGAAGTGGATCTGGTTTATGTTTTTTGGCTTGATGTATTCCTGAGGGCTCTTTAGGAGGAGTAGTGTCTGGAACCTGCCTTTTCTTTCCTATTTCCATGTTGGATGGAGTTTGTAATTCTGAAACTTCAGGATGTTTTACCTGAGTGGGAGAAACTTGTGTTTGATCAGGTGCTCTGGAAGTTTGAGGTTTCTCTGCCATGACTAAAGTTTCAATGACCTGAATTTCAGGTTCCTTTCCTTTACCTTTTGATTCTGCTGCCACTGGTGAACTGCCTTCCTGTAATGTCTGCTGTAGATTTGCTGCTGAAGAAGTACCAATGTGGGGTACCTGCACTTGACCACAAGATTCTAGGTCATATTCCTTCTCAAAATCTTTCATCATTCTGTTCATTTTTTCTTCTTCACTTTCTTCTTCAACTAGTGTTTCTTCAATCCATTCATCTTGATTGGCATATTGTTATATTTGAGGAATCTTGTGGTGTATGTAAGGGGATGATTTGTTCTTTATTCTCTTTTCATAGATAAAACCAAATGGGTCATAAGGAACCCAACGAAAACTTTTTTGGAACTTGCAATGGTTTTGTAGTATTCTTTCTGCTTCTTGCTCGGCCTCCCTAGAGTTGCAGATGAAAGGACCTAATTGACTTTTGATCCTTAGTTGGGCTTTCTTCTTCACACTACAAAAATGGATCACATCTGAATTATTCATTTGCCTGAAATATTCCAAGGAAAAAATTCTCATGGGCACATATCTTGACAACTTGAATGGATGTAATTCACATCCATAGATTCTGATGACTGAATGGTTTTGATATAAATACCAATCTCCAACTTTATAAGTCCTTGAAAGTTGCAAGGTCTTCTTGATTTCATTACTGAGCCTTGGAGGAGGGATTCCTGTCAACAAGGTAGTTGCAGGATATACAAAAAGATCTATGAACTCAGTATAGGAATATGGAGACTTATAGGAAGAATGAATTATGGGAGACCAAAATATGACTGACCTAGGGTTTCCCTTGGCATCAAGCTTTTTAATAGGGAAAGGGGATTTTTCTGATTGATAAAAGATAACGAGATGATAAATAATTGAGGAATATTTGAAAATTTTTTCATCATCTAGCCTCATGAACTGATCATGGATCTTATTGGCTATGAAGGAGGCAAAGTCATATTTAACTTCAGGAGGTTGCCCAGGAGTAAAAATAGACAGCAAAACTAGGGTTATCTCATCAACATATTCACTGGTATTGAAACCCAAGACAAAAGATACCATATTTAGGATGAGCCTTCCCAACTTTGTGAAATAATAAAAACTATAGGGAGGAAGTCCCTTAGGTTGATGTTCAGGCAACATGAAATTCTGGCAAATGGACTTCAATTTTTCTGGGGTCAATTGATTAGACTTTTCAATCAGTGCTTCTATAGACAAAGGTGCTAGTTCTTGACCTGGTTCAAAATGTAGCATTGCATTGATAGCCCGGGGAGTAATGTGGAAAAGAACACTCTGGTCAGGAGATATTACAGCTCTCTGAGTGGGATCATAGTTAGAATGGCAATAGTGGATGATTTCTGGGAAAGAAATGACTGAGGGGATGAGATATCTGGGGAGATTAGATTCCCACAACCCAATGAGATCTTGCCCCTTTGAGTACTCGTCTCTGCAGCGACAATAACTCAGAAGGGGACTTTCATCAAAATGCAAGTATTTAATCTGGAAATCTTTATCTACTGAAGGTAAATATTCTAACTCTCGATGAGGGGCATTCAGTGGAGTTACATTCAAAGTTGCCGGGGCCTCCATTTTGGTTCTTGTGGATTCAAAACGGAGGTTTCTGGTTTTTCTTCACAGGCCGGGTGCAATTTCAATTTAAATGAAGGAAATTAACACAATTGCAGTTTCAGGGGAACAATTCACAATTTTAAAACCTCAGGGAATGATCTTAGTGATAAAATTTAATCACTAATCCAGTGGAAAACAAAGAAAACAGACTTTCTTTTGAAGTTCGAAGCGCTCTAGGATAAATACCTGTTCTTGGAGGAAAGCTGGCTTTTAACAGGTATCAGGCGGTAGCAGGAGGATGCTTGAACATAGGTCTGGCGGAATTCTGGAGCGAAATCGAATGGAACAGTGGATTTTAGTGAAAATTCGAATTCTTTAGCGGAAAGCACAGTCGCGTTCAAATGGTGAAAATGACATAAAACACACGAATTTGTTTTATTTCCAAAGTCAAAAAAGGGGTTTTTAGTTTTTCGAGGAGTGACGTCACTTTGGTACGGGCTGACGTGGGGCAGGGGGGCCGGGCGGTAAGCGGTTAGCCCCCGCACCACTTATGGACAAAGGTGGTTTTGGACGAGCGGGCAGCGATTCCATTAGAGTAACGACACGTGGACGGGTGACTAGTCAAATACCACCAATCTCTCGTGCGTTAAAACTCTGACAAAGGATGGGTAGCGGAATTGACGTGGAGCGTCGATCTGCGGAGGGGCGATCCAACGGTGGAAAGTACTGGGAAATGGTGGGGCGTTATCGTGCGGGCCCGAGTTAATTAGTGTTTTAATTAATCATCCCGGGTGGCACATAATTGATGGAAAAAGGTTATTAATTAGTTCTGATAACTAATTAATCCCATAGTTATGAAGGGTCGGGGTAAATGAATTTTGCGCGCGGGTCTTTATTTAAAGTGTCGGGTGGGATGCCAGGTGGATGAGCCACGGTGGCACAAGGTTTTTCCGAAGTTTTAGTTTGAATTAAAACTTTGGCTTTATTTATATTTTTGGGTTAAACATATATATCGTATGTTTAAAGTTTATTTTTCATATATGTTTTTATTATATGGTAATAAATAAACATTATTTAATTACCATAAGGGGCGGGACTATGATATAAGGATATATTTAACCAAAGGGCTTGTATAGTGGGTTTTTATTGAATATTTGGGAGGTAAATACTTTGGTTAAAACATAATAGAAGAATTTTTTGGGATATTAATTTAAAAGGAATTATATACTTAGGATAAGGCATTTTCACTAGGGATTTAGTAACTAGAGTTAAACATTAATATGACAAAGGGTCAAGGGAACTCAAAACACTTTTCTCATCTAAGAAAGTGGCAATTTCTGAAGTAAATTGCAATATCTCATCTTCAACACTTAAACTTAGAATAGTAAGTTATTTTGAGGGATTTTTATGTAATTTTACATGATTTTCCTAAGCAAAATGGGATTTTACTTAGGAAATGATTAAAGATGAATGATTATAATGATGAATTATCTCAAGTACTTAGGTCTTTTTGATCATTAGGCCGAGGGTCCGGTCCCTCCAAAAGTCAAGGAAATGCCTTGAGCCCCTTTGATCTCCAAATACCTTAGTACTTTGGGGGAAATTAGTAAAACTTTTAGGGGAAAGTGATGAGGGAGGTTAATGATTTTGACTTTGCTTGCTGTGATTTTCCAGTGTATTTCCTGCTTCAGTATTTGTGATGAAAGTAAAGGATCAAAAAAATTTAGCAGCATCATTCATCAGATAAAACTTTGCAACACCATCTACCTACCCTATCTACTACTACCATTTTCTCTTCTTTATTAGGGTGCATTTGGACTTGCAAACCCTTTTCAACCTTTTCTTTTTACATGATAAATCTATCTATTTCTACCCTTATTACATCCAAGGGCTCAGATTAAACTGTTGAGCACCTTTTATTAACTCTACCTATCTACTTATCTGCCAAGTTTAAACTGTTTGGTCAGATATTTATTCTCTATTCTATAACATGAAATTGAAATATGAATAAGTCAAGTTTAAACGGTTTGACCTTTCATAAATTGTGGCAAAAGTTTGACAAGCTGCACACAATTACTTATTAACAAAAATGAAACAGTAGTGGCATTTGGATTTGCACACTTTCCTTGGTCTATTTTTTGTTTGGGGTTCATTTCTTTCATTTTCTTGACCAATTTATTTTTCTTACCCTTTGATTTTTCTTTTAGGGTATACCCTCTTTACATCTTTTAAATTTTTTGATTTTTTGGTTTTTTCCAAGAATATGGAACACCTTTGCTCAAGAAAAAGGGTTGAACATATTCCATAGTTCAATCAAGACAATCATGAAAAATGACACCTATTGGTATAGGAGACTAACAGGCAGCATACTGCTTGTAGTGATCGTGGCGATCACTCTTGGCTGGCACAATTATTGTTGCATGTGGTGAGAATGAGAAACAATGTTTGTGGCTGTCGGTTGTTACATGTGTAACAACCAAGACAACCTTCAAATTATTCTTCAAAAAACATGATGATTAGGAGAAATAGGTACAGAAAGAAAGACAAATGAATAACATCATCTTGTAAAAATGTATTTGGAAGGAGGGATGATGTTCGAGGGAGGGAAAAAAATGGGTGTAAGAGCTGCCATAGGAGTGGTTTTCAACTGTTACAATTGTCTGACTGTGCCCCGGAAAGAGGTTTTCACAATCAGATTTTTATTATCATTTTTTATTTTATTTTATTTTATTTATTTATTTATTTTTTTGTTATTTTATGTTGATTTTATTTTCTTTTCTAAACAGGTGTAACAACTGCCACAAAGGTGGTTTTTAGCTGCTGCACTTATTGGAATTTCAAATTTCAGGCTGCATAGGGGAATGTTCCTCTACTGCTGTAACATGAAGATCAGAGTCCACGACAATGTTAACAAATGATTCCTTCGAAGACGGTTGATGATATAACCTTAGAGGGTGCCCATTAAACAGTAATGGTGTCTTAGCACTGTCGATGGTGACCAATTGTACAGTCCCATTGTCAAAGACCGTGTCTACTTCGTAAGGACCTAGCCATCTGGTGCAAAGCTTGTCTTTGAAATCCTTGAACCTTGAATCATACAAGAGAGCCCAATCTACTTACTGGAAATTCTTCTTCTTAATAAACCCATCATGCCATCTAGCTCTATGCTTCTGAATGATCTCTATCTGCTGAATGGCAGCCAACTATTTCTCTTCCAACTTATTGAGCTGGTTTAATATTTGTTTCTATGCTATGCTTAAGTCCAGATTGACCTGCAATGCTGTTATTAATGTCTTTATTTTAAACTCTATGGAGAATAAAGGATTCTTACCATACACCAATTCAGATGGTGATAAGCCTGTAGTATTCCTCCATGTTTTTTTGTAAGCCCACAACACTTCTGGAAGTTTCTTGGCCCAATTTCTTCGGTGGATGGCTATTGTCTTTGTTAAGATTCCCTCAATGAATTTATTGGTGCTTTCTACTTGACCATTTGCTTGTGGGTGATAAGGTGAAGTGATCCTGTGATGAATTCCATACTTCTTAACCAGCTTCTTGATCAAATGAGATGTGAACTGAGGCCCTCCATCCGTCACTATCTCCCTACGTATCGCGAAGCGAACAAAGATATCTTCGAACAGGAAGTCTGAAACAACCTACTCTGTAGCTCTAATTAGTGCCTTTGCTTTGAACCACTTTGTGACATAATCGGCGCGGACCAATATGTATGATTTTTGCTGTGATGAAGGATTAATTGAACCTACAAAGTCCAAGGCCCATTTCTCAAATGGGTCTATCACTATCTGAGGCTATAAAAGAATCTCATCTGATTTCAGAGGCTGGTCCATCCTCTGGCAGCTATCACATCCCTTCATAAACTTCTTGGCATCCTGGAATATAGTTGGCCAGTAGTACCCTACTGAGAGTACTTTTTATCCCGTCCTCTTATCAGCGAAGTGCCCTCCACGGGGTTCCTCATGACAAGCTTTCAAGATCTCAAATACCTCATCTTCTCTAACACATCGCCTAATCGGAAAGTATGGCCTGGTGTGATAGAGATTGCCCTCTATCCAGGAGTAGGTAGCACTCTGTTGTACAATCTTCCTCTTTTCTTTGGAAGATAAATGGTGTGGAAATTTTCCTGCAGCAAGATAATTGGCTATATCTGCATACCACGGTGAGTGAGTAGAGATGGAAAAAAGATATTAATATGGAAAATAATCCTCAGTGGGATTGCAGTCATCACTTATAGTTAATATAGAAAGAAAATCAACAACTACATTATCCTTTCCGAGTTTATCTAAAATAGTAATATCAAATTCCTGTAACAACAATAACCATCATGTAAATCTACCATTAGTAACAAGTTTGTTCATTAAAAATCGAATTGCAGCATGGTCAATGTGTAAAAATACTTGATACTTGGTGAAGTAGTGCCGAAATTTGTTGATATCATGCAGTACTGCTAGGAATTACTTTTCAGTCACTGTGTAGTTGAGTTCTATTGGATTTAAATTCTTTTTGATGTAATAAATGGCATAAGGTTTCTTTTCCTCCAGCTGCCCCAAAACAACACCCACAGCTATGTCAGATTCATCTATAGCGATATCGAATGGAAATCTCCAGTTTGGTCCTTGTAAAATAGGTGCTGCTGTTACACAGTTCTTTAACTTCAAAAATACTTGCTCACACTATCCCATCCACACAAATTCCACATCTTTCATGAGAAAAGAAAACAGAGGAGATGCAATCTTTGAAATTTTTTCTATAAATCTCCTGTAGTACTCTGCATGTCCCAAAAAACTATGGAGTCTTAGGAGTTGGGATTTTTGAGATTACCTAAATTTTTGCAGGATCTACCTTGATTCCATCTGCCGAAATGAAATGTCCCAGCACAATTCCCTCGGTCATCATCATGTGACATTTCTTTGTGCTCAGAGCAACATTAGTTTGTTCACAACATTTCAACAGCTTTTCCAAATTAACTAATGCTATCTCAAAGGCATCCACGTAGGGTGTAAAATCATCCATAAATATTCCAAGACAATCATTCAAGAGATCATAAAAAATACCCAATATTTCCCTATGAAAGTTTGCTGGCGCATTACATAGGCAAAAAGGAAGGACTTTGTATGCAAAAGTATCCCACGGGAAAGTTAAGGTTGTCTTGTCTTGGTCTTCCAGAGCAATCTGTATTTGATTATAGCCATTGAACCCATCCAGGAATGAAAAAATATTTTTCCCAGAGAGAGTATCCAGGACCTGATCAATGAATGGTAAAGGGAAATGGTCCTTTTGAGTGGCCTTGTTAAGCTCTCTATAGTCTACACAGACTCTCCACTTGTCGTTATTTTTTCGGAACTATGACAAGAGAAAACACCCACTAGCTGTCAGAAATGGGGTAGATGAAATTAGCATTAAGGATTTTCTGCAATTCTTCTTTCACTATCTCCTTAAGTGCGGGGTTCATTCGACGCTGCGGTTGTCTAACTGGTTTGCGGTCCTCTTTAAGATAAATGCGGTGAGTGCATAGGCCAGGGTGGATTCCTTTCATATCAGTATAGTCCCATGTAAATGCCTTTTTATATTTCTGTAACAGCTATCAGCAATCTGTTTTGTTCAACAGTCAAGTTAGGATTAATGTTTAAACATTTCCTAGGTTCAATTTCAACGGGACTGCTGGTAGTATGTGGATTAGTTTTCAAATATTCAATGATTACATCGTCTACCTCGTCTTCTTCCCCCAGATCTCTAACAGAGGCAACATAGAGTGAATTTCTAATAAAACCTTTAATGATATCATCCTCTGTTTCATCCTTAAAGTATTGTGCTTTCCCAAGCGTGAGGAGAGGTAGGGAAATATTAGATTCAGGTTCAAATTCGTCCCACCAGGGACTACGCAAATCCATGTGCAGTTTTGCTGGGGGGTAAAGGTTCAAGTTCTGAGTGGCCTGCCCATCTGAGATCACCATATATTCGGACCTACACCCGATATATGCGTTTGCAGTGGCTAGCCACAGTCTTACCAAGATTAAAGGATGACACCCAGGTTGGATTTGGTTTGTAAAATGAGAAAATCATTTGGATAATTCCAAGAAGCCACAATGATAACCACATCTTCTATCATCCCTTCAGGCTTGACATGGGACCTATCTTCTAATTCAAGCACTGTGGGTGTAGGTATAAGTCCATGAAGTCCTAGAGAGGTAAAGAGGTCTTTGGTCATGACATTAATCGCTGCCCCCAAATCAATGAAAGTGTTGGTTATGGGTTGTTCATCAATATGGACAGTCACTGTAGGATTCCCTAGGTCATTATATTTAGTCAACAAAGGCTGATCATCAATCATAAGATCATACAGTTTCCCCAAAACATGGATAGTAGCAGGGTCTTTTGGTTTTCTTCTAGCCTTTTTGACACACAGATCCCTCACCATTTTAGCATAGATAGGTTTCCTTAAGAGCCTGTAACAGTGGAATCCGCACATACAAATTTTGCAATTCCTTGAGTAATTCATATTCAGATTGTGAGGCTGGCCCGATTTCAGTTAATCGTTGAGGGTATGGAGGATCTTGAATCTTAATAGCTAAGTCAGCTATCACAGATGCACCAACTTTGCTCGGGTTGGCTTATGTAGAAACAACAGACCCTCTCGAGCTAGCTGCTACAGGCGTAAAAATAGGTGTTGTGTCAACTGTTACGTCTTGTTGTGGTAAAACACAACCCCCCCATTTTTGACTCATGTACTTCAAATAATGGGGACCCTTTCTACAAATTTTTTGGCTAAACACCTTTAAGGATTTTGATTAAGTTAATTATTTTGTAATTTTGTCATTTTTTAAAATTTTTATTGGATTTCTATTTTGATTGTTTAATTCAATCTGTTTTTTCATAAGCTTTCCAACGATACTTGTACCACTTCATTTGGTCAACTGATCTTTAAATGACACTCCTTTGAAGTTTTGATCATTTTCTCACTTAGGTTAAAAAATGTATAAAGTGTACCAATATTTTAATTCTTGTAGTTAAAATAGTCATTCATTGCAAATATTAAGTTTTAATTCATTTTAATTCATTTTTCATTTTTTACTAACGATCCTACAAAATGACCCGGCTAAATTGTACAATAGATGAAAATACATTTCAAGATCTTGGTAATTTACTCCAACTTGTTATTTTAAAACAAATTGCCAAACCCAAAATTCCAAAATTACAAAGTGGTTATAGTCTAAATTATAGGATGATTAATCCCACGTGAGCCCCACTTCACACCCCTTCACATCCTTCAAAAAAACTTTACGATTGCGATATTATGATATCGCATATCACACATCGCAAATTTATTAAAATATCAAAACTCGTCATTTAAAAAGTCGCGATGTGCGATTTTGGTTATATGATGGGCTTTTAAGTTTTATGCAAAGTTTTTATTCACTTTATAACTCCCACTCACCTCACTCCCTACGTCACCTTATCCCTCCACCTCACTATTTCACTTACCCCCCATATTACTTCACCATTAATACTTCCTGAAACTCTCATTCCTTTCCTCCGACTCTCTCTTCATATGAATACTCACCTCTCCACTCTCCTCCTCCCTCTCTCACGTAATGTGCATTTTTTTGAATTATTAATTAAAAGAAATTATATTATATAATATTATAATTAATATCATATCTTAATTACAATTTTAATATAATTCAAATTATAATATTTTAATATTTAATTAATTAATATATCAATTATTAAATTAGTTTAATTCTTTTTACTATTAATTTTTTCTAATTAGATTAATAATATAATTGCATTTAATTATCATTAATTAATTAAAAAACCATAATCTAATTTAAGATTGGAATTTAATTTAAAAATTTGATTTTTAGCCCAAGCAACAAAAATTCCAGATTTCTGAAAATTTAATATACCAACTTTGGAAGCTCATAAATGGAGTTTTACTTGGCCAAATGAGGCCTAGGACAACTCATTGGAAAGATAAAATGATGGAGATTATTCCCGAAGAGGTTACATTTACAAATTTGATCATTTATTGGGTCTAAAATTCAGCAGAAGATCATGCTCCAAATTTGTAACAAAATAATTTTTCTGAGTTTTATTTCTGCTTTTTAATTTGCCCACAACTTCTTCTAAATGGAGATCCATTCGTCAATGATATCCTTGGCCAATTATATCAGCACAAAAATCAAAAGAAAACTCATATTTACTTTTTCAATTATTTATTTAATTTAGTTTTGATTGGAATTATTTTAATTTCTAGATTTGACATTTTGATTTTATTTTTGCATTTTAATTTTGTTCTTGATTTGTTTTTGTAGGAAAACAATTGAAGAGATGAGAAGAAGAAGCTCTCAATCAATGAGAAGGCTCCAACAATTGAATAATATTTTTTGAACCAATCAAAATTGATTGAGCAAAACCACTCTTCAAACAAATTTTTTTATGAAGAAATCCTTTTGTAAATATTATAAATAGCAGATTGCAAAATGTAATAAGGGCTTCTCTCCTCTGCAATTCTGGAATTTAAAAGCACTTCTGTAATAAGAATTTAGAGTTGTAGGGTGAGAGAAGAGGAATCTCAGATCTGGAGATTATTGAGGTTTTTCTTTTACATTCTGAGTTATGCACAATGAAGAGAGTGTTACATTACTGTAGTTCTGATTTTGAAAGCAGAAGTTCATGCATTGTAAAATACTGTTAGAGACCGGAGCTGGAGAAATAGACTTAATAAATTGGTATTTATAATACCATTATTTTAAATACTGGTTTCATTTTATAATAGGAATATGTCAATTTACTCGCATACTTGTGCACTTCTGTCAGTATGAGTAATTTGCCTCAATTTATGTTATTATTTGTCTCTATTCTTATGGTTTGAATTCTGATTTCTGAGTAACGATTTACCCAGAAATCTGTCTTATAAAACTGATTTATTGAATAGTGATATGTTGTAAACTATTTCCGCATCTTATTGTTTAATTATTCAAGTGATTGATTAAATGAACAATATCATTTTGAGAACTAATTCCTTAGTGTTGTTGATTAATTATTTCAGTTAAGAGGTATCTAGATAGAATGTGTTTGGTATTCACAATATCAGTTAATTGAACTACTTCGTTAGTTTGATATTTATTTAAAACAAACATATTTAAATCTCAATTATTTTAAAACATCATTCTCTCTCTCGAGATAGATCTATATCTCCCTAATTGAGATAGGATTAAAATAGTTTCTTTTGCTTGCATCTTAGAATAATATTGCATTTAGATTAAATTCTACATCCTTAAAAAGTCCTCTTCCCAAAGAGGAAAAACTTTAGTTGTGGCCTGGCTAAGCCCAAATTAACTTAAGGATCACTTTCTTATCCGATCGACAAGAGAAATGATCTGATGTCTCTTTCCAATTAATAGATAAAAGTCATATTTTAAGCCAATGGAGATTGAGAGAAGGTAGCCGGACCTAGTTAAACTAGTCGAAGCCATCATTCCAAACGGAAAAGGAATTGCTTTAAGGTCTAGACCGGGTGGTCATCCCCCATGTTGTTGCAGCGAATTTCGAGGCCTCAACATTTTTGGTGCTAGAAGGAGGGCCTGAGACTTGTTTTACTTTAGAGTCTATGTATTCTAACATTTTATTTTTATTACAATGGCTTCTCTAAAACTTCCAATTTGGAGTTGTATTTCCGGTCATGCATATTTCAATACTCCACCAAAAATAGTAAGACACTTGTCTCAGGGAAAGTTTAACGGTAAGAGGAATACTTCTGCATTTGATCATAGTTTACAATTCATTCAAAATTTTTAAAATTATACTTTTCATGATATTGATGAAGGTATTTTATGTAGGATTTTTACTCTTACATTCTTGGCAAAAGCTAGAAGCTGGTGTAAATCACTTCCAATTGCTTCAATCCACACTTGTGAACAATTTATTACAATATTCCTTTGTAAATTTGATGGATATATCTACAAATATGTATGTAATGATTTTTAAGATTTATGAAGGTTTGAAGGTGAGTCTTTAATTGATTTTACCATCAGGTTTCGTTTAAATTGTTTAAAATTTAAAATTGAAGATAAACCTTCGAAAAAAGAATTACTAGATTGGTTTGAACATATTTGTAACCTTCCTTCCATTCATAATCCATGTGAAATTATTTCAAACTTTGATCAATCTCCTTCTAATTTCATTGAAATAAGTAAGAATTCGAAAATGGAGGTACAAACAAATGATGATGAAGAGACCTCTATTGTGTATAATCAGTTCTTTCAATTACTGTACATTTATTACAGTATTGAGAAAGATCAAGGTGCACCTTCACATGTCCAAAAATCTCAGTCACGAAGCTTGGAAAATTTCACTGATAAATTGCAAGAAAATACTAGCAACACTTTTGAAGAAAATACCACTTTAAAATCTGAAAATAAGTATGAGTTAGAATCAGAAAATTAGATCATAATTCGTCAAGTACCAGCAACGATTAAAGTTTCCAATAAAACACAATCTATTGTAAAAATTTCTGAATTATTTTATGATGAGACAATTCCAAATTCAGATCAACCAAGAAAAATTCTTCAAGAAATCATAAGTAGCCAAGTAAGGGATCTTAAATCTGAAATTTGCAATGAAGAAAATGCACAAGAGTTTTCAAATAGAGACATTTTCAAATACATTATTTCAGATTTGTATTTTTCCCTTTATCTTGACAATTTTTCAAATAACAATTTATCCTTTCTTCACGTTAAAGATATTTCAAAAAAAAGAGATGCCGATCTAAATGAATTACCGATTAGTTTTTATCAGGATAGAGAATTAATTAATGATCATTCTTCTAGCATTAATGAACATGAGCTTAATAGTCATTCTTGTTTCTATACATTGAATAAGATTGAAGGGAATTCTAATGAATGTCTTGAGGTCATTTATGATAGTTACTTTGACATTGAGAATATTGATTTGTCTTCTTTACAATTAAATCCTCATAATCAAAGTCTAATCACATGTGAAAATGAAGAACAATCTAATTTAGAAATTGTTCGAAATAATTCTCATTTTCAAACAAATAATCATACTTATGATTTAAGCATTCAAGAAACCATTCCAATCTATGATTTATATGATGATCAAGCTCGTATTCCTATTCAGAGTCATATCCTTCTCTCTAATTCACAAGTGAGTATCAAAAATCATTTTAATTGCATTATTCTGCCTAATTCTTGTGAAGAGGAAATTACTTTAAGTCACTCCCAATTGTGTTGTAACGATAATTGTAACACTAGTATAAACTATGATTCAATTTTGTTATTTTTTCAAAATTTAATTTTAACTTCAGATTTATTTTCTGTTTTTAGTCCTAGATTTTTAGATACTTTGTGTTGGCATATTGAGCAGCTTAATATTGAACACTCAATTGATGCATTACCTCAAGGGAAAAATTAAGATTCAAATTATAATTGTGAACATCAAAAGTTATTAGACTTCCAATTTCAATTGACGTTCATTCCTTATCGATTACTTCTTACTTCTCAAGGGAAGTGCCAAAAAGGGAGTGTATTTTCAATTTATGACCAACAATATAATTCAATTAATAGTCTTCTATTAGATTTATCAGACTTCCATCCATTTTTCATTGATCAATTTGAAATACATTTGGAAAGTTCTCCTTCACGGAAGATTGTTAACAATTTAGCACTTAGACATAACACTAACAAAATCACACAGGCCATTGTTTCTGAAAGACCATTTCTACAACCTAGCTTGTCATATTCTCTTTTAAAACTTTCCAACTCAATAATGGAAATCCATTCAGATTTCTATGATCCAATTGAAATTCAGTTGGAAAGGACATTTCAAGAGAAGGTAATGGTGAATAAGCTACTAACAATAAAGATACATTATGCTTTCAGATTTAGTTTTCTTAGATAAATTATATTTGCATTTTTACTAATGTTTGACATGTACATACATGCAGGAATTAAAATGCTTACATGGTTACATTGGAAGTATGACTATATCTAGTCATGTTTCCTTCATTGAGTTAGAAATAGGAATAGATTAATTTCCTTTTCTGTTTGCATTTATTTCATTATTTCAGATTTTCAATAAAACAAGTAATGAATCCAATTTCTTGCGAGCATCCCATTTCAATAGTAGAAAAGCAGCCTAGAGTATTTTAGAAGTTCTTAAATTATCTGATCATACTTATTTGTCAAAGCCTTCAATTTTCTTTTTTTTCAAAATTCATAACATTGATCATACATGAAGAATTTCCAAGAATTTTCTACCACTTGACAATTTTTGATTTACAAGTAATCATAAGAACTCATTTTTACCACTCTTGCCTTCTAATGAAATTTTGGAAAGGATGCAATTTGAAAATATTCATTACTTAGCATTTTAGATTAAAATAAGGAGATGATGTTGAACTTATGAAAATTTTGAGAAAATTTGGGAGAACTTGAAGTTTCAAAGAGGTAAAACTAACAATCAAAATTCTTCCAGGTATGTGTTTATAGGTTCATCATCATCTATTGTTTATTTTTATTTTAAGGGTAAATTTCTTATTTCTATTTTGTTTTGTGTGCAGATCTTCATTAACTTGATTATGTAGATCTGAGATAAGCAAGCAGCCAACCCTTGTTTCCAAAATCTGCAACATGTTCAGGGAACTATTTATTATTTCATTTGAATTTGAAGGATATTTAAAATTTTCTTATATTGAAATCCTAATAAGTCTTAATAAATTTTCGGAATAATCATGTCAGATCATTTTATTTCACAACTCTTTTTATAATAAATTTCTGATAAAATTAATTTCCAATAAAAAATTTCGACATCTAATTAAATATTAAAGGGTTGTTTATTTTAAAGCAAAGTAAAATCACCCACTTTCTTGTTGAATTAAATACTTTAAAGAATCATCGACCCCATATATGGCTCATTATATATCGCAAATCACATATTGGAGGCTCTAAAATGAACATACGCCAAATATCTCCGATCTCCCAATATTTTCATTCCCTCCAATTTTCGATGATTTTTCTATCTGATATCACATTATCTGTGTCACAACTGTAACAACCCCGATTTAAACATGCAATTAATAATATCACATAAACAATGAATAATCAACTCAAAAACTGTTTAACTAATCATCATGAAATTTTCAGAAACATAAGCAAGTCACTTACGTGTAATGGCGCTTTTCCTTACTTGAGGCTCCAAGGTTGAATGCTAGCTGAATTTTGCTGACCGCAACAGAGTTTTGGGGACAACTCTCCACCCAACCGTAGGCTCAGCCGTATGTAATCTTTCCACAGCTGGCCACCCCCGAGCCCTCAATCAACGTACTATTGCCAAGGTATCCTTTGCCTCACCATACCTTTCTCTCCAGAAAATGGATGAAAGAATGAATGCCTTGAACCTTCCTCAATGTCTATTAAATAGACCAAACCATGGAATGGGAACCACATGCACACAGTCACTGTGTCAACATGCAACTTAAGTTTTACTTAATTTAGTGTTCTTTTACTTTTTGTTAGCTTTACTTAATTTAGTGTTCTCTTAGTCAACTTCCTTTTTATCAGTTTCTTAGTTTAACTCTTTGTTTTATTTTTGTTAATTAATTCTTTCTTTAAATTTCTTTCTATTAGTTTAATTTATTTACTTTGGTTAATTAATTATTTCTTTAACTTTACTTTTTATTTATTGTTTTAGGACTCCAGTTTATTATTTACCATTTTACTTAGAACTCTAGTTATTGTTTAATGTTTTATTGACTATTTATTTATTATTCTCTTGACTAATTGTTTATTTACTTATTTATTAAATTATATTATATTATTTGTATATTATTTATTATTTTATAATTATTTATTACTTTATATTTATTTATTATTTTATAATTATTATGGGACATTACAACAACATTTGATCAGAGGTAACTCTTAACAATTCCTGATAAGAAACCTTCGATGCATATATTCTGATATTCATTCTCGCTCATTTTACGATAAAATTACTTTTCCAAAATTGTGATGTTCATATAACCTGGACCCGATATGACATTTAAATCCTTTTTATATACATATATCCCATCCGTTTATAAATCACAAATTTGGTAGGGGCATATATTTAAAAGTTCCGATGTCTTGGATCCGATATGAAATTAAAATTCATACAATAAAAATATCGGGTTCGTTCTTCATCACACATCGGCACATCAACAAAATTACATTTCGCATACTAGCAATTTTATTGGTTATTGTTAAAAACCTCACTCGGTAAGTTATATTAGTTGCGATGCGATAAATGACAAGGTAAGGAGATTGCGGTGCGATAATACACATATCACATATCGAACGAGATAAGTAATATGTTAAACGATAAAAGTTGCAACGAGCAATGTGGAGTTCACTGCAAATTGCGAAATCGCAAAATCGTAAAATTGAAAAAGAGTTAAGTTTTGAAATCTGATAGAAGTTAAATTATAAAAGATGTGAAGTGAAACCATGCTTCATTGGTCACCATTTGTGCGGGCCACAAAACCAAATTTCCGCGCATATATTTTGATATTTGCAGTCACGTTACATCAATCATTTACCGCATTTTCATTATTGCAAGAATAATATCAGCGTTTAATTTCATTCACAAGCTTTAAATCTTCTGATAAGATTATTCTCTGATATCACATTCATCCCTTCGCAGTTTCCCATTGCACATGCTCATCTCGCAACATTGTCGTCACAATAATTATATCACATTGCTAAACTCAAATGAAGCTTTGTCTTCAAGATCTTTTGATGTGATAAATTTCGATATTTGAATTTCCACCATTGTCTTTTAATTATTATAAAAAATTCAATCGCATATTGGCAAAGATGGAAGTCACAGTTTTTAATTTATGTATGGTAAAGAATCTCGCGATGTGAAAAAATCAACAAGGTAATGTGTCGATGATTAATCTATATTTTTAATTTTTTTTTAAATTCTGAATTTATCTCCATAATCATCAGATAGAGATTCAAATCCTTTTGATATACTGATTACATTATTCAGGATTTTGAATCAATTCCAATACTTTGGGGCTTATATAAATTCAGAATGGAAGAAGCAAAAAAAACATTCATCGTTTCAATTCATAGTGAAACATATCTTCACTCTCATTTCTGATGGATTCGAATTATTTATGATTCTTTGAACATGAAACAATACTTTCTTTTAGTTAACTGCTTATTTGTTGTGAAACCAACTCCAAAAATAGAAGAAAAGAGATATCAACGCCTTAGAAATAAGCCACTTCGAGGGGGAAACCTCCAATACATTACATAAATGAACGATTCTTGGATTATACAAATTAAAAAACCTCCTTTCTATATATAGGAGTCCATGGGGCCACAATGTAATCCTAGTGGGGCCACAATGTAATCCTAGCCGACCTAACATTAATAATTTAAGGGCACAATAATAACAATATGGGGTTTACAAGGGTACAATAATAACAATAAGGGGGTTACTCTAACAACAATAAGGGACTATACTAGTAATATAGGGACCTAACATGCCCCTCTCCTTAAAAAAAGTGTTGTCCTTAACGCTTGAGTAGCTCTGGATGCTTCTGTATAAAATTCTCATCCTCCCATGTAGAATCTTCAGTGGGTAAGTTCTTCCACTTGATGAGATACTCTGAAATTGATTGATTCTATAGCTGTCGAGTTCTGGTTTCCGTGACCGCTTCAGGTTCCAATATGATTTTTCCTTCCTCATCAAGTTCTGGAAATATTGTTTGAACTGGAAGATTTTCACTTATAACCTTCTTTAAGCATGAAACATGGAAAATTGGATGCACTCGTGAAGAAGCAGGAAGCTTCAATTTGTATGCCACAGTACCAATCTTTTGCAACACCTTGTAAGGAACATAGTACTTTGGCGATAATTTATTATCCTTCTTAGCTTGCTTGAGGGACATTTGTTTGTATGGTTGTAGCCGTAAAAATACCCAGTCTCCTACAGCAAAACTTCTCTCGCTGCGATGTTGATCTGCCTGTTGTTTCATTCGATTTTGTGCAAAATTCGGGTTGTCCTTTAAGAGTTGGAGAACTTCTTGTTGATGCTCGATGTGATCTTCCATTGCTTGAACCTTCGATTTTTCTCTTAAAGATGATGTGATGGATGGTGGATGGTATCCATAAAGTGCCATAAATGGGGTCATTTTTGCTGCAGTTTGGAAGGAAGTGTTATACCACCATTCAGCGAGAGGTAACCACTTGACCCATTGTGTTTGTTTATCAGATACAAAAGAACGAAGATATCCTTCCAAACATTTATTTACTATCTCAGTTTGACCATCGGATTGAGGATGATAAGATGAGCTATGAGCTAATTGAGTACCCAAACAAGAAAATAACTCTGTCCAAAAATTTCCAGTAAAAATGGGATCTCTGTCGCTCATAATAACCCTTGGGTATCCATGTAGCTTTTGAATTGTGTCCATAAATGTAGTAGCAACTGTATTTACTTTAAATGGATGAGATAATGCACAAAAGTGTGCATACTTGGTAAGTCTATCTACTACCACCATGGTGACACTCTTTCCTTCGGACTTAGGTAAACCTGTGATAAAATCCATTGAAATCTCCTCCCAACGTTGACTTGGAATGGATAAAGGTTGTAGAAGACCCAGGACTTAATCATCTCAACTTTATTATGCTAGCAAACCAAACATTCCGCCACAAAATTTTGAATATCAAATTTAAGGCCATCCCCAAAAAATTCTTCCTTCACCTTGTGGTAAGTTTTTAAAAATCTTGAATGTCCTCCTAAAGGAGAAGTGTGCAATTTCAAAAGAATATTTTGTTTTAGTTGGGAATTATTACAAAGATATAAGCGATATTTGTACCATAAGGAATCATTTTTCCAACTAAATGTATCAGATGTACTAGGATCTTGCTGCAACTTTTGAATGAGTGTCCATACATCTTTTTCATTCTTCCATTCATCTCTTGCTTCGGTTATCCAATCTGGTTGGATAATAGAAATGGCACAAAGCAATGCTTCCACCTCTTCATTCTTTCTTGAGAGTGCATCTCCAACAACATTAAGCTTTCCTTTTTTGTAGATTATTTCAAAGTCATAACCCAACATCTTTGTGACCCATTTTTGCTGCTCTTCTGAAGATAGTCTTTGTTCCAAAAAGTGTTTAAGACTATCATGATCAGTTTTTACCTTGAAGTGTCTTTCCATTAGGTAAGTTCTCCATTTCTTTAGTGCATGCAGTATTGCTAACATTTCCTTCTCATAAATAGGTTTATGTAAATACTTTCCTTTGATTGGACGACTTTCAAAAGCAATGGGTCTTCTTACATTAAAACAACACCAATTCCATTTCCTGAGGCATCACATTCCAAAATAAAGGTTTTTGTGAAGTCTAGCGTAGCTAAGACTGGCGCTAGGCACATTGCCTCTTTAAGATGTTCAAAGGCCTTAGTTGCTTCAGGAGTCCATGAAAATGCATCTTTCTTCAATAATGTTGTTAGAGGTGCTGCTATTCTCCCATAATTCTTAACAAACTTGTGATAATACCCTGTTAACCCGAGAAATCCTCGCAAATTCTTTATGGTTGTGGGGACTTTCCATTCCTTAATGGCTTTAATTTTGTTAGGGTCTACCTTAACACCCTCGTGAGATACAATATGACCCAGATATTCCACCTCTTGTACTCCAAAGAAACATTTGGATGTTTTTTCATATAATTGTTTCTCCTGCAATAGTTTGAGCACCCCGTCAACATGTTGAACATGATCCTTCCAAGACCTGCTGTAGATTAGTATATCATCAAAAAATACTAGCACAAATTTTCTAAGGAAGGGTTTGAAAATGGAATTCATCAACCCTTGAAATGTAGAAGGTGCATTGGTAAGGCCAAAAGGCATGACCGAAAATTCATAATGACCCTCATGAGTTCGAAATGTTGTTTTTGGAATATCTTCAGTCTTCATTCTAATTTGATGATATCCTGAACGAAGATCCAAATTGGTAAAATAAATTGCTCCATGTAATTCATCCAATAATTCATCAATCACAGGAATGAGAAATTTATCTTTAATGGTGAGCTTATTTAGCTCCCTATAATCGGGACACATGTGCCATGATCCATCCTTCTTGTGTACCAATACTATAAGAGCAGAGAAAGAACTTTGACTAGGTTGAATTATACCAGCCTCTAACATTTTTGTAATCATACGTTCAATTTCACTCTTTTGGACATAAGGATATCTGTAAGGTTGGATGTTTGGAGGAACACTTCCTAGAATCAAATGAATAGCATGATCATGATCACGAATAGGTGGGAGTCCTTTGGGAGTATCAAACACACTGGAATGATTGTCCAATACTCTTTGGAGATCTGGAGAAATAAGTGATTTTGATGTTGGAACTTCTAGTGAGCATAATTGTGCAATTACACCTCGTTGTTCTTTATTTAGAAGCTTTGTCATGACACTAGAGCTTATTATTTTTCCTGGCTTCCTTGTGATACCCCGTAATTTGATTTCCTTTCCTTCCGAAAAAAATTTCAAGAAAAGTTCTTGAAAATTAAAAGCTACCGTCCCCAAAGATTGTGACCATTGTAATCCTAGTATGACATCAACACCTCCCATTGGGATGGAAAGAATTGGACTATTCAATACATATTCTCCCATGGATAGCTTGATATTATGGCATTTTCCAGAGCAATTTATAGTTCCTCCATTTGCAACCATCACTTGAAATTCTGGTGCTGGGTATAGGAAACAATTCAATTCCTTGGCTACCTTACAATGAATAAAATTATGGGTACTACCTGAATCAATAAACACTATTACCTTTTTATTCTTGATATGTCCTTTTATCTTGAGAGTTTGAGGAGTGGTAATTCCTACCAATGCATTACACGATATGGCTGGACTCATTTATTCCTCTTCTAGGGTTGGTTCCTGGTGTATATCCTCTTCTTTTTCATTTTCTTCTTCCTCTTCACCATCTATGTAAAATAATTTCTTCTCAGCACACTTATGACCTTTAGTGTATTTGCTATCACAACTGTAGCAAAGCCCTTTTTCTATTTTTTCTTCCAATTGTTGTGGTGTCAACCTTGTAGGTTGTTGAAATCTAGAAGTAGCAACACTTCCCTCTTTATAGAAGTGAGTGGTAGGCTTCCTTGTCGCCATAATTTTACATTCAATTTTTCTTGCCAACCTGAATACCTTCTCCAATGAATCGGGTTCCAAAACGTGAACTTAATATTGGATGTTATCCTTTGAAGTACCTATGAAGAGATCAATCCTGTGTTCCTCTATAATATCAGTTACCCTTATATTCAATTTTTGGAAGTCCTCAATGTGCTCCCCCACTAAACCCTTTTGTTTGAGATTTATCAATTGACTAAAGAAGGTGTTGCTCTTTGTATCCTCATAATGTGCTATCATTTCCTCTGTAAAAATTGACCAAGTGACAATTTTTTTACGGGAGAAAATCCATCGATACCATACAAATGTCTTTTGTTCTAGATGTAAAGTTGCCATGCGTACCTTTTGTGTGTTTTGCACATTATTGAGATGAAAATATTGCTCCATCTGTAGTATCCATGTTACGGGATCCTTGCCATCAAACTTCCTCATATCCATCTTTGGAATATGGTGGTTCTTCCTGCCAACATTAGAGTTTATGAAATCACGATTAGCATTTATTTTTTCTCATCATGAGTTTCCTCTACTATCTTTTCACCATTAGGAAACATTTGTTGTATCAACTTTGTCAAACCTTCCATGTCTGCTTTTAGATCATTCTTCATGTTTTCCATCTTTTCATCGATCTTAGCTTCCATGCCAGCTTCCATGCCATCTATCTTAGATTCCACGCCTTTATTCAAACCATCCATATTATTCTTCAAACCATACATATTCTCTTCCATGCCTTTCTTCAAAAATTCCATTTCAATTTTTGCTGCTCTTTGCAAGAGCGAAATTTGGTGCACTTGCTCTTGTAATTTTGATACATCATATTGCAATTCTTCATCTTCATGAGTCATAGTAGGGCCTTCTGAAGGCTTAATGGGTGTTGAATTATTTTTAAGGCGCATTTTTTAGAACCCAATACTGATATCTATTCTACAATACGCCCTTGTAATCAATTCAAATTGATTCTTCAAACAAGACTTATGCAATTCGGAAAAAAAAAAATACACACCTTTTTCTTGCTTTTGAGGAGCTCGATATTGAAATTGGATTATATCTGTGATTTCGGCTCTTCAATATTTGAAATTCAGCACTAAGGTATCTCTCTGAATTCTCTTTCGAATGCCACAGGTCTGACCTAATTTGGATTCTCCAAGGCAAAGTTATGTCCAATCTTCCACAATGACCTAATTATGGACTAGTTCAGTAGAGAGAACTTGTACGACTTGCCACGTGTCACTGTTTCGTCCTTCGACTCTGAAATTGATAGAAAAGAAACTATAGTCCGTGTAATTGCGACCATTTTTTATAGAACTCCAATTCGATGCTCAGAGAGAGAGTTATAAATCTTTTCCCACGATCACCTCTTTGAGATGAAATTCGGGAGCCTAAAAAAGCACTACCTTCCAAAAATCATATCTCCGAAAATATTGCGAAACAAGATTTGAAATTTTGCGACGAGTTTCCTCAAGATTTTGGCTTCGCACCCTAAAAATTTCAGATTTTGAGCCTTTGTAGAAAAAATATTATAGAGAAAATGCCACGATGACCTGTTTAGAGCAGCAAAACCCTATAATCCAAAGCTCTGATACCAAATGTTGTGAAACCAGCTCCAAAAATAGAAGAAAAGAGATATCAACGCATTAGAAATAAGCCACTTTGAGGGGAAACCTCCAATACATTACATAAATGGACAATTCTTGAATGATACAAATTACAAAACCTCCTTTTTATATATAGGAGTCCATGGGGCCACAATGTAATCCTAGTGGGGCCACAATGTAATCCTAGCCGACCTAACATTAATAATTTAAGGGCACAATAATAAAAATATGGGGGTTACAAGGGTACAATAATAACAATAAGGGGGTTACACTAACAACAATAAGGGACTATACTAGTAATATAGGGACCTAACATTGTTTTACTTTAGATTTAGTAAATAATGATTTTGGGTCAATAAAACTTCTTCATGCTTTTAATTCTAATTAAAGAAAGAAGTTAATTTGCATTGGAGAAAATCATCTTTCTCAGGTAAGATTAAATGCAGTTCCTCAATGGTAATTTTTATGTGCCCACTTTCATTTATTCACATTTCTTCATTTTTGTTGTAGTCTTTGCTAATCTTGAAACTCTGTTTCTACAGGTATTCATAAACCATTCACACCTCTACCAAATCATTTTTCAAAATTTATTCTTGCTCTTTGAGATTCTTGAGAGAAGTAGTAATGATCCTCATCAAATCAGCTAAACTGGGGAGTTTCTGAACCTCTAGTCTGTTTCTTTAAGCATTTATTTTATTAGAAAATAGTTAAGATGCTTTTATGCAGGTTTTGTCATGAAAAATAAAATTTGCAATAGACAAAAACTTCTCATTCAAAATATTATCTATCATAACTGCTATTTCACCTTCTACATTTTGAGAGCCTCATTTTTATATAACTCTGCAAGATAAAATGATGCCAGGATTTTGCTATAAAATAGAGCCTTTCATATAATAGCGTGTGTGCTTCCTTCAGCATGAAAATACTTAAGAAAACTCTTCATTAAAAACTACGTTTCAGCTCAAAATATACATAAAGGAAAGAGAGTCATACAAAAAAAACACTGACATACATTAACACAAGAAATTCTTGATTCAAACTATTTGGTTGAATATTACAATGGATGGCCTTTCGGCTCTCGGCCCTTTACAAAATCTCTCAAACCATATTTCTCTCTCTTTTTGTATTCCTCCTTGTTTTCCATCCTCACATACTCTTCATATTTATACATAATAATGAATTTATTTCAATCCATAATTTCCTCCACACAAATCTCAACTAAAATCTAAATTAGTTTTATCCTTTTTTGGACTCAACTAAGTCTCGTTTAAGGAATTCCTAATCCCTAGATTATCTACCTAGTTCAACTCCACTCATATCCTTAATTTATTAAAAGAATATTTACAATAATCCTCACTTACAATTTTCTCTCTTAATTTATTAAAATGAGCACAATAATTTATAAAATAATCAAAAAATCATCACCCCCCTAATTACACAATATTTTAATAAAATCCAAGCAGGATTCTCATGCATCAGACTCCCCATGTAGAGAAGTTTCCATAGACTCCTGTCTATGAGGTCTGTCGCTTTTCTGTAATAATGCGACAACCACAAGTCTTGATGACTTGCTCCCTCCAGGATTCCGAACTCTGTTCTGCCACTAGTCCTTTAAAGTATCAACTCTGTTTGGTAACACATCAATCACTTTGTTAATCAGATTCCATCGGCCTTTCCAACACTTTCTTTCGCCAATTCCTCGAAGTAACTCCTCTTTGTTTGATACTTCTGTCTCCAATTGTGCTGAACACTTAACTTTCTGCAATGAAGAATAATCAAGAAATCTTTCTTGATTACAACTATAGTCTTTTATTTCTTTTATAGCAACAAATTTCTCATCCGGTGTTGTACCTGCATTCATCAACAAACTTTTAGTTTTAAAAAGATAAGACCTTTCAGTCTCTTTTGATGCTTCAAGCACCAATATCCCATCATCGACTTTCTAGATTTCAACAGATCCTGTTTTGAACTGTTGGCTGCTT
The DNA here is from genome assembly GCA_034641835.2 of Pinus albicaulis. Lineage (NCBI taxonomy): Eukaryota > Viridiplantae > Streptophyta > Pinopsida > Pinales > Pinaceae > Pinus > Pinus albicaulis. Next base: position 1,117,850,338 of record CM076578.1, on the reverse strand, counting down.
TCATCTTTACCTTGCTGATTCAATACTTCTCTTTCCTTTATGTCTCTAAGGACACAACTTTCTTGTTGTTCCTAATCTTTCATCTTACCTCCAAATACCCTCTGCTCAATTTCTCTGATTTCAACATCATATTTATTTATGTTTCCTTTTGTACCTACAGTCACATTATCATTTGAAAAGTTATAACATTCACTCAACTCTATAAATGTTAAAAAAATTTCATCCCTATCATGCAGAGTAACTGCAATCTCTTTTGGATCAGGTTCTGCACGTTTCATCTCCCCTTCAGGTTCCTTAAGCCATCGTTCCAAGAACTCTATTTCCTTGTGAAATATTTCCAGCATTTCATCACCACCTTCATTCCCAGCTTCATTATTTTTCTGGCAATCTTCCTGAGTTATCTTGGTTTCTGTATCATCACATTGCAAAATTTTGTCAGCAATTTCATTAAAAAAATTCATTTGTTTACCTCATTGGACTATCACTTCGGTATTTTCATTATGCTTCTGCTCCATAACAACTTCAACTGGCTGTCTTACCTCAAATAAGAATTCATTTATGATTTCTTCCTGCTACAAAAAATCAGTACCTTCCTCCTCTAAAAGGCATTCTCCATCATACTTCACCTTAAGAGCTTTGTTCATCTCTGTGATAGTTTCACCAGAATGTCCACCATATTTTGCACATCCTGCAAACATACATAAACTGTGAGATTTAAAAATGCAAGGCTTCATAGCCTCATCTGCTTCTCTTTTCAACAATTCTTCTGAACTATTCCAATAGTCCATGAGATATTTCTCATTGATCTCGTCACCCAGAATTTCACCCTGTTCTGGGTCACAAATGGAAACATCCATTTTCAACTCAACCTATCTTAGTTCTTCACATCTCAATTTCACACTCATCATCTGCTCGAGCTTCCTTAGCTCTTCTGTCAACTGTATGTTTACCTGTTGTTCCTCTTTGCCTGTAGTCTCTGCCACTCCACTTTCTTCCTCATGGTCCAACCATGTGTCTGGTCCTTATTTCTCCGCAACAATTTCATCAAAAACTCAAGGTGAACTGTTATCTTAGCTTTATCCTGCTCATACTCTTCATCATTCAACTGCTTAAATATGCCATTTGCCGTGGCATTTTCCTTCTTCTTCCTTCGGTTGAGGTCTTTCTCAGAACCTATGAAATGACTGATATCAGTCATCTTATCCTTCTTTGTGAAATTCATTTGTTCATGTATGGATTTCATTCAACCCCTTTTCAGCAAGTATTCTTACCTGCACTTGATCACTTTCAGTTCTCTGTCTTGGAATCATCTCTGGGAAATTCTCTTGCTTCACTTTGCTGCAAACAACACTTTAGTAATGCTTCTGTTACAATGACCAAACTCTTTGGGTGTTAGGTTCCGCCGATCATGCACCCAATTACATTTAGACCTTTGACTTAGCTTACGACTCTTTGATTTCATACTTTACCCAACTCTTCATCTTGGATGAAAAATACTCAATATTAACTCAAACTATCCAAACTTTCATTTGACCCTAACATCTGTTTTGACTTCAAGGCTTGCCCCAATAATTATGATAGTGGATATTTTGACTTAATTCAAGTTATACAATCTTCCAACGAACATACACCCCTAATAAATTTTTAGGATGTAAAATATTCACTCTCTCTCATACTCCATTCTTATGAAAGATCATCAGTTTCCCATTATCATTTCACATGATGCTGAAGTCTTTAATCGAAATGCAATCCAGGTTTTCCAAGATTTATTTTATGGTGAAAATATATAAACCATTCAATTTTCAACATTTAAAAATACCTTTCCGAATTATCATACATTATGCTCCCTTCAAGGTTATTTAATAAACCTTTCCCTTGCATTTGCAACTCTTTGGATTCCACTCTTCTGTGCCATCTTTGCCACTGTGAATACTCGCATGCTTTTCATACCATAAGATCGTCATTTTAGTGCAAACATTTTCCTGCACTTTTATGCACCATACAACATCAATTCACATCTCTTCACCTGTGTATAGAGAAAAAGCTATTCATATTTAAACCTCTTTGATGAATGATGTACAACTCGTACATCGTGTCCATCCTGAATAACACCTCCTTAGATGACGCCATATGATGGTAAAAACAAAGATTCTACAACATCAAGAAATTGGGTTTTAAATCTTAAACACAAATCAAAAGAATTCTCCCATTCCAACTACAAGCTTTGGTCCAAAATGACTTAACCAAAACTGTGAAGAATCCACATTATGCATAATAAACCCTCTCACATAAAAATGCATGTTTCTTTTTATATCACCTTGGATAGCCCATTCTCCTTTTCCATTCATTTTCCATTCGTTTATACCTCCACATTTGCAACATTTTCACTATTTCATAATATTTACAAAAGATCAACTTCTCGAGTATGGCAAGGAAATTTAATCAACCAAATTTTAAAATACCTTTACTCGAATGAATATTGATTCATTCAATGAGCACTTACCTTGAATCTTCTTGTGGTTGAAATGATCCAACCCTTCTCTTGCGTATTCTTTTAGAAATACATTCAAGCCTCTATAGGCTTTGTCTCCACACCAAAATTCGATGCGATCAACCAATGCACACTTTAGTATTTAATGTATCAAGAAATTATAATATATATAATTCAAATAAATTAGACTGTTCATATGAGATTGAATTCCTGCTTTACTTTACTTTGAATGTGCAAGGTCCATTCTGTCCCCAACAAGTAAATCTCTTCCCAACAATTTTATAACATAAATATTTCCCAACAAACGATGTTTTTAAACCTTTTATAAACCTTTAAGGTACACACAATCTCCCCTCTTAGCTTAAGCCAAGTTCCCTCATCTCAATCTCTCAGGGTTCTCTTCAATTTCAATTTCTTGGCTTTGGAAACATGAAACCTTAATGTAATGGAATATCCTTCCAAGATTACATTATCCAAAAATGTACATGAAATATTTGCAAAAACCTTACCTCGATCAATCCCAGTGACCTTTTCTTATGCTGTAAGGTGGTACCGTGGAAACACTGCATCCATACCTTGAATATTCTGCTGGAACCACACCTCTTTCACAAGCCCCACACATCCCTTTTTTAAGTGTATTGATATGACTGGCTTCCACAGGAGATCATTGTTATATATACAATAATGGGAATCAAAATTTGTTGCATTTCAAATGTGGAATTCATTTAAAAAAGAATTAAACGCAGCCTTTTTGTTGAGCTCACGGTCCACACAAATCATCACTAGCTATCAATCAAACGTAACCAAGTAATATTGATCAACGCAATTTCCATCCCATTTTAAATATTAATGCAGTCAACAATGAAGTTGTTGCCATAGATGGGACGTTAGCACAAGAAGAAGATGACTGTGTATATGAATTTCGATGTAAATGGAATCATTTATGCAACTGGGACGTCATACAAAAAATTGTATTGCTTATCTTATCTCTGCATTTATTTCTGTAAACATAATCATTTACCTCTGCATTTCTGGAAGTGTTGCCACATGAGCCGTTGGACAATGCTTCTCTATGCTGTGGTCAAGGTAACTAGACTCTTACAACCTCTATGCATATGCCCAACATATCTTTGGTAGGGTGTTGACGTTGTATTACAAACCCCTGTTATATCATTTGGACTGTGATGTCACATGCCGCACGTTCTCACAGTTATAAAATACATTATGCCGGGATATATATTCCTGCACATTATTCACCTGTGATGCTGCCTCACCTAATGCGCGCAGACTCCATGAACTTAAGATCGCACATCCAAATCAAAAGTCTGCGTTCTTGCTTCAAACACACTCTCATTCCTACATTCACATGCTCAAATATACAACAGATATCTATATAAATTTGCAGACTCAACACGCCACAATCTTTTACCTATTTTAATCAAATCTCTCCCAGGAAATCCGACCTGCTTTCCTTGCTCACAACAAGAAATCAAAACAAAACAACCTCACCGTAGGAGCGACTCATCCCCAAAATCATCTCCTTCGCTTTGATACCAAATGATACTAGGATTCTGCTATAAAACAGATCCCTGCATATAATAGCGTGCATGCTTCCTTCAACATGAAAATACTCAAGAAAAATCTTCATTAAAAACTACGATTCAGCTCAAAATATACATAAAGGAAAGAGAGCCATACAAAAAAAACACTGACATACATTAACACAAGAAATTCCTCTTTCAAACTATTTGGCCGAATATTACAATGGATGGCCTTTCGGCTCTCGGCCCTTTACAAAAGCTCTCAAATTATCTTTCTCTCTCTCTTTGTATTCCTCCCTGTTTTCCATCCTCACATACTCCTCATATTTATACATAATAATGAATTTATTTCAATCCATAATTTCCTCCACACAAATCTCAACTAAAATCTAAATTAGATTTATTCTTTTTTTGGACTCAACTAAGTACCGTTTAAGGAATTCCTAATCCCTATATTATCTACCTAATTCAACTGCACTCATATCCTTAATTTATTAAAAGAATATTTACAATAATCCTCACTTAAAATTTTCTCTCTTAATTTATTAAAATGAGCACAATAATTTATAAAATAATTAAAAAATCATGACCCCCCTAATTACACAGTATTTTAATAAAACTCAAGCAGGATGCCCCTGCATCATAAAAAATTTTAAAATCTCAACATAGGAATGAACGTATATATGCTTATTTTCTTTTATAATCCTTTGTTGAGAAAATCATATAAGCGATTTTGTTAGAGTTTAGCTTTTAAATTTTGTTTTTCTTTTAATTTTCCTTTTTAAATTTTTTTTTATTCACTGATTTTTTTTCTTACTTTAGTTTAGGAATTATTTTTATTTTACTTTCATTTTTTATTTTATTTTGGTGATTTTGCCATGACTTATGTGAAAGGAATTTATCTTACCTTAGAGTTGTTGACATACAAGGGAAATCTTTTACTCTATCCATTTAATTGAATTTGATTTATCATTAAAAGCATATATTTATGGAACCATAAAGCCATCTTGCTTTAAATATTCTTCATGGAGGAACACACATCATTTCTAAGTGATTGTGTTTACTTTTTCAAGGAAAGAACTGATTTGAGTTTAATTCAATGAATCCCTCTCACCCCTCCACATAAAAATCCTTTGATTGATAGTTGCAGGGAAAGAATTTAGAGCAAATATTATGAAAGTACTATGTCCATTAAACATAAAATCTCTATTACCTTCCCACCTCTTTCACTCAAATACTTCATAAATAAAAATCTTGCAAATGCGCTTATCAAAAGAGTGATAAAAAGAGAAAGCATGGGAAATACAAGTAAACCCGTCGGGGCTAAGGACGCTCGTTGGTAGCGGGACTAGGCTTGTATGGCATAAAAGACAATTTCGCCGGGGTACTGTTCAGGCTCACTGGCAACGAAGCGATGTAAGAGACAATCTTAAAATGGATATATGCTTTATCAAAAACTCCAATCTCTACCTTCTTCTATTTTTCACATGAAAAAAATTTAAAAAACAAATTTCCCCAAAATTTGGATTCATCACTTTTACTTGAGTCTGTTTTAAATACTTATCTTTACAAACTCATATTGCTTAATTTGTTTATGTGGGACCTATGGAAATGTTTTACTGTTGGATGATTTCATGATTTCCATTATTTTTAACCTTTAGGTAAATTTAAGTTCATTATCTTTAATCAGATATAATTTGTTCTTCTCCCGCATGTCACCATTGTTGTGGTAAAACACAACCCCCCCATTTTTGACTTATGTACTTCAAATAATGGGGACCCTTTCTACACAATTCTTGGCTAAACACCTTGAAGGATTTTGATTCAGTTAATTATTTTGTAATTTTGTAATTTTTAATTTTTATCAGATTTCTATTTTGATTGTTTAATTCAATCTGTTTTTTCATAAACTTTCCAACGACACTTGTTTCGCTTCATTTGGTCAACCGGTCTTTAAACGACACTCCTTTGAATTTTTGATCATTTTCTCGCTTAGGTTAAAAAATGTATAAAGTGTACCAATATTTTAATTCTTGTAGTTAAAATAGTCATTCATTGCAAATATTAACTTTTAGTTCATTTTTATTAATTTTTCATTTTTTACTAACGATCCTACAAAATGACCCGGCTAAATTGTACAATAGATGAAAATACATTTCAGGATCTTGGTAATTTACTCCAACTTGTTATTTCAAAACAAATTGCCAAACCTAAAATTCCAAAATTGCAAAGTGACTATAGTCTAAATTGTAGGATGATTAATCCCACGTGGGCCCCACTTCACACCCCTTCACATCCTTCCAAATAACTTTGCGATTGTGATATCGCGATATCATATATCGCACATCGCAAATTTATTAAAATCTCAAAACTCATCATTTAAAAAGTTGCGATGTGCGATTTTGGTTATATGATGGGTTTTTAAGTTTTATGCAAAGTTTTTATTCACCTTATAACTCCCGCTCACCTCACGCTCACCTCACTCACCCTCCACCTCACTCCCTCACGTCACCTTATCCCTCCACCTCACTATTCCACTCACCCTCCATACTACCTCACCATTAATACTTCCTCAAACTCTCATTACTTTCCTCCTCCTCTCTCTTCATATTAATACTCACCTCTCCACTCTCCTCCTCTCTCTCTCACATAATGTGCAGTTTTTTGAATTATTAATTAAAAGAAATTATATTATATAATATTATAATTAATATTATATTTTAATTATAATTTTAATATAATTCAAATTATAATATTAATATAATATTTTAAAATTTTAATTAATTAATAAATCAATTATTAAATTATTTTAATTATTTTAATTATTAATTTCTTCTAAATTAGATTAATAATATAATTGAATTTAATTAGCATTAATTAATTAAAAAACCATAATTTAATTTAAGATTAGAATTTAAGTTAAAAGTTTTGATTTTTAGCCCAAGCAACAGAAATTCCATATTTTTGGAAATTTAATATACCAATTTTGAAAGCTCATAAATGGAGTTTTACTTGGCCAAATGAGGCCTAGGACAACTCATTGGAAAGATAAAATGATGGAGATTATTCTTGAAGAGGTTTTATTTCTATATTTGATCATTTATTGGGTCTAAAATTCAACAGAAGATCATGCTCCAAATTTTTAACAAAATAAATTTTCTGAGTTTTATTTTCTGCATTTTAATTTGCCCACAACTTCTTCTAAATGCAGATCCATTCGTCAATGATATCATTGGCCAATTATATCAGCACATAAATCAAAATAAAGTTTATATTTCCTTTTTCAATTATTTATTTAATTTAGTTTTGATTGGAATTATTTTAATTTCTAGATTTGATATTTTGATTTTATTTTTGCATTTTAATTTTGTTCTTGATTTGTTTTTGCAAGAAAACAATTGAAGAGATGAGAAGAAGAAGCTCTCAATCAATGAGAAGGCTCCAACAATTAAATAATATTTTTTGAACCAATCAAAATTGATTGAGCAAAACCACTCTTCAAACAAACTTTCTTATGAAGAAATCCTTTTGTAAATATTATAAATAGCAGATTGCAAAATGTAATAAGGGCTTCTCTCCTCTGCAATTCTAGAATTTAAAAGCACTTTTGTAATAGGAATTTAGAGTTGTAGGGTGAGAGGAGAGGAATATCATATCTGGAGATTATTGAGTTTTTTCTTTTACATTCTGAGTTATGTATAATGAACAGAGTTTTGCACTACTGTAGCTCTGATTTTGAAAGCAGAAGTTCAGGTATTGTAAAAGACTGTTAGAGACCGGAGCTGGAGAAATGGACTTAATAAATTGGTATTTATAATACTATTATTTTAAATGCTGGTTTCATTTTATAACAGGAATGTGTCAATTTATTCGCATACTTGTGCACTTCTCTCAGTATGAGTAATTTTCCTCAATTTATGTTATTATTTGTCTCTACTCTTATGGTTTGAATTCTGATTTCTGAGTAACTATTTACTCAGAAAACTGTCTTATAAAACTGATTTATTGAATAGTGATATGTTGTGAACTATTTCCGCGTGTTATTGTTTATTTATTCAAGTTACTGATTAAATGACCAATATCATTTTGAGAACTACTTAGTGTTGTTGATTGATTATTTCAGTTAAGAGGTCTCTAGATAGAATGTGTTTGGTATTCACAATATCAGTTAATTGAAATACTTCGTTAGCTTGATATTAATTTAAAACAAACATATTTAAATCTCAATTATTTTAAAACATCTTGCTCTCTCTTGGGATAGATCTATATCTGCCTAATTGAGATAGGATTAAAATAGTTTCTTTGCTTACATTTTAGAATAATATTGCATTTAGATTAAATTCTACATCCTTAAAAATTCCTCTTCCCAAAGAGGGAAAACTTTAGTTGTGGCCTGACTAAGCCCAAATTAGCTTAAGGATCACTTTCTTGTCTGATTCGCAAGAGAAATGATCTAACGTCTCTTTCCCATTAATAGATAAAAGTCATATTTGAAGATAATGGAGATGGAGAGAAAGTAACTAGACCTAGTTAAACCAGTTGGAGCCATCATTCCAAATGGAAAAGGAACTGCTTTAAGGTCTGGACCGGGTGGTCATCCCCCATGTTGTTGCAATGAATTTCGAGGCCTCAACACATCTGTAAAAGCTGCCTCAGAATCACCCATATCCTTTCTAGGTGACTCACATTCTTCTTCGGTAATAATGGGAGTATGTTCAGGTATGATTACTTTTCCTGATTGAAGCTGAACCTTGTTGAGTCCAATAGGAGTAATAAGATAAGTCTGGAAGGTAACTAGAGCGTCTATGCTCTGGGCTGCCTTATTATTTGGATTGGGGTTAAGTTGCACAGGTAATATGGGTCAGACATAAGGTGTAGGATTTGAATAGAAGGCAGTTATAACTCTTGCTGCATTAGTAGTGCAAGGGGGTATTGGACCTTGGCCGTTACCTCTCCAATTTTGGCTCCAAGGATGAGGTTGCGATGGAGGATATTGCATTGGCGGAGGGGAAGGGCATTAGTTCCATGGTGAAGGAAATTTTGTTGAGGAAGGAGTTGGATACTGCCATGGATATTGCTGACTATTATAAACATTATTCCAAGAATACAAAGAGGAAAAATCTGGAGGCATACCTATAGGTTATGGCTGCCATAGCCTCTTTGATCTGATGAAATAGGAAGACTGGACATCCTCGCTTGATTCTTGAAGTACAAACTTCAGTCTGGGAAATTTAGGACATTGATTCATAGAATGTGCCAATTCGAAGATGTTGCATAGGCTGACGCTACTCAGTCCACATTCTCTTTCCAAATGTTTCTTTTTGCATCAGGGATAGAATGTTGCTAAGGCTACTTCAGTTTCTGCTTGTGCTTTCTTAACTTGTATCGTAGTGATTTGGGTAGAGAGAGTGATAAGGAGGTCGGTTTTAAAATCCTCAAATAGATTTCCGATATCTACTCTGGTTACTCCTCCACTTATGGATTTCAGTATCCGAACTAAAGGGTCCCAAATTGAAATTCTCCCTTTGACCGATCCTCTTGAGCTCTGCAGACAAATCTTTATTATTTCTTCAAGCGGTTCTTGCGATATGTCTCCTTTTCCCAACAAATTCAAATGCTCCAGACAATCATCTCTTATGCCTCTTAAGGATATTGGTTTTTGAATTTCCGGGGCTAAGTTACTGAACTCAAACCTTTGTATATTGTAATGGAATCACTCCATATAGTCTTCCAAGCTCTCCTTCTCCTTCTGTTCAATTATGAAGATCTCTTCCTTAAAATCACCAGTTTGATAGTAATCCTGATATTTAAAGAGAAAGGCCTCCCTCATGTCATTCTAGGTTCGAATCGTGCCAACACCCAGTCTCATGAACCATCTTAATGCTACTCCTTTCAGAGTAGCAGGAAATAATTTTAGCTTCTAGGCGTCTGAAGTGTAGTCATAACCTCTACACAGCACATCGAATTCAAACAAAAAGGTATCAGGATCTTCAACATCCATCCCTTGAAAGGATGGTAGGGATGAAAAAGGAATGTTTTTCATAGGAGCCTCATCCCGTGTCACTACTATCGGGAATTCAAAAGTAATAGAGCTATCTGTCTTGACATTCTCATCCCCCATGGCTGATTCTTCTTGATGGGATGAACTGACCTCAGAGTATGCAGGAGATTGATAAATAAAAGGATCAGGATGTTCCACGACCAACTATATGGCTACACTACCAGCGTCTAAATGATAATCAACTAAATGTTGTCCCTTAGGTCCCTGATTCTCCCCACTGGTCTCCCCTTTTCCTTCAATTCTCAGATCCTGAAGAATGCTTTTCCACTGCTATTTTAGATCTAGAGTCTTGATATCGAGAGTGGATATGATGTTTGAAGGGTGGTGAGGCCCAGACATGGAAGGCACCGATGCCTTAGGCTTCGATATAGCAGCCTATTTCTGTGGTCCTGTCTTCCTATTATCATTTTATGAAGTAGATTTTTCCTTTTCTGCTTTTGAGATTAGATCTCCAAAGAATGTTTTTCTTCCCAATTTTGCACTCTTATTTTCCTTTTTACGACCCATGTTTCCTATAGTTTGTAGAGTGGGGAGTGTTTGTGGGATTTTTTATCGTCCTACTGGCACACATGGATCCTATGTGTATCAATTCATCCTACAAGTGCTTTAGTTTTTATAGCGGTGAGCCTGCCCAAGTATGTTAGAGCGATGCACAGGTTCTTACCTCTCGTCTTACCTCCCAACGACTGTATAGCTGAAGACACCCTAAAGAAAACACCCAAAAATTCACACTTCTAAGTGTCCTAACGAGACATTGGTGAGCCTGCTTAGGTGTGTTAGAGCGATGTGCAGGTTTTTACCTCTCGTCTTACCGCTTGACAATTGTGTTGCTGGAGACACACTAAAAAAACACATAGAAATATCACCTCTAAGTGCCCCAGTGTAGCAATGGTGAGCCTGCCCAAGTATGTTAGAGCGATGCGCAGGTTCTTACCTCTCATCTTACCACCCAACAGTGGCAGACTAAGTACACTCTATCATCTAACAAACAACTTTGGTTGATTGGATCGTCACTGCCATCCCCAGCAACGATGCCAAAATGTTGGGCTGTATTAATCACGGTTAAATGACTAAAAAAATACACATAAATTATCAATCCAGGACGTATTTTACTTCAATGACAGTCGCACTTTCTGTGCTGATACATCAAACTAGAAGCAAATCCAAATAACGGAAACTGTTGCAGAAGTAAATGTTGGAAAGAATCACTCATGCATAAATAAAATGATCTACAGGACTATGATCACACCTCAATTAATCTGTACCTAGCATGCCACAAAAAAATTACCCAGCTGGTATCTCTATCCCACATGTGTAACAACATATATAATATTGGAATTGAAGCATATCTATTCACAACTAAGATAGCAACAACAACACTTCCTCCCTTGCACAGAAAGAGAACGAACTTAACGGAAACTAAATCAGATAATGCATGTAACATCAATAACATGATAACTTGTATTAATGTGATTAAAATTACAGAGCCAAAGTAATACTGTTCTCCGCTCACCTTTCGACCTCGAGGGTCGAGAACTATATAGTGGTTACATCTCAAAAAAATGAGGGATGGATCAGTCATGAGAATCTTATGATTCTCATGATGATCAAAATAGAATACATATAGTTACAACCACTTCTTAATAAAAGGTGTGACTAGAAAAATATAGATTACAATCAAAACCGCTTAAGGCTGTTATCCAAAAATATAATATGTAATAACTTCTACAGCTATTGTGGTAAATCACAGCTGTAGTGTAACAGCTAGAGGAATGGTCAACATCAGAAGTTGACGATATTCAGTCAGCGGTACAACTGTAACAACAGTTCATCAGTGGGTCTGTAACAACATGGTGTAACAACGCCGTGGTGTAACATCTCACTATAATAGCACACATTTAACTGCTCTTGTATGCCTCGTGCTCTAGATCTTTTGTGCTACAAATAGCATATGGAAAGACAAAAAAAGACCATAGATGTTCTCCAAACATTCATCCTCAGTTAGTCATAAACAATACACGATACATCATAATAATCGATGAAATGGCAAGGAAATGAGAATAAGGTGAAAAAACACAAGTTAAGATAGAAAGGTAGGAAAAAGAGGCAAAGATAGTCCCAATGGTTATATTCATGCGGTAAAATGGGGGAAACTAATGTAGGAAATAAGTACAAAACTAGCACCCAACACCTCGATAATAATGTGTCGTGTAAGCACATATTCCATACAACATAAAATTCCTCTCCTCTGCAATGGGTCTTGATACATCATATACATTTATACCATCCCATAATTATTTCAATTCATCTACCAGTGGTTGTAAGTAGACATCCATATTCTTCACTTGTCTTCTACCAGGGACTATGAGAACCAACATAAGATGTTCATTCTTCACGGACAACCATGGGGGGATATTGTTATTGATCACTACTACAGGCCAAATAGAATAGTTGGTGTTTTGGAGGGAATATGGGTTGACGCCATCCATGGCTATGCTGAGTCGTAGAATTCTTACTTCATCCTTGAATTTTTCGGGCCATGTATCCTCTATATGCTTCATGGCTATTGACTCAGTTGGGATTCACATAACTCCCAAATCACTTCTGTGTGAGGCATGCCATCCCTGCAACACAACTAATTATTTGCAACGAAAGAGCCATTGAATCCTTGGGATTATAGGCATGTGCCTCAATATCTTAAAAGGAGGACCACGTGATATACCCTTCTTTTTTGATTTATCATACCTGTCATGCCCACATTTCAGACATATCTCTTTGTTTGCATATTATCCTCTATATAGAATACAATCATTTGGACATGCAAGTTATGATATGTACTCAACACCCAACATTTTCAACAATTTCTTTGCCTCTTCGCATCTACCAGGCAAGACATTATCACTCAGAAGAACCTTATATTTGAATAACTTGTAGTTGGTGATCATTGAAAATATTAAATTTACATTAGTGCTGATATAATTATTAACGTTCGTAAAATTGATCATTTGTAATGTTAATTGTGTGATTATATTTCTCAAATTTATATAAGGGAGGACTTTATGGTAACTTACCTCAAAATTTCTGAGAAAAATGCATTTGACAAGTTGAACTTTGCTTTCAAGTTGTACAGTAACATCGTTGTCCCTAACTGGGTAGAATTTGACTGACCGCCAGGTCCAAAAAGAGGGGTGGTGGAAGAAAATTTAAGGCTTTCGAAAAAGGTGTCAATGATATGAGCATCATCCCCTAGCTGATCATCATTTTGGAATGCATCTAACAACATTGTATCCATGGCGGTCGTATCCCTAAAGTAATCATTCATAAAACTTCTATTTGATTGCCTCCATTGCCATCTTGTGAAGAATTACTATTGCTGTAGTCATTCCTAATTGGTGAATTTGGACGTAGCGGGAATTGAATTGGTGGTTGATTCAACCATTCTTGGTATTGTTCCTCTCCGATTTTTTCTCTTAATTCAGCCTTCTCTCGATTTGACATTGTTGTGGGGTACAACAGAAGATGGTAGGAAGGTCGCTCATCATCACTAGAATCCTAATAATTTCAAAAAATATATTTGAACATGATTAGTACAAAATCTATGATATCAATTAGTAATAACGTTGAAAATGCATGATTAATTTGTTTGACGTTGAAATAATTACATTAATATACCAAGCAATTATTATTACCATCATTGTCCCAGGATTGTGGCTAGAAGATGCAATATTTTTACAATTGGCAGGGTGAAGCGGCTGTCCATTTTCATCTACCAAATGCGCCTTGTGGTATGCTGCTCCTGATAAGAGCTTCCGACATTTTGGAGATGCTTGAATAATTTGTGCATCTGAAATCAATTCTGAATATGCATGAACCTGCAAATTTGTATACATTATAAATTTTACTAAGCTGATTGACATGGATAAAAAAACATAAATTCAATTAGATAATGAAAATATAAATAAAATATTGTGTAAATATTACATCTCGAGATGGATAGGGAGAACTTCACGATGGAATTTGAGAAATATTATGAATGAGCAAGATTTTGAAGAATTGTCCATTCGATATAATTATGATATTTTCTCCCTGCATTTGAGCAAAATCAACAATAAATTTTAGTGCACACACCTAAAAGTAATTTCGGTGCCTTAAAAATGGACTTATTGTTATCGGTGCTTATGTACAGTTACTGCGCACCGGTGCCATGTTATTAAATGACGCACTAGTGCGGTGTTATTAATTGATGCTTGACGCACTGGTGAAGAAAAGCCGCAAATAAAAAAAGCGCAACTTTATTTTTTTAAAGTGAAAAAAGTGGTAAATTGAAAAATGGGTGGCAAGATATTTTCGAAAATCTAATTTCATAAAACAAATCTTTAAATACTAAGCACTTTTCTTTATTTCACTATTTTTGCAAAAAAATCCAGTTAGAGATTTGCACGAGACATACCTAGAGCAAGAGAGCACGAGAGCACTGTGGAGCAGCGAAATACTTTCGAACATAACTATTCAGACAATTAGAATTCCAAACCTCTGGTGATTCAAACCCTGTAGCATAGAATTTCAAATGATCTCGTAATTAAATTTTATTGTTTTTTTTACATTTTCTATAGTATTTTTTATGCAGTAAGTAAAAAATTCAAATTTGCTCTTCATTTTCAGAAAAAAAATAAAAAAAATCCAGTTTACCCTAAACCCTTCATTCTTTTTGTTTCTGCCTTTGCTTCTTCCTATTTTTGTGATTTCAGAATTAGGGCTTTTCATTTTAGATTTATAGGGTTTGTATTGCTATATATACAGGCCTATGGCATCTAACCCACGTGACGACTTGCATAGTCGAATCCCAATCCATGTCGGTCCTTGCGTGATTTTTTAAAAAACTGAAAATTTTTAATCGGTGCACCATGCGTTACCTAGGGCACCAGTGCGCTGGCTTATCATAGCGCACCACGCATGTACTATTTGATAAAAAATTTTTAAAAAAGTTTTTTTTTTTTAATAATCCGTGCACCATATGTAAAATATGGCACCAATGCGCTATTTCATTATAGCGCACCACACACGTAATGTTTGGCAAAACAATTTTTTTATTTTATTTTATTTTTTATTTTTATTTTTATTTTATTTTATTTTTTTATTTTTATTTTTATTATTATTATTATTATTATTTTTTATTTTTTTATTTTTTATTTTTATTTATTATTATTATTATTATTTTTTTTTCTTGTTAATCGGTGCACCATGTAACATATAACGCACCGGGTCTCTTTGTTGATAGAGAGCACCGTACGATGGTCCCCTGTTTGCGTGGGGCGTTTATAAGAATAGGCCACATGACCCCCTTCACGACACCATATGCTACAAAAACTAACACTAGACGATTTTTATTATTTTTTCTGTGTTTTTTTATTTTTTATTTTTTTGGTAGTTTAGACTAATCCTAATCACCCACGGGTTTTAAACTGGTGACCTTGCAGACGGAGTGCCTTAGTAGTGCACCCCATCGCTGACTGCTCTACACCACGTGGGCCTTATTTTGTCTGTGTTAATCGGTGCGGTGGTTAACATATAACACACCGGTGCTCCTTGTTGACATAGAGCACCATACGATGTTTTATATTGTTTTGGAGATGTGTTTATAAGAACACGACGCACCGACATCGGTGCGTACATAATTTAAAAGCGCACCAGTTTCTTGATAATTTTTTTTTACCTAAAAAGTTGATGATTTATTTATAAAATATATTAATGAATGATATGGTACTTTCATATTGATAAAGAAATGGCTGACAAGATATCAAGTAACAAAAATACTGATAGCACATCAAGAAAAGCAAAAAAGGAAAGTTCTTTGTAAATTTTTTCCAAAAAATATTATTTTTGAACTATATGTAAGTTTAACTAATATGTATTATTTACTGTGTATCATGCAGAGCCATAAAATGATGAAGCTCGATAATATTATTTATGATCTAGGACTAGAAGAGTGTAAAATCTTGATGAAAAAATTGCAAAAGGATGAATCAGGCGAATGAAAAAATACTATCGATCCAATATGAGTTTCTTTTTTTAATTTTCATTACTAATATACTTAAAATTATTAGATAACATGTTTCAAACAATCTATTAATTCACATATGTTTAATGTTCTATAGGGACTGACAACTCAGAAAATGAATGTTGTTCTAAGAAAATAAAAAAAATAGAACATGCAAATGAAAATGAATTGCTCCTTAGCTCATCTAGAGTGGTGTTGGAGGTTAACGAAAGGGGGAAAACTTTTACAAAAGTTTGAGGGATATAGTGGAATGAATGTATAGACATTATTTCCACTTACAATAAAAAAATCAATCTAATGATTCCAAGAACCAAATTTTATCTAAACTACAGGAAGAGTTTCCAGAGAATTGGTCAATGAGACATGTAAGACTTTTAATAGCAAAAACGTACAAAAAAAAAAGAAGGAATGAAAAAATAATATTCCTTTAAATGTTTTTCTAGAATTATTTATAAATATCACTTTTGTTATATTTACTTTTCATAAATCAATATAAAAATTAAATAGTTTATTGTCATGTTACATTTTCAGGAAGATTATGAAAATCTTAAAAGATGAATGAATTGATATCATAAATATGCCAGTAGGAATGTCCAAAAATGTGTACAAGGAGATGGTCAAAGAAATGGACAAAATTGCATCGCAGGAGGAGCCATCTCAACAAAAACATGTTTCAAATGTAATATGTAATCATTGAATTTTTTGATCATTAGGTACAAAAAATAAACAATGTAGAATTAAATATTAATTTTCAAGTATTTTCTTGCAGAAAAGAAAAGAAAATGAAACCCATTCAACACATTAAACAGGACGACAAGGAAGAAAAGGGTTGATATATAAATTTGTGAGTAATTGTTACTTCCTTATAACAACTTAACCAGATTTCATTTTTGTATATTTTAAGTTGTTTTACAACAATCATCATTGAATGTCTTAAAACAGGTGCTAACATACAAAGAAGAACCATCAGACGAATTGATTGACATTCGGTTAAGTATGGGTTGTGAGTATATGTTGGCATATCAGTAATTAATTGTGGAATTTGTAAGCATCTATCGATCTTGTTTTACTTAGCTCTGTCTATAATTAATAGACCAAAAAAATATTTTATATTAAATATATGATTTGTTATGGGGTATAAAACTTGCACGAAACAAAGTATGGAACTGCGCCAACAGATGAAATCTTGAAAGATGGCATGAAATTAGGTTTTGAAAGAATGTGTATAGTTCATGATTCAATTGTTGCTATGGTACGCCATTTATTTTTGATTTACATTGATGTATATTATTTAATATTGCAATTTTCATTATTTTCACCAATGTATATACACTCATTACAATTTATTTTTATGTTTGTAGATGGAAGGTGAAGAAGAAGAAAACAATCAACACTGTGAACAAAAAATTCCTCAAAATAACCCAAGTCATGGAAGTAGCTCGAGTAGTGACAACAGTTCAGGCGAAGAATGATGATCATTATGTTTGGATATCAAAGCAAGGCGTTGTATTTTTTGAAATACTTGTCTGTGAAATCAGACATTTTGTTTAATGTAATGGACATGGTGTCCCAATTGAAAGACAAAGAGATACCAATAACTGTCCCATTTTGTATGAAAAATATTGTCTTATTCATATATATATAATAAAATATGTTTTAATTTATTCTTGCATTCTCCATTGTCGCTGTGAAATGTAGCACCACTGATTAAATTTATGGATGATTAAATATTATAATGAAGAGATGTGAAATCTGATGATGTGATATAACAAATTAATCCAAACATCACATTCAAATGCACTAATAAAAATTTAATTGATATGAATACTGTTATAATATATGTGTCGTCTTTTGATGAATAATGAATTTTAAAAAATCACAATAATTATGATATGATATAACAAATTAATCCAAACATCACATTCAAATGCATTAATAAAAATTTAATTAATATGAATAATGTTATAAGATATGTGTCGACTTTTGATGAATAACGAATTTAAAAAAATCACAATAATTGCACCGTCACAAGTCAATGTTTCTAAAAAATACAAAATGAACATCGGTGTGTGTCAGTTACTATACACTAGTGCGTTTTTGTGATAAATCGCACTGGTGCGTTTCTATGACCTATGGGCACCACAAAAATACCAATTCCAATTATAACTCTCGGTGCATTTGTGTGATACTTCACACCGGTGCATTTATGTGAAACTACTCACCGATGCGTTTGTACGACCTATGGGCACTGCAAAAATACCAATATGAATTAGGACAATCGGTGTGTTTGTGTGATACTGCGCACCGATGCGTTTCTATAATACTACGAACCAGTGCATTGATACGACCTATGGGAACTGAATAAATCCCAATACCAATTAGAACGACTCGGTGCATTGTATCACCTACAGTACGCCCGATGTGGTTTTATACCTTGACGGCTCCGTGCATGCACCTTCGACTGATGACACGCACCAGTGCATTAACACTTGAGTAGCACACCAATGAAAAAACATCCGTAATAACCTCCAGCAGCCCAGTTTTTTTAGTTGTGTTGAAATTCCATTAGAAGCTCCGCTAAAACCTCCGTTACCGAAAACATATGTTGTAGAAAATGTTTATTTGACAATTTTGGCCAATTTTATAACACTAAAAACCTCCTTTATAACCTCTGCTAGAGGGTCTTTTCCTTGTAGTGCGGTAGGCACTTCACCTCCCTTTTCATCACTCTACGTGGCCCCTCTGTGCAATCACTGCGCTGGACTACGTCACTCTGAGTGGAGGGCCAGTGCTGTTGCTCAACACTTCTCCTCTGCGTCTTCTGCCTTCCTTCCCCTTCTTCTCTTCTGACCTCTCCCTCCTCCTTCTCTCTCTACAACCCAGCCTCTACAACCTCTCCCTCTAAAATTGAATTCTCTTACTTCATAATTTATTTCCTTTGGGTACTAAGAATGTGCCCGACTTTCTTTCCAAATGACCTTCAAGCCTTCTCTTATAGTCTTCTCGTTGATGAATAAACGGCTTAGATTATATCCTTAATCAATGGATCAAATTAAAATATGACTTGATCTTCATTTTCTAGAAGATTCACACTCTTATTTATTAATACCCTTTAATTATTTAATTTCTCTAATTTTAGACTTAGGGATCACTTTAAAATAATTAATTATATTAATAAAGCATGATCCAAGTGGAATTTCCACAAACGATTTCTGGGTTATCTAGAATACTGATGTCCAAGCCTCCTCCCAAAATATGAGACTTGGAACACTTTCCAATGCTACAAAATCAACACTCCCTCTTAGCGAGGAAAGTGTTTCAATAAGGTACCAATTGTATCTCCTCTGACTTGAAGCATTTGGTGAGCTGCTGATGTCTTGGCTGCTGCCCCTCAACTCTGCATTGTTTCCCTATGTACTACTACCTGTGACACCACCTCTGCCACTGCCTCATCTGTACTTCAACTCCATTTGAATTTGAAGACCACCCATTCCTCTACTGGAAAGGTTTCTCGACCATCCACATATTTTCTATGAAGTAAGTAAACTTAATCTTACCTAGAGCCTTTGTGAGGATATATGCCACTTGTTCTCCTGTAGGAGTGTACCTCAAATGTAAAACTCCTCTTTGGACATAGTATTTGATGTAGTGACACCTAATGTCAATGTGCTTCGATCGGTCATGAAACACAGGATTCTCAGAGAGCTTGATGAAACTCTGATTATCACACAAAATTCCGATCGGTTCTATCATCTTCTTGAGCAAGTTCAAGAGCAGTTTACGAAGCCATATGCCCTCGCACAAAGCTGTGCTTGCTGCCATATATTCAACCTCGGTTGATATCAATGCCACGAACTTCTATTTCCTATCGCACCAGGAATTCATTCCTGATCTGAGACTGAAACAATACCCACTGATACTTTTCCGATCCACTGGGCTTCCAACCCAATCTGCGTCAGTGAACCCACTCAACTAGATTTCATTTCCTTTGGTGTAATTCAACCCATACTCAAATGTCCCCTTCAAATATATGAGAACATATTTGGCTGCTGCCTAGTGAGCCCTCCTTGGTTCCCCCATGAACTAGATGAGGGTATTCACTGCATAACAGATGTCTAGTCTAGTGTTGATTAGGTACATAAACGATCCTATGAGCTGCCTATACAAGGTAGTGTCAGCCTCATTATCCTCGGACATGTTTATCTTCTTCTAGTTTGTAATCATTGGCGTAGCCATGGGTCTACATTCCTCCATCTGAAACCTCTTCAGGATCTCTATAGTATATCTTCCTTGCCCAAGGAAGATTTCTCCCTTCTGTTGCCAGAACTCCAAACCAAGAAAATATTGCTTCTGCCCCAGATCCTTCATGTTGAATTCGATAGCCAGATTCTCCTTGTAGTCTTTAATGAGCTTAGATGATCCAGTCAGGAATAAATAATCTACATATAATACTAGGATTAACGACTCATACCTTACTCTCATATAGTAGAGGTTGGGAGCTGTGTCACCCTTGACAAATCCCATTTTCTGTAGGTATTTATCAATTCACCCATACCATGCTATGGGGGCTTGTTTCAATCTATACAAGTTTTTCTTAAGCCTGCATACATGAGTCTCCTACTCATGTGTCTCAAAGTCCTCTTGCTGTTATATGTACACTTCCTCTTCTATCACCCCATTCAAGAACATTGTCTTGACATCCATCTGGTGAATCTCCCATCCCATTTGCACTGCAATTGAGATGAAGGATCTGATTGAAGTGTACTGAGCTATAGGGGTGAAGTTTTCTTCATATTTTATCCCTTCTTTCTATGCACACCCCTTAGCCACAAACCTGGCTTTGAAATTCTCTATGCTACCACCTGTAGCATACTTTATCTTGTAGATCCACCTTGATCCCACAACCGATCTATTCTGAGGTCTAGGGAATACTTCCCACACATCTATTTTCATGATGGAGATGTACTCCTCCACCATGGAATCTACCCACACCTGATGTTGAGATGCCTCCCAAAAAATAGAGGGTCCTCTGACTTGTGCTACCAATGCCTGGTACCTGTCAGGTTGTCTGCATACCCTCTTCCCATCTCTAGGGGCTCCAAAAAATTCCTCTGCATCCCTCAGAGTCTGTTGGAGCTCTCTGCCCGTTCTTCCACTAGTGGTGGGTGGATTTACCCGCTCTCTTTCTTTCTTTTATTCGAAAGAACTTTCCTTAGAATCCTTGTGCCGTGGAGAGGCACTCGAGCCATCCTCTGTAGGCCATTGTGGCTGTACTAGTGGATCCTCCTTAAACTGCAGGTTATCACCCAAAAAATGAAGCATCATTTGACAAAGTTAAATAGGTTAATGTGTCAAAATTAGGTGTCAGAAAATAATTGGGAAAGGGTAAGTTAGATACCATTCGAGTCATGGAGAGATAAAATCAAGGTACATGGCCAGGTCTGAAGTCAGCATCACTAGTTTAGGTATGTATGATTCATCATTGTGTCATGAGAAGACATCAAACTTCAAAATCTTTCCTAATTCAATCATTCTCATTTCTCATTCCTTCTTTGCATGATATCGAGCTCTGGAGAGCTATTGCATTAAGCCAAAGTTGTGGCTCGTGTTTTAAAAGGTTTACATTAAGCACTATCAAGC
Organism: Pinus albicaulis; assembly: GCA_034641835.2. NCBI lineage: Eukaryota > Viridiplantae > Streptophyta > Pinopsida > Pinales > Pinaceae > Pinus > Pinus albicaulis. Next base: position 1,117,828,547 of record CM076578.1, on the reverse strand, counting down.
GAGGCTGTGAAGGCATTAAAGAAATCATGTCAGAAAAAAGAAGGACAAATAAGGGTGGCCAATGTCTGAGATATGAATTATCAGATATGAATTTGATCAATGAAGACCCAACAGTTGTGGAAGTCTTCATAAGGACAGGTTGCTTACAATTTTGTGAGAAATTACAAGGCTGCCATGTACAGGTTTCCAAAGAGTTTTCTTTAAACTTCAGTGAAACAACCACCAAGGTGGGAATGATTAATATTTCCATCACACCAGAGGTTATTGCTGTAGCTATAGGCATTCCAAGAGGACAAGAGAAGTGGTTCAAAGATTTCAAGTTCAACATGGAGCAATGAAAAGAGTTTATGAAGCCTGAAAACAGTGAAATGGATCTCACCAATGCCATTCCAAGGAGCTGCATGAAGGACAACTACTCAAAATTGCTGCTCATCATCCAAAAATATTTTACTTGTGAAGGGAGATACCATAAATTCTACTCATATCATTTCAAGCTACTCCTACACTTTACTGGTAAGATTTCCCTTGATATGCCTTTCTATTTACATAGAAGTTTATCAAAAATGGCAGATAAGGTCCAAGCAAAATCTGAGGGGAGTGAGACTTCATTGTTTCATCATGGTTTAATGAAACTAATGGTTTTAGATGAACTCCAAAGGCTAGGCAGAGATTGGTCTTCATTTTTTTTTGTTAGTGGTTTTGAGTTGGATGCTCTTACTCCTTTAAGAGCTCCTAAACCTAGGATAATTCCATCACCATTAGTAGCATAAAAGAGTGAACCATTGATAGCAGAACTAAGTGAACCTGTAAGAGTAGAACCAAGTGAACCAATAATGATGGGAGTTTTGATACACCAAATGTCCCACTTGCAAAATAGAAATCAAAAGTGGTCAGACCTGAAAAACAAAAAAACTCTGTGAGTAAACAAGGTACTAAAAGGATGACAAGGAGCCAAATAGTGGCCTTAGAAGAGAAAATAGTGGGTGTAGAAGACAGATCAGTAGCTAAATGAAATCTAGAAGAATATTTCATGCCATTGACATAGAAGAAACTCCTATAGTCCAGGCTGAGGACATAGAGGAAGGTGGACATAAGCTAAAAAAGGCCAAATCTGCAAAGAAACTATAATTTGAAGGAGAAGATGCAGGTTTTATGTTTCAAGCAAGAAAGCCTATGACAAGGCATGCTAGAAAGCTATTAGAGAGCAGTAAATAGGTTCATCCACCTATTGACATAGTCTAGCCACCACAAGACATCATTAACCTCTCATCACCTGCAAAGAAAGATACAATTAGCAAATCAAAGAAATGAAAAGAGAAGGTGATGGAAAAAATAAAGTTTCAAATCCTTGAAGAACAATTAAAGTTGGCCAATCATGAAATTTATGTTATGAATAAAGAAGCAAGGAACATAATGTAGAGAAGGTTCAATTTGAAAATATGAAGGGAATTTGGGAAGAGCAGGTTGACGGTGTTTCCAAGACTCTAGATAATACACAACAACTTATCAAATGGACCATTCCATTGAGGAAAGAGGTCAAAAATGTTAGGAAAATGAACACACATTTGAAATCCACTAATAGAAAGTTGAAATATCAGGTTAAGGACCTCCAAGAGCAGCTTGAACTAATTCATGAGGAGTTAGAGAAAAAAGGCCTTAAAATAATGGTAGTTGAGGAGCCAATTACTCAACTCATCATCAATGAGGAAGAAACCCCTCAAGAATCATAGTGTGAGCTGGTTTATGGTTTTGAAGAATAATGGAATGTTAGAAACTGATTTTTTGCACTTATAAGGTAAATTTTTGAAGCTACACAAAATTCTGGATTTTTGACTGTTTTCAGCAGTGTCGTAGTGTGCCTGGGCTTGAAAAACAACAAAACGCTACGAAACTACTGTAGCTTTTATTTTCGAATTTTGACCCAGTATTTGGAGCTCCCAAGAGATGAAAATGGTATGGAAGGTGCATTAAGGCATAATGAACATCATTCAGGAGGAAAGAACCAAAAATATTGAAGGCAAATGGCATTTTTGCAGCGTTACGAAAGTACGCTACGAAACTGTCTTACTTTCGTAGCGTACTCTTTTGGAGCTTTATAAGCAGGTTTTTGGGCATCTTTGGATAGTTGGATACTATAAAAGTGTTAAAGGACCATGTCAACAGTTATTCAAGAATTGAAGATCACGAAATGAAGACAAACTACCAGCCTAAGCATTCGTTGAAGATGAATACCAGTTTGCCTAAGAAACAGGGTTTGTTTCCAGTTTTAGAGGAGGTCAATTAAGAGGTCATGTAGTAATGAGTCCCATCACACCCTATTCGAACATGTGAAGTCATATTTGTCAAAGATGTAACTATTTTAGGAGATAAGGTTGTTATTGTAACAATGAACAGTTTGATTCCTATTAGGAAAAGGTCTATCAAGTAGGATAGCTATCATTTTCTCATTAAATAGATGTTTTATGGTTATGCAAGGTGTCATTAGGCAAAAAATTGATGAATCTATCCAGGAGGCAGATCATATCATGATGTAACAAGTCTATTAAAGGGCATAAGGTCGAATTTGTGAAGGGTTGGAGATTTTTTGGCAAAACTGCAGCTTTATGTAAATTGACTGTTTTCAGTAATACAAAGACTTGTTTCTTGACCAACCTGTGATTCTGATTGAGTTTTTAGTGCCTATCTTATCTATGTTTTTATGTGTACCATTTTCAGTGGTTTTCATCTTTAATACTCAGAATTCAGTCATGTAATGCTCCAACTTCCTTTATAGATGAATTGACTGTGTGATTTCCTACTTCATGTGTGTGTGTACTTTTGCTAAAAAATCTTACCTGCCTCAGCTTCCATGTCAAGTGAACTCACTATTGAATCACTGAAAATGTTGACTCGATAAGCCCAATGTTTGCATACTGATACTATTTTCAACCTATACTCATCACAAGCAAGTTGTTTTACAAGTAGAGTTAGCCATCTAAATACATATTTATTCAATATCATTAACCCTTTGAGAGAGCCCTCTCAGAATGAAGAGGCTAAGATTCAGTCAAAATATTGGTTTGAAACAGTTACATGAGATTGTATGATTAACAGCCTATCAGGTGCAATTTTGTGATAACACTGCACATCTGTAGCCATTTCCCGGGATCTTCTGAAGGCTCTCTCCTCCATGAATTTCATGTCCCCCCTTACTACAATCTTCCTATTTTTTGTAATAAAGATGTGATATGCCTTCACATTTTCACTATATTCCACAATATAACCCTTCTCTGTAGTTTGATCCAATTTCTTCCTCTTCTCATCAGGTACGTGGAAATATGCTATACTGCCAAATATCTAGATGTGGCTCACCTCAGGCTTACTGCCAGTGAAAACACTCTTAGGGGTCACTTTCCCCAATGCTCTATGAGGCACCTTGTTCTGCACATACATTGATGTATTGCAGGCTTTTTCCCACATAAATTTTGGCATGTCTTGGTCATATAGCATTGCCCTCGCAACTTCTACAATGGTCCTGTTCTTCCTTTCTGCAACTCCATTCTGCTCTAGATTTTATAGAGCTGTCCACTCTCTCCTGATGCCTTCCTTTGCACATAAACTTGTGAAGTATTTATCGATATACTCTCCACCATTATCTGATCACAACTTATTGATCTCATTTCTGGTTAAATTTTTTACCAAAGCCTTGAATTCTTTGAATTTCTCAAAGACTTCATCTTGGTTTTAAGAAAGTAGATCCATGTTTTTCGGGAATGGTCATCAAAAAAGGTAGAAAAATAATTTGCACCACTGAGAGAAGTTGTGGACATTGGCTCGCAGATTTCTGAGTGTATCAACTCCAATACACTCTTGGCACTACTTTTGCTTCTTGGAAATGCTTCCTTGGCATACTTCCCTTGCATGCACCCCTTGCAGACCTCATCTTTCATTGTGCTGAGTTCTGGAGCTCCCATGACAGTATTCTTGAGAATCTTCAAGGCTCCATGATGCAAATTCCCCATTCTTCTGTGCCATAATTCATTTAGGTCTCTTTCATCTGTATTATCTATTAGGGCTATTGGAGACTCGAGCTGAAGCTTATACAGTTAATGGCTTCTTACTCCAATTTATGCCTTCCTTTTCCAGCTAGGATGTTTGACATAAACTTTATTTACGATAAAGTATACATCGTAACCCTTGTTCTCAAGCTGAGAAACTAAGAGTAAGTTCATCCCCAATCCTGGTACATGCAATACATTTGTGGCTTGAAGCTTGTTACCAGCTTCTGTCTAAAATATTATGGTTCCTCTACCAACAGGGGTACACTTGGCCTTGTTTCCCATCGTGAGCTGAAATTTCATCTGATGTTCCTGATAGCTCGAAAAACATTCTCGAACTCCCGTCACGTGAGAAGATGCTCCACAGTCAATATACCAAACTCTTGGAGAGGCCGTGCTTGACACACACGTGAAATCCTCTTCTAGTCTAGACGCCAAAACTAACATGTCATGATCCCTCTGTTTCTCCATGTGTTCTGGAGGACTGCGTGAACCCTTCCGAGCTGTTGCTACATCTAAGTCGGCTCTCAGTTTCATTGCATAACCTCCTCTTATGTCTTTTTCCTTTAGCTTTGATACCATGTGAAATTTTCAATCTGAAAATGCTACTGCTGTGATTGATTTATTTTTCCTACTTATTTGTAATAATTTATTTATAGATGCTTCAGTAAATTTTGAAATAAATATAGCTATAGATCTCACTTTAATCTTAAATCAAAAGAACAAATAGAACAAGTATAACACAATATAAACAACCACATGAACATAGTTATTTTTGGAAAATTGTCCCCGGAAAAACCTAATGTGGGAAAACCGGTGCAACAGATGAAGGTTTATGTTAATCTCTAGTAGTGAAAAGACCGTTTACAAAATATATGACGAGCAGATATTTAGCATACACTTGAGATGAATTTTTTGAAAACCTCAGAAGAATTCCCGACACATGGTAGGCACTTCTCCTCCCTCTGCGTCACTCTGTGTGGCCCCTCAGCGCAGTCACTGCGTTGGACTACTCACTTTGTGTGGAGGGCCAGTGTTTTTGCTCAACACTTCCTCATTTGTGTCTTCTGCCTTCCTTCTCCTTCTTCTCTGCCGACCTCTCCCTCCTCCTTTTCTCTCTGCAACCCAACATCTGCAACCTCTCCCTCTGAAATTGAATTCTCTTACTTCATAATCGATTTCCTTCAAGTACTAAGAATGTGCCCGACTTGCTTTCCAAATGACCCTCAACCTTCTCTTATAGTCTTCTCATTGATGAATCAACAACCTAGATTATATCCTTAATCAATGGCTCAGATTAAATGATGACTTGATCTTCATTTCTAGAATATTCACACTTTGCTTTATTAATACCCTTTAATTATTTAATTTCCATAAGTTTAGACTTAGGGATCACTTTAAAATAATTAATTGTTTTAATAAAGCATGATCCAAGTGGAATTTCCACAAACTATTAATGGTCTATTTGGAATATTGATGTTCAAGCCTCCTCCCAAAATATGAAACTTGGAATACTTTCCAATGCTACAAATCAACACATCTTGTGTCCTCTTCTATTTCTTTGGCATTAGTCTTGATGATAAGAAAATACAAAATGCAAGAAAACATAATAATAATCACTAGATAATGTCATGATAAGAGAAACTAATTAACTGCCATTTCTCTAACACTTGAGAGTGATTGACGATGGGCTTCTTCATTTCTTTTTTGGTCTTCAAGTTTTACCATTGTCTGATGTTATTTTTCTCTCTCAATATATATATATATATTATTGAAATGGTTTAATATGGATGGATATAAGCCGCATGCTACATATTTTTAATTGGGTGTCAAATTGACTAAAGAAAGTCAATCTCTAAAATTTGATACTGTATTTTATAGATAGTTGGTTGGTAGCCTTATTTACTTAACTTACAATCGACTTAATATCTTTTATTGTTAGTGTGTTTTCCCGATTTATTTAGGATATGAGAGAAAGTCATTAGAAGATGCAAAAACAATTGTTCATTGCATTAAGGGAGATATCACTTTCATATCAATTGTTGTTGTTGTTTAGATTTGTTGTAATGTTTACGTAACCACAAGCCAAATTCCATTTTCACATTTGCCATATTTTTCAATGGAAGCACATAATGTTGGTTCTCTTTATTAAACCTTGGCTCAAATTGTTGAAGTACATATAATATAAACAATTCCTTAGCCATTATTATTTGCACAACCATTAGGGTTTTCCATATATTTGTAGCAACCCCAAGTTGAAATTCCATGTAAATAAATAACTTATGGATATTATAAAGGAAAAATCAAACCAAGGTCATGGGACATGTATTCCAAACTGAATGAGGGGAAAAAAAAACATTGGGATCCACTTGTGGTTAATTATTTATTGGCTATGGAAATTGGCATTGGCATTGGCAAGATGTAAAAGAAAATTATTTATTACAAGCTTGCAAGGACATGTGGCAAAGCACAAAAGAAATAAAATAAAATAAAAGAAACTCCACTTTAGCAGGTGGGGAAGAGGAAGATACAAGAAAATGAGAAAGTAGAAAAATAAAATGCATGCAAGGGAAAATTAAGGAAAAAGAAAAAGAAAAATAAAATAAATTGGAGAGACAACATTCTAGAGTTCTCTTTGAGGAGGAAAATAGACAAAAAAAGAGAGAGAACACGAAAACAAGGAGGAGAACTTGCACATGAGAAAGATACAAGCAAGGAACAAGAAAGAAAATCAAGCAGTAGAGGAGGATTTCATGTGGAATCCAGGAGGAATACTTAGACAACAGTAAGCAAGGGAATAAATCAAGCAGAGAAAGAACAACCAACAGGAGGATTTTTGCAGGTAATAGTGTGCATGTTTGATTATATTGTTGTGATTTGAATTGATGGTTCATACATTGGTATATTGCTTGTTTTTTTTCAATGGGATGGAGATTTTCCTAGATTGACAGTGATGCAATATAGATTTTCCTATGTCGTTTCCTGGGTAGCCATGATGTAGTGGGTTCTATATTTGGTTGAGCATTGGATTGCCGATAGATTTTGGATTCTGGTTGAGGTGGTCTCAGGAAAATCCCAAGGGTAGAGGGTGGAGATGGTTTTCTCTGGAAAGCTCTTGACATGTGGGTGGAGATAGGAAAATTTCTCTGGGTATGGTGAAGAAATCCTGAGGCATCCAAGCCTGTATTGGTTTTGGTGATTTTTGGACCCGGTATTGGGTGAAATCAATGTGGTATGAAGGTGGAGGTGGTCTTCTCTAGATTCCCTGTATGGTTATGTTTTGGTTTATCCCATGTGATCCCACATTCTTGCTTGTAATATGGCACATGAGTGATTGGCTAGAAGAAATATTTGGTTCAACCCAATCTATGGTCGGGTGGTATGTGGAAGTCCTTGACTTGGTTGGTATTATGCATATGTTATCATGTGTATTTATTTAATAAGATAAATGATGACAAATATTGATTTAATGTGTTGATTATGTGACTTGTTTGTCATGGTTTCATTATGGTTAAATGTTAGTTACATGCATGGTATATTTATTATTATATGAAGTGCTCTTGTTATTGATCATGTTCATGGTTTGATAGGCTCTTGAATAGTTTATATGAGTGCATGAGATAATATGTGTCTATTACAACTAGCATGAGAGGAAAATAAGACTTCTTGATGAACATCTAATGAAAGTAATGAGCAGTGAACTGATTATGCATTCATGACCTATAGGTATTATATTTACAAAGTGTTTTTCTAAATGATAACCATATGTTTGGTAATATTGAACAAGAATGAAACTTAGAAACATATATTGGAGCCTCATACATACTGTTGATAAAGTTATGGACAATTGGCATGTAGTCTAGTTCTAAAATTCTAGAGAAAAGTTCATGGTCGCACCCTCAGAACTAGGAATTCTCAGCTGTAGCTGCACTGAAGGTGGGTTGTGCATGTGGTTGGAGGCCTATAGCTGCAGTGACTTGCCTTCATGCATGTGAATAGGCTACAAGTTAGGTCACAATGTGATTCTAGATTAGGGAAAATGTCACGAATGAATTTTTTTTTGACATTTTTGTGTGATCATGTGTCTTCGAGTGTTGCATTAAGTTGGACAAGTGGACCCCACTTCCATAACTGGATCTTGGATGTTGGGTCATGCATAGTAACTCTTAGCTCATGTTTACCCTGGTGAACTTGTAAAAGTGGGTAAATGTGGGGTGGGGCATTACAGAGTGGTATCAAAGTAGGTTCACAACACTAGCCCTTAAGGTAAATGTAGATTGTTATGCATGCATGTTAGTTATCTATATGTTTATCATGCATGCATGTCAGTTATTATATTTTTATTTCTATGTACTTGATGTTGTTACACTTTTATTCATGTATGAACTGATATGCTTGTGATATTATTATTATGTATCATGCTAATCTTGATTGAACCATGCAAATGCAATATCCCCACGAGAACTAAATTGAGGTAATGCTTTCGATTATATCTTTTATTTTATCTAACAATGGTATGTTGCAGAAAAATAGAAGGCCAAGAGATGAAGAGTAGAATGGTGGATTACAACTCATATTACTCCCCATAAAGGTCAGAAGATAAATCAGTGGGATGGGAGAAATCAATGGGGCAGAAGGGAGAGGGAGACTCTCCTAATATGGAGGATACATTAAGAAGTCTGAAGGTAGGGATCAAAAGTTGTAAAGCAGATAATGAGAGGTTGATTGAAGATAAGGAAAGACTTGCAAAAGCTCAAGAAAAGCAAGTTGAGGTTAATGTAGTTATCCCTCAAAGCCTTTCATATTTACAGAAGCATGGACAACTTTGGACCAATCATGGAGATAGAGAGAAAGAAAATAATAATGGTGCAGATGGAAGTTGGTCTTAGAAAAGGTGTAGGATGGACCATAATGATATAGTAAAGAGTGGTAGACCATTGGATACACCTGAGAGGAGGGATAATATGCATGGATTTTTTTCTAGCTATACTTCTAGGAGACATCATCATCACCATCATCATTGTAGGAGGCGTGAGAAGGAGTGTTTGCTAAAGAAATTCAAGAAATCCAAGCCCCCTAATTTTGATGGTGAGATGACCAAATCAAAAGATGTAGAAGTATGACTACTTGGAATGAAGAAATTTTTGAGACTTCATGATTACTCAGAGAATATGAAAGTCAAGATATCCACTTTCAATCTCAAAGGAAAATTAAATATTTGGTGGGAAGATGTCAATCATGTTAGAGGTATTAAGGAAGAGAAGTTGGTCTGGGAAGAATTTGAAATACTCTTAAGAAAGAATTACCTATTTGAGAGGTATTATGATGCAAAGGCTAAGGAATTTTTATGAGCTTAGGATGGGTTCCATTTCAGATGAATAATATATAACCATATTTCTAGATTTGTTGAGATGCGTGCCATATCTCAAGGATGAGAAAGCAAATATCAAAAGGTTCATCAACAAATTTCCATTAACATTAAAATATCAAGTTGAGTTTGATGAGCCTCAGTCATTGGAGGAAGCCATCAGGAAGTTGAATCGTTGTTATGAACAACCAAAGTGCAAGCTTGAGTTCAAGCGTGACTGGAAGGGTAGTGACATTACTAAAGGAAGAGGGCTTGAGAAGCGAGGAATATCTCAGGATGCATGTGAGAAGGAAAATATGGCCCCTCATAATAAATTCAATGCAACTGAGAAAGGACGTGGATCTCAGCCTATGGAGAAGTGTAATAAAGGCAGTGGTAGCTGAGAACCATTAAGGTGTTGGACTTATGGTGGAGACCATTGTAGGAAGGATTGTTCTTCGTATCAGGGTGCTTGACTTGAGATCTATAGTGTTGAGGAGGTGTAGACAGTTGGGGATGTAGCTCAGAACATTCCTAGGATCGATGTATCTTGATAAAAATGCAAATTTTTTACTAGATTCCCTAGAGAATTTCATTAGGGGTTGCAAGAGTTCATGACTGAATGATGTAGTTTAATTTATGAGGGGGAATTTCTCAACTTAACTCCTAGTTTATAATTTTCTTTTATGTTTTGAGAAGTTGTCGCAAGCTGATGAATAATAGTATATGCCTAGTAAAATTACAAATATGAATCAATTTAGAGATGCATATCCATCAATTAGATATTTAATAATGATATGGTAGATGCATGAAGGTGTGCTAGGTGCATACAATAATGGATGTGCATGCTTAAATAATCTCAATTTGTTGTCATGACATGATTCAAATGACTAAGAATGGTTAATGATGAGTAGGTAACCATGAGTAGGTTGACAATGAGAGTATTGTATTTAACCATGAGGAACCAAGGCTATGGAAAATAAGGTGTTGATGAGAGAATGGCATAGGTGACATCTATGCTTGTTGATATGCATATTATGACAAGATGTGAGTGAATTAATGAGAAGTGTGCTACCAGTAAATGGTTTTCTCCAGATAGGTATGCCAATAACTAGTGATTATGACTATTGACTTATGCGCCCTTAAAGTATTGTTTGAATGTTTGATTAAGTTCATGATATGAGTATGCACTAAGAAAGTTTATATGCACTTGAGTGCAAATGGGTGTTAGTTGTAGTACTATGGTTAATGACTATGAGTTTATTGTGGATTATCTTGTGGTTTTTAGTCTTGTTTAAAGACTAATTTTGATTTGATGATGCTAATTTTGGTAAAAGGACGATTTCAAATTAATAGGCATGATGTCTTGATCTTGGAACATGTGGCTGACATGTGTGAACAGTTATAGAGCAACATGCTTGGTATTAGAATGAAAATGTAATGGTTGATTTTTTTATGTTAATATAACTAAAAAATGGGTGAATGTGATATCACATAATAAGACTCAATTGCAGCAAGGTAAAAAGGTAAAATAAATGAATTGGCTAGGAATTCCTTTGGTTATGTTTGGAACTTGTTGTTCCAAATGACTGTGTGCTTTGCACGAATACATGAAGTTATCTTAACCTTGATTTTGTATTACATTATGTGAGTATGTGTTATGTTCACAAACATGTTGATGATTAAATGAGTATATGCAGTGTCGTTGTATTTGGCAGGTTGTTGTCAGAAATTGTTCTTGTGTAAGGATGATTGATTATGCTTACAAAAATTGATGAATTTATGAATGTCATGGTTGATGAGGTTATCCGATGAGATTCCCTATTTTGTGAGAAATCCAATGAGCAAGTGGGAATTCTTGTTGTTAATTGTTTATATTATCATGTGATTATGACATTAATGTGCTCATGTCGGTATTATTTTTATGTCCAGAAAACACTGATAGTGGTGTTAGCAGGTATACTATCTGGAATCCTTGGTCAAAGGATGGGACATATATGACACTAAGTGTTGTGCCTTGGGGATGATAAGCCACTTAGAAGGTGGGTTGGGTCCATGGGAGATAATGGATAGTGAAATGTCACAAATGAGGTTCTATAAACCTTGAATGAATTTGATATGTGTGTGTGTGTGTTTGTGTTATATTCATGAGCATGATTTGTTTACCAAAGTTATGTTAATCCATTGTGATTAAAAAGTTCTTGTCAAGTATCATTCCTGTGGGACAATGATTGTATGGTTGGCATGAAAATATTCCTGGGTGCATGAGAAATCAATTGGGAAAGAGGTATCCCTGGCTGATTTATGATTTTTACATTATGTGCTTCTAAGTATGCCCATGTTTATGCTATGAATAGAGAACATTGAAAGATACATCAGTAGAACTAAAGTAGTGTAATCTGCGACATGTTTAGACAAGCATGGATAGTGGAAAGAACCACAAACCCAAGATTTGGGTTGTGGATGCACACAGTAAGTGGTGGGAAAGAAACTAGAAGCAATGTTTCCTGGTAGAGACAGTCTGGTCTTTGGATGTGCAATACTACTATTGTGTACATGTTGTGTTGTGAACATGTTGTATTGTGTACGTGTTGTGTTGTAACATGTGTATTCATTATGTTATATCATGTGTGTGTGTAAATGTGTTGTGTTTTACATTGTGTGTATGTGTATGCATTTTATAATGTGTTTGGACATGTAGGTAGAGAAGGGAATTGTTGAATAGAAGTGAAGGGAATTCCATGGAGGTTGTGGGTTGGGATAGGATCTTTGGATCCCTGTAACAACTTGGGTTCCATAGAGGCTTTGGGTTGGAACACTGTAACAACTTGGGTTCCCTGGAGGCTGTGGGTTGAGATTGTAGTCCCTAGAACCCTGGACAGCTTGGGAAGAGATCAATCTTGAATTAATATCTGCAATGGTCATTTATGAAGATTTCACTTTTAGGCTTTTGTTTTAGTAGTGGAATATCGACTTCCTAGGGAGGAGGTGAATCCATGGTACTAATCTTGAGGGTAGAGCTGCGAGCCTCTAGATTCCCTTATTGTTAATCAGATGTAGGCATTGTATCCTTTTTATTTGCTACTTGAAGCAAATGTGCATATGTATATATGTGTATATCATTGTAAATACTATATCGAGTTGTGTTTATAAAGCTCCATAAGTGGTATGTTTATTTTCTAGTTTTAGAAAATGTGCTTATGTATATATGTATATATCATTGTAAATATTGTATCAAGTTGTGTTTATAAAAGCTCCATAAGCAGTATGTCTTGTTATAAGTGTCATAGAACACCGAGGATGGTGTTCCCCCAATGGGGAGGGATTTGTAACAACCCGGGGTTGAACTTCCATGTAAATAAATAACATATGGACATTACAAAGAAAAAAATCAAACCAATGTCATGGGACACATATTCAAAGATGAATGAGGGGGAAAAAATTACATTGGGATCCACTTGCGGTTAATTATTGATTAGAATTGGAATTGGTAAGAGGAAAAATGAAATTATTTATTACAGGCTAGAAAGGAGATGTGGCAAAGTGAAAAATAAATAAAATAAAATAAAATAAATTCCATTTCAGCAGGTGGGTAAGAGGAAGAGACAAGAATAGGATAAAATAGTAAAAAAATATGCATGTAAGGGAAAATTAAGGAAAAAGGAAAAGAAAAAGTAAAGAAATTGGAGAGACATCATTCTAGCATTCACTTTGAGGAGGAAAAGAGAGTAAAAACGAGAGAGAAGATGGCAACAAGGAGGATCACTTGGACACAAGGAAGAGACAAGCAAGGAAAGAAAGAAACAGAGGAGGAGTTCATGTGGTAGCCAAGAGGAATACTTGGACAACAATAAGCAAGGGGATAAATCAAGTAGAGAAAGAAAATCCAACAAGAGGATTTTTGCAGGTGACAATGTGCATGTTTGATTATCTTGCTAGTATTGTGCATGGTCATTTTATATCATTGACATGGATATTTTCCTAGATTGACAATGATGTATAACCTTGTCTATGCCATTTCCTGGATAGCCATGATGTAGTGGGTTCTCTATTTGGTTTAGCTTTGGATTTACAATAGATTTTGGATCTTGGTTGAGGCGGTTTGAAGAAAATACCAAGGGTTGAGGGTGGAGATGGTTTTCTCCAAGAATCTCTTGACAAGTGGGTGGAGACATGAAAATTCCTCTGTGTATGGTGAAGAAATTATGCGGCATCCAATATTGTATTGGTTTTGCTGATTGCTAGACCTGATATTGGGTGAAATCATTATGCTGTGAGGGTGGTTTTCTATGGATTCCCTGTATGGTTATGTTTTGGTTTATCCCATGTGATCCCAAATTCATGCTTGGAATATTGCATGGGATGATTGGCTGAAAGAAAGATTTGTTTCAGCCCAATCTATGGTCAGGTGGTACATGGAAGCCCCTAACTTGGTTAGTATTATACATATGTTATCATGTGTATTTATTTAATGAGATCAATGAGCACAAGTATTGAATTAATGTGTTGATTATGTGATTGGTTTTCCATGGTTTCATTCTGGTTAAATGTTGTTTACATGCATGGTATATTTATTATTATATGAAGTGATCTTGTATTTTATCTTTCTCGTGGTTTGATGGGCTCTTGAATAGTTTATATGAGTACATGATTTAATATGTGTCTGCTATAGCTAGCATGAGAGGACAGTATGCCTTATTGATGAACATCTGATGAAATTAATGAAACAATGAACTGAATATGCATTCATGACCTATAGGTAGTGTGTTTACAAAGTTTTTGTCTAAATTATTAACATATGTTTGGAAATCTTGAACAAGAATGAAACTTAGGAACAAAGCTTGGAGCCTCATACAGACTGTTGATAAAGTTCTATGTAGTTGGCCTGTAGGATAGCCCTAAAATTTTGGAGCAAAGTTTGTGGATGCACCCTAAAGACCATAAAATATTGGCTCTAGTCGTACTGAAGGTGGGTTGTGCATGCATCTAGAGGCCTCTAGTTGCATTAATTGGCCTTCATGCATGCAGTTGGGCTGCAAACTAGGTTAGAATGTAATTCCAACTCAAGGAAAAGGCCACCAGTGGAAATTTTCTAACATCTATGTGATCATGTGTCTTTGAGCGTTGTAGTAAGTTGGAAAAGTTGACCCCACTTCCATAACTAGATCTTGGATGTTGGGTCATGCATAGTTACTCTCAACTCGTGTTTAGCCTGTTGAACTTGTAAAAGTGGGTAAATGTGGGGTGGGGAATTACAATATTAAACCAACATCACGCACAACAACTATGAGTAATGAAAGACCCAATAAAGCACAACAAAGTATATATATTCATATAGAAAATATACAATTTAGGCATTATATCATGCATATCAAACACATGTATGACAAAACAATTTATTCTTGCTCCTAATTACCAGACCAACTAGGGTTTATTGTTAAATACGACACATGAATACATGGTACAATGAATCCAAAATTGAAATCATAATGATGGATAACATAGCACATAATTATAATTCATAGAATTAGGGTTTTTCCATATTAAAATCACATACAACCATTTTAACATTAATACACAACGAAATACTCGCATCACAGAAACCCTCGCTAAGGTTTACAACTAAATGGCTCATATTTGCAACACATGGCACACATAATTACAGTAAATACCCATTTTATGGTTTAATTAACGTATTTCACTATTACATAAAATATACACATAACTATATCAGAAAGAGTTAATATGGCACATTAAAGCACCAAGCTAGGCTAGGGTTTTCAGACCATATCATTTAATTCACAGAGAATATAAGATATGATGCTTATGTGTAAAAATAATGACTAACCAAAACTCTCGACGTTCCACCCTTCCATAGACCTCTAGGTTCAATAATTTCAATCACAGTTACTCGATGGAGGTAGTACTCGAAGACAATGGCTTGAAGGAATTCATTGATAAAGATGTTCCTAAACCCGATGTTGCAAATGCGAGGAGGATCCTGTTGGAGGGAGTACGATACCAAATTATCACAAGCCTCCATGGAAAAGCCACACCATATGCAATATGGAAGGCTTTGACGGATATATTCCAAAGTAGCAGCGACCATAGGAAAATGGAGCTCAAATATAAGCTTAGGAAGATCAAGATGGAAAAGGGCGACACCATTCCAAAATATCTAACAAAGTTTATCCAATGTCGAGATGAAATAGGGAGAATTGGAATAAAAATTTCTGATGATGATTTGGTGAACTTGGCTCTCCTAGGACTTCCCAAGAGTTGGCACAGTTATCAAGACTTTGTAAATGGAAGGGAAAAATTTCCAGATTGGGAACGACTGTGGTTGGATTTGGTGCGGGAGGAGTTCAGACAGAACACCAGAGATGGATCTTCATCTAAGAATGAGGATGAAGAGGATTGTGCTTTGGCTGCCAAGGTGAGGAAGGGGAAGGGGAAGAAATTCCATTCTAAATCTGAGTCCCAGAATGGAAAGAAGCAAGACATGTCCAAGGTGAAGTGTTTTCACTGTCACGAGCATGGGCATTTTTCTACTAACTATCCACAAAATAAGAAGAACAAGAAGGCTGGAGCATCTGCAGCTGGTGAGGCCCTTCCTCGCAATTTGAGATTGACTTCTCATTGATCGCATGCATGGGGTCCAGTGCATTGGGATCTTTGTGGTATCTAGATAGTAGCACTTCCTTTTACATGAAGAGAGATAAGGAACTTTTCAGTGACTTGGAGGAGAAATATCTCCAGATGCATATTGAAATGGGAAATGACGAACGGTACAATGCTACCGGGATTGGTACCATTAAATTTTAGAAGGAGTCAGGTAAACCATTTCAATTAAAATATGTAATTCATGTACCAAGTCTGAACAAAAATTTGGTCTCGGTCGCAATGTTGGAGGATAGAGGCTATGATTTTTTTTTTAGTAATGGAAAAACTTTCCTGTGACATAAAACAACGGGACAAGACAAGAGTATAGGGATTCGAATTAAGAATCTCTACAAGTTTGAGGTAGATGGTTTCACAATGATGGGCAAGGCAGATCAAGTGGTGAGCCGGGATGAGGGCGAGTTATGACACAGGCGATTGGGACATATTCACCATGGAGCCTTGAAAGTCATGCAACAGATTTCTACTGGTCTTCTCAGGGGTACACTTATGTAGTCAGACACATGCAAGGGATGTATTATGGGAAAATATGTAAAGGCCACTTTTCATGAGAAGGAAAACCAAGCTTCAGAGATCCTTGAGAGAGTTCACACAGATGTGTGTGGTCCTTTCTCAGTTGCTTCAACAACAAAATATAAGTACTATGCAGTAATATTTGTTGATGAATTTTCTCGTAAGTTCTATATCTTCTTCATGCAGAAGAAAGATCAAACATTCTCTAAGTTCTGTGAGTTTAAGGTACTGGTAGAGAAAGAGATGGGGAATCAAGTGAAGGCTCTTAGGAGTGATAATGGTGGATAATACATCTCTAACGAATTCAAGAATTTCTGCAGCAAAGAAGGAATTCGAAGAGAACTCATAGTGCCTCATAACCCACAATAGAATGGGGTCGTGGAGAGGAAGAACATAACTATTGTGGGTGTAGCACAAGCGATCTTGCAAGATCAAGGCCTACCGATGCATCTGTGGGCAGAAGCATGGAACACAAGGTACATGTACAAAACCGTTGTCCTCATAGAGTACTTGGAATGAATACACCTGAAGAGGATTTCACAGATAAGAAACCCGATGTTTCACACTTTAAGATTTTTGGCTCATTTGTTTATGTGCATGTGACCAAGGACACCAGGAAGAAGCTGGAACCAACAACTGAGGTTGGGATTTTTATGGGGTACACTGAAACACCCATAATTATTGTGTGTATTTTCCAAACAGTAGAATGACTATTATGCGATGGGATATAAAATTTGATAAGGAGAAAGCCATGCGGTTGTCCCTTGAGAGGGAGCTAGAATTGAATGTAGAGGAGGAATTGCTGGTTCCCAATGATGAGTCTCAAGATGTGGATCAGCCACATGAGGAGATTCATGGAGTCGATGAAAACACTCATGCAAAGCCATCTATCAGAAATGACATAAGGTGCACCACGGAAGCTGATAGATTGCGATTTGATGCTGCAGAGAATGTAGGAGCCCCTACTTCACAACACAGATAGAGACAGTCTCCTGACCGATTTAATGGACACATGGCTCTTATTAGAAAATGTATTATGACTGAACCATCTTCCTTTTAGGAAGCAGTGCAACAACCAACTTGGGTTGATGCAATGGTGGAGGAGTATGACTCCATTGTCAAGAACAGTGCATGGGAGATAGTTCGAAGACCAATCGACAAATCAGTGGTTGGATTGAGATGGATCTACAATGTAAAACAAGTTGTTGATGGGAGTGTGGAGAAATACAAGGCCAAATTTGTGGCCCTGGGATTCTATAGATCAAGGGGATAGATTATGATGAGACTTTCGCATTTGTTGCAAGGTACTCTTCCATAAGATCCATCCTTGCACTCTCAGCGCAGATGGGCTGGTGCATTCATCAGATGGATATGAAAACTGCATTTCTCAATGGGATCATTGAGGAAGAAGTGTTCATAGAGCATCCTGAAGGTTTCAAAATATTCAACAGTGAGTCGCATGTGTGCAGACTCAAAAGAGCACTGTATGGGCTGAATAAGCACCCGTGCTTGGTACACTCAGATAGACAACTATTTCACTGGACTGGGCTTCACTAAAAGTGAAGAAGATAAAAACCTATACCAAATTATGGTTGAGGGTAAGCTATTGATCATTGTTATTTATGTTGATGATCTAATTTTGATAAGTGATGAGCAGCTGATACACTCATGCAAGGAGGATCTTGCAAGGAGTTTGAAATGAAGGACATGGGACTCCTTCATTATTTCCTTGGATTGGAAATATGGCAGTGGGATGGTGAAATTTTTGTGTCTCAAGGCAAGTATGAAAAAGAGATACTAGGTAAGTTTAACATGGAGAGTTGAAAACCCATGGATACTCCTCTTCTAAGAAATTGGAGGAAAGAGGATGCAACTTCTGGAGAGGTAGTGGATGCTACTGTCTACCGATAGTTAGTGGGTTCACTAATGTATTTGGTGAGCACGAGACCGGAAATTTGCTGCGCAATTAACCAGCTGAGTTAGGCTATGGTTAAGCCTACCAAGCTCTTTTGGAAGGTGGGGAAGCATGTCCAGAGATACTTGAGGGGCACATAAGAGTATGGTCTATGATATAGATGGAAAAAGGGAGTGAAGTTGCATGGCTTCACGGATGTAGATTGGGCTGGCAGTCCATCAGACAGAAAGAGCATATAAGGGGGGATCTTTAGCATTGGATCGACAACAATTTCTTGGTACAGCAGGAAGAAACGATACATGGCACTTAGTTCAGCAAAAGCAAAAGACATGGAAGCACGTCAAGCTACATGTGAGGCTATCTAGATGAGAAATATATTGGTTGGTTTGTTTGGTTCTCAGATGGATCCGGAAATGATTCATTGTGATAATCAGAGTTGCATTAAACTCTCGATTAATCCTGTGTTTCATGATAGGTCTAAGCATATAGATATACGGTACCATCATCTCAGAGATTGTGTGCAGAGAAGGATAATATTTCTTTAGTACATTCCCACGGAAGATTAGGATGCATATATTCTAACGAAGGCGCTCAGCAGGAGAAAATTTGAATACCATAGAGACAGGATCGAGGTGAAGGATAATCCCTTTCTTGTTGAGAGGGAGTGTTGAGATTCAACAAGAAATTTCAGCACCCACGCCTAGTGCATTAAGCACCAAGACTAGGGTGGGGCCCACATTGCTATTTTTGGGTGCATGTATATTTTGGTTATCCCTTAATTAAGATGGACATTAAACTGTAATATATTCTCAATGTGCACTTGAATCAGTTAACTAAAAGTGATAAATTCAGTTAGATAGTGGATTTTGAGTTAGAGGTAGTTGGTGAGGCATGCAAAGTAATTCTAGTTGTAACAGAGTTCGAAGTGCAGTGGTGCATGAGTTGGTGCAAGTTGTAAATCGCTTAAATTAGTTAAGTGAGTTAAAATAATTTGTGCTAGTTATAATTGAATATACACTAGTGAGATATCTAGTGAATTAAATATTAATTAATTCACAATTAGTGATCTCACATGAAACTGAGGATTTACTATTATTAGCTGCATGCATGTCAGATCTAGTGGAGACCCAGTTGAGTTCTAGGTGAAAGGGAAGTTGACTATCAGTTGTAGGATTATTGGGTTGCACAGATGCAGGCAAACACCCATTGGAGTGCCCATGATAATTTCACAGTCAAGGAATGCAAGAATTGCTATCTTTTAGGGATCTTTACCATCAGGGATTGCAAAATCAAGGCAAGCTGTCTGGAGGATGAGAATTGGTTATGTGTTGCTCAGTTTTGCATATGAAAGTGTGAGACAATTAGCTAAGTATTGGAGGAATCTTGTGAGAAGAGTTTTGGTATGTAATTTTTTCATGATCCATGCTGAATATACAATAGAAGATAGTGGGGGTTTTAGCTTTAAGCTTTCCCTAGGAAGTTATCTGTGTTGTGTGTGATTGATCTTTCTTCATGTTCATGTGATTAGTGATTGTGTTTTTAATTCCGCAAAATATTTGTAGAAGCGATTCAGTATTTAACTTTTGTACATTGTTATATCAGGTGAATCCAATATATACATGCATGTTGTATAATTTCTACACAAAGATACCTTTGTATTTCTTTAACAATTGAATTAATGATGATATTCCATCAAAGGATAGACCGAGACCTGGATTGATATTCTCAGGCTTGTCATCAGTTTCAAGGTTCACTAATTCAAATTTCAGGGCCGAACTTTGGATTTTTGCATTAGTTACCTTTTCAAATCTATATTTGAGATCATAAATTTCTTCTAATTTGACTACAGATTTGGGTATTGGATTTTGATCAACGTTTTTCTTTAACTGAATATCATGCTCAATTTCATCTATGATTTGGTCATTGTATGACCCTTCTGATGTTAGAAAATCTACAATATCATAATCATCGTTGAAGACTCGCCAATTAGTGACGTTGTTAGGAATGGGTGGTCTAAAAATCAATTCAATGGAAAATCTATCAGGACTAAAATCCTCAGATGGTATGAGTTTTGATGCAACATTAGCTAACATATCGGCACTAGAATTTTGCAGTCTAGGTACAAGAGAAATATAAAATGCCAAAAAATGAGATGTAATATCTTGGAATAATGATTGATAATGTTTAAGATGTCCAAAAAACCTGTTTAATGATAATTTCCGAGTCTCCAAAAACCTGCAAATATTTAATGTTGAGGTCAATTGCTTTGTAAATCCTTGTACCAATGCTTCGTATTCTGCGGTATTATTGGTACATTCAAATTCTAATTTGTAGGATAAAATGGTATTTTCTTCTTTTGGGCTGATTAAAATGCAACTAACTCCTGCACTATCGTTAGATTTGGAACCATCAAAGTATAAAGTCTAAAATAAAGTTTTAACTACTGGTTTATTTACAAAAAGTTTACACTTGGAAGCATCTGTTTATGAGAAATTTTCAATATGTGAGATGAAAACATTATCCATAAATGGAGAATTTTGTGCGTTAAAGTTTCCTAAAAAGTATTCAGCCGAATAATTCCCAATAATGTTATTATTGAGTGCTACTGGCTCATTATTACCTTCAAATTCAGTCACTATATGTTTTAGGTGTTTCTCTCGGTTAACTCAAATTTTATTTGGCTTCCCATTGTAAGGGAGCCACATGTGAGAACAGTTTGCAGAAAAATATCCATGGAGTTTCTCAGACCAATCACTACTTATAATTAGACCGTAGAATTCAGGAATATCAATGACCAATATATCTATTATTTGACAGATTTTGGGATTTGGTGAAAGTCGAATGCTAACTGATTTTATTTCCCCTAAGATCTGTACCTTAGTTCTGTCAAGTTGTACCATGTGAACGATATATTTTTGAGGAGTGACGTTTAACTTAGATCAGACTATTGTTGGAATTATGTTAGAAGAGGCTCATGAGTCAATCAAACAAATATTAAGGTTTTTATTGAAAATTTCATAGGTTAAGAGGAAAGGAGGCGTGTGTGAATTAGACCCATCACTGATTAGGATGACATCCGTAGGGTCGAATTTGTTTGAAGAATTTGGAGGTTTACCCATGCCTTTAGCAACTTGAGATGCAATAACAACAGGTAAGGGCAAAACAGGAACTGCATTTAGTTCTCTAAGTAGTATTTTCTGTTGTTGCTTCAATTTACAAAGTTCATGTAATGAAATATTGGCCCTAGTTTTCTTCATATCTTCCACAATATTGTACTCCATGGTATCAGTAACTACCAGGGTCTTTGATGTAGATGGAAGATTTGAAGGAGATGGATTTGGCTGTGAAGTCTTAGGAGAGAAAATTTTACTAATTTCTTTTTCCTTAGTAGCAGGATTTGTAGTTTTCCGCTTTTGATTTGACTAAGTTGTATCAGCAAACCCTTTGCTTATGGTGCAAACAGGGAAAGCTTCTTGTTCTTCTTTATTTGGAAGGATAAAGTCCTACATCCCATTTAGTTCAACTATTTATTATTCTCCAATTTTTTCGTCTTCAGTTTCTTCTTCCTCTTATTCTAAGTGAGACTCAACATTAGATATGGTATTTGGTGGCTGAGAACTAGAAGAATGATTCCTCCTTAAATATCTGAAAGGTTTTTTAGCAGGAGAGGATTCAACAACTTGGTTCTTCAATTCAACCATTTTGTTAGACATGGTTTTTAGTACTTTTTGAATTCCTTGAAGATCAAAAGGATCTTTCAGAGTTTTGTTTTTAGAGTCATATTTGAAATTATGCGTTTCTCTATAGATTATGCTTCCTTCATGTTATCGGCTAATGTGGGTAATTTCGATCTATCTACAAAAATGGATATATTGGAGGGAAGAGAAGATATGTACCACTCAATTTGAACATCAACACCAGGGGCTGATGCAATTGGAATTTTATTGAGTAGTTTGTTGAACGTAGAGTTGAAATGTTTTATATTTTCTCCCATTTTAGCTTTTAGATTGGACAATTCATTGATGAGCGATGAAATGGTTATATCATCTCCAAAATTAGCTAAGAATTGTTGTTCAAACATATCCTAGCTAGTTATGGAGCGAGGGGGAAATGAAAAGTACCAGGATCCTACAGATCCTATAAGAGTATATGGAAATAATATGCCTACGCAGTCTTCTTCAGTAACTTCATTTAAATTGATGGCCAACATATAGTTATGGAGATGTTCTTTTGCTGGTATATCATCATCATGATTAAATTTGGGCAACCATATTTCAGGATGTTTAGGAAGAGGGTGAAGAGAAGTTGCCATTTCTACAACACCATGATTCTTCCATGGTTGTACTTGCGGTGGTGGTTGTTTTCCTGCCATTAGATTTTTAGTGGATAATATGATAGGAGTATGAGTGGACGATATGATAGGAGTATGAGTGGACGAGGATATGAGTGGAGTTTGAGTTGAAGAAGAGGCAGGTTGGGTGTTTGGACTCGAAGAACTAGCACCAGTAGTTGAAATGTAAGCTGTTGAAATGAGTGGAGGAAATGAATAGGTTTGAGGTGGAGAATTGGATAAAACCTCGCTAGTAGATGTCAGTGATTTAGATTTCTTGTTATTATTTCGGAAAGAAGTAATGGGAAATTCCAAAGGATGAATTTCAATCTTCTCGCTTTGAGAACGAGTTAAGATTCTTCTTGGTTGTAGAACATAGGAAACACTTCCTTCAGAGGGCTGAGATGTTATAGGATTTTCAACTGAGATAGAGATTTTCTCTAACTTCTCTATCAAAGTCTGAACCTCTGGTGATTCAGGATTGTATTTTGAAGAAAGTATTCTCTGAGATTTACTAGGAGATTTGGTAGAGGCTTGTTCAACTTCTGATCTTAAAATTGTAGTTCTAGATGGGAATCCAGAAGTTGGAGGAGATCTATAGGGAGATCGACTATTAGGATGGCTTTTTGATTTATGAACAGTTCTCTTTGCCATTCACAATTCAGGCCCTCCTTTTAGTGCCAAAATGTTGAAGCCCCTGAATTTCGTTGCAACAACATGGGGGATAACCACCTGGTCCGGACCTTGGAAACAACTCCTTTTTCATTTGGTATGGTGGCTCCGATTGGGGATAATGGGACCAGTTTTCCAGTAAGAATTGATACGATGATGTTGGTTTGATATAAGGTGTAATGGAAAATGTTTTTAACTAAAAGAAATGATCTATTTAAACAACAAACACATGCATCTATTTATTCTAATATTTATCTTAATATATACCCAAGAATAACTTAAATCAGGCAATCTACAAAGATATATTAGAGCAATAGGTAATAAAGATCATTCAATTGCTATAAAAGATGAAATAATTGATGATAATTATTTTGACTAAATATTTAGGAAAAATAATTGTGAAAACTATATCGCAGATATTGATTGTTCATGTACTCAATAAGGAATTACAGCTGAAACATTATACAAAATTGTTTTAATGAAAAAATGTAACTCGAATTTCATACATAATATAATATAAGAAAGATTACTTCTAATTCATAAACAAAACTCAATCAAAAAGATAAAAGTACTAGATATGAAAGGTCCTACTCATGAAATCAACAATGTTGATCTGCTTCTTTTCAACTAAATATACTCTAAGAGTAAAAAAATGAAAATTCAGAAGAGTTTGCTTCAATCTCTAAGAAAATAAAGATCTTGTTCCAAGTATCTCATCAAAACAATCACAAAAGTACAAAAGTGCAAGCTTTTTCAAAGTGTTTGTGATAAAATTCTGGACCCCTATCTAAATGCATGAGAGAGGTTTAAATAATACAACATATGTATCAAAAATAGATTATTACATTAAAAAAGATGAGGAGGTTTCAAAAAACCTTCCAAAGAAAACGAAAAAATAAAAATATGGAAAATAAAATGATGACGTGCTTCCTAAGATTGAACAATCCTTATTTAGCCACTGAGTCCTTGAGTTCACAAACATCTATCATTGGCTTCACCTGGGGTGACTGGCCGATTATAGATCTTAATTGTCCCATAAAAGCATCATCAGAGAGTAGTCGCACCATATTTTGTGTGGAATTTGTTAGACAACGCAGAGCCATCCATTGACTGTATGGTTTAACCAGAAACTGCCAGTAAGTTTCCTGATCAAGCTTAGAGAATTGTTTGAATGCCTTAACTTGAGTTTCAATGGTCTCTTTCCACTGTTTCTCTAACTGTTTGATGTCTAGGAGAACTCCTAGCTTGAATTCTTTGATAAGATTGATATTATGAAGGTTTTCGTTAACAACTTCAATTATATTGTTTGCTATACTATCCGCTCTGGCTATTTCCATTTCTGCTTGCTTCAACTGTATGTCTCAATCTGTGAATAAAATATCCTTATGGGATTCTTCGATATTTCGTAGATTGACTTTTCTACCTTCTTTAGGTTCTTGCTAAGAAATAAACTCTGAAATCATATTATCGACCTGTTCATATTCTAATCTCTAATCAACCACTTGATTGGCTAATGCATTACTTATTTCACAGTATGGTTTGATCAATGAGATTTTTTGGCAGAATATTTCTTGTTGCTTTGAAAATTGAGTGTTTAATTCAAGTGTCTCTTTAATGAATTCCTCTATTTGAGGGTGGTCTCTGAGTTTATCTATTTCATTCTGTATTTGCTAAATATATGAGTCCTTCTCTGCGATGTATGCCTGATGCTGTAATCTCATTTGCTCAAACTCATTTTGAAACCATGCCATTTGCAACTCTTGTTTATTGGTGCTCTATTTTTCTTGTTCAAGTTGTTGTTCCAACAACTAAACTCTTTATTATTTTTCTTTAAGAAAAAGATGAACTTCTGTTGCCTTATCCATTGTTGTAGTTGCATAGGTGCCTGTAAATTTTGATAGCCTTGTAAGATTTTTTGATGGATCAATGGGGGTGTCTTTCCATACTACCTTCATTGATTCGTTTTATAGAGTTGTTGTTGCTGACACACCGAGTTTCCTTTTCTTCCTTTGCCTCCTTACTACTGCTTTATGTGTTGGGCTGTAGCATATATCTAGCGGGGGTATCTCCTCAATCCTTAAAACAATTTCTGAAGTTGGGTAGGCTAGGATGATTTCAATATCTTGAGTAGTTGTAACTCGTATTTTTGTTTCTGGATTTATAACCTGTTTTTTATTTTTAGACAAAGAACGGTTAAATTTATTGCGGCCAAAAATGCTGGCCTTTCGCTATTACATCGCTCCGGGCCGAGAGCGCAGCCTAATTTTACTCAGTAAACAATGTAGCAGTGATTGCAAATACCCCACAGCAGATTTCGATGCTCTGTGTTGTCGTGATCAGATGGAGCGATGGAGGAGGGATCGAAATTAGAAGCTCTGAAATTGCCGACAGGTCCGCAGATGAGCGCTGGCAGAGTGGAGCTGGTGGCTTGAAATCTCTCCGGGTCAACGTTCAGGACCTTCGTTTGGCATTTCAGGGCATCGTAAGAGGAGCCCTTCTTTCTATTACCTTTGAATGCGCTATGGCTAGAGAATAGAGCATTTTGGCTTCTGCCGAAAATGCAGCAGTGGATCACACAGCCTCCTCTAATCCGGATGCTTACAGCAGAGAAAACAAGAAAATAACAAAGAGCGTGAAGATGGGAGAAAAGATCAGACTGCTTCATTAGGGATTGAACCAGGATTGTTTTCAGATGATCATTAAAGATGTTGCGGTTCAGATAGAAGGGAAAATGGAAGGGCCTAGGGATCAGAGGAAAACCCAGCAGAAATTTGGCCCAGAGAATACAGGACTTAAGGGATATTGCAGAAGGAGTCGACATAGTTAACGGAAAGAGATCTTTTACTTTGCAGAACGCCAAGATTGGCTTCCATATCTGCCTGGGCATTTAATTTCCTGGGGATATGATAGAAAGAGATCTTGTGGAATTTAGGCAAAATAAGTCTAATTTTTCTGAGTATAGCTGATAAATGGATCTGAGAGGGATTCTTATTGGTGTTCAGCGCCTGGATAATGATCCTGGAGTCCCCGAAGACTGAAATGGAGAGGAAGTTACCTTTGATCGCTTGAAAAAGACCCTGCCACAAAGCAAGAGCCTCCGCTCTATTATTTGATTCCCTGCCCAGACCCCAAGCAAACCGGATCACATCAGAACCATCAGGGCCCAAGAGAACCCCACCGCCTCCTGCGATACCAGGGTTGCCTTTGGAGGCCCCGTCAAAAAATAGGCAGTGATCATTCAGTGTCGACCTCCATTTGATGAACTCTTGCTCCTCCAGCCTAATTTCCCAGTTGGAATGGACACTTGCAGAAAGGGTGGAACAGTCCTTATGGTTAGGGACCAGACCATTCAACCAGAGATCTTCCTCTCTGTTCAGAGCTTTTCCAGGCTTATTGGCAGAATTGGCTTCTAGAGTTTCACCCAATAGAGCTTTGACTTTGGTGATGACTCTGGGCGAATTGCAGCGTTCGTTTCTGAATAATCTGTTGTTTCTTTCCAGCCACAACTTCCAGCAAACAATCTTGGGGATCCACAGCCAGCAATTTTTGAGAAGGAGATTTTTGGAAAGACCAAACGGAGATAATTTGCTTCAGGTTTGGAAAAGATTTGGGATGTTCCTAGGGAGCTCGATTTTATCAGAATTTAGCATAAGGACCCCCTTCCAGACTTCTAGCGCAAAGGGGCAGGTTAAGAACAAATGATCTGCTGTTTCTTCATCCGACATGCAAAGATTGCACCAGGATGGACCTTCCATACCGCGCCTGCGGAGATTGTCACGAGTGAGTATACTATTGTGAGCTAACGTCCAGCAGAAGAAATCAATTTTGGGAAGAGAGGGGGAATTCCAAATAAATTTCCATTGGGCAGGATTTGGAGGAACATTCGGAATGGTCATAATACTTTTGTAGCCTTCAGATGCTGTATACGAACCTGAGACAGAACCCCATCCTCGTTTGTCCTTTGCTGAAGCTTTTAAGGGAGCTTTCCCTTGAAGTTTATCCAAGAGAACTGAGGCTTCACCTTCCAGCCACTGAGGGACCTCCCCCAGTTGCCAGCTTTCCCAAAGACTATCCTCCGTCCAAGAGGAGCTGTCCCAGAGGGTGTTTAAATTGCGAGCCTGGAGCCAGTCTTTGATATTGGTAAGATCTTCCATCTGATTCAAAGGTTGATCACCCAGAATAGGGTCATCCCAGATTCTTATTTTTTGCCCATTACCTGGAATCCAATACAGCTTATGACTGAAGTGATCCAGAGCTTTGATGCAGAGTTTAAACACAGGAGAACCTTTAGAGGTTCTAGGAAGCTGGTCCAAGCATCTAAGGCGCTTCCCATGAAAATATTTTCTCCACAGGACTTTCTTGCTCCAACTTAATTTTCCAGAGACAATGTCCCATAGCAGCTTGGTTCCCAAAGCCAGATTTTGGGCGGCCAGATCTCGAATTTGAAGACCTCCTTCCATAAAAGGCTTTTTAATAATATCCCATTTAACAATATGCAGCCTTCTTTCGTTATTTTTTCCCCCTTCCCACAGAAAACGCCTTAGGAGAGCTTCCATTTTGTTGATGAAGGTTTTTGGGGCAAGGAGGATAGAGTGCTGATATAACGGAAGACTTGAGAGAACAGCTTTCATCAGAATGATCTTTCCAGCATTATTCAGCCATGAAGCACCCCAGGCATGGATTCTGCCTTTAATCTTGTCCAGCAGTGGCATCCAATGGGCAGCTTTAGGAGTGGTCTTGAAAATTGGTACCCCTAGGTATTTAAAGGAGTCCCAGGTCCAGGACCCTTCCATATCAAGAATCCTTGCAATATCTGATAATTCCTTAACCGAGCAGTTCCAGCTATAGATTATTCTTTTTAGAAAGTTGATATTGCTGCCCGAGACCTCTCTATAAATGTCCAGCTCCTTCTTGAAGGATTTAGCAGAGTTTATGCTTGCCCCCCCCAGCAATAAAGTGTCGTCAGCAAATTGGGCATGGTTTATATCTTTGACCTGATGAACCATACGAAGACCAGGCAGGTTTTGAGTCTGTTGATTATGGTCCAGTTGAAAGCTTAGAACAGAGGCTTGAATGGCATAAAGAAGCGGGGACAAAGGGCAGCCTTGTCTTAGGCCCCGAGAGGCTTGGAAAAAATCTGAAGGTCGACCATTAACCAAAGGCGCTATCCAAGGAGAAGCAATGCAGGCTTTTATCCAGTTAATGATGGCTGAAGAGAAGCCCATTTTCTTCATTACCATAAACAGGAAATCATGCTTTACCCTGTCAAAGGCATTTGCCAAGTCAAGCTTAATCACCATACCTTTCTCCTTTCGGTGATAGCTTGAATGAACTGCTTCTTGCACCAGCACAATGTTGTCAAGAATCTTTCTCCCTTTGATGAATCCTCCTTGGTTTTCGTGACAATGTGTTGAAATTTGGTACCGAGGACAAAAATTCTACAAGGCTTTCGATCTTTGGCCTAGGAAAAGTGTCCAAAAGAATTTAATTTTTCTCCTAAAGTAACTTTATAATTTTATATAAAGTTAAATCTAATTTAAAAGTGACTTAAGTGATAAAGTTACTAAAGTGACTTTATAAAGTTATAAAGTCAAATCTAATTTTAAAGTGACTTTAAGTGATAAAGTTACTAAAGTTAAAGTGACTTTAAATAAAGTCAATATAAAATTATAAAGGAAAAAGTGACTTTGGAAATAAAAGACTAAGTGGGTCTTTATTAAAGTGGGGTGAATTAAAAAATGAAAAGTGAGATTTAAATGAGCATTTAATCTCAGCGCTAGATCTCAATCTATCTCAGCCATTGGATTTAGGGATTCCCCAAAAGTCACTTAGGGTTAGGTTAAAGGAGGAAAAGGAGAAAAAGGTCATTCATTCTTTCATGAGCAGATTGGGAGAAGGAGAGCAAGAGAGCAAGGGAGATTTCTGGGCAGTGAGGAGAAGGAGGCAACAGCTTGGCACACATTCCAAGGCAGCATTTCAGCAAGACATTTCAGCAGACAAGTGCAGCAGATTTAGCAAACAGCAGGCTGATTTTTTGCACGGTTTCCTAGGCAGGGAGGCTGTACAGCAAGGCCGTACAGCAGGGCCGTACAGCAGCCGTACAGCAGGCCGTACAGCAGTATTTGGCACAGAAATCGAGGCAGCTAGTGGCTGTTCCGTACAGCTGAGTTTTGCAGCATTTTTGGCACGTTTTTCGAGGTCCGTACAGCAGCATTTATTGTTGTTTTGGCACAGATTTCAAGGTGGCCGTACAGCTGTGTTTATTGCAGATTTCTGGGCACGCAAATCGAGAAATCCGTACAGCATTTATTGCTGTTCCTGTTTTGCTGTTTGTGCGTTTTCCGAGGCGGTGGTTAAGCACGGAAAAGAGATAAGTTGTAAAAGTCTGTTTGCTGATTATTTATTTTGCTGAATATTTCTATCACTGTAAAAAGCATTTTTCCAGAAATAAGAAGGAGCTTTCGAACCGGTTTTCCCCAAGAGTTGTAGGGGGTTTTTCCAGGGTCACCTTGACCAAAAATTACTGAGTTATGATGTGTTGAATGACTGTTTGTTACCGCTGTTATTTTATTTCTGCATTTTCAGCATTCTGAAAAAATTTCCAGAATTTGTGTTTTCAGCAAATTTATTTTCCAGTTTATTAAATGTATGGATATGGGAAAGGGCATTTAATTATTTTGGAGTAACAAGGCGAAAACTGAAAACCGGGGTGGGAAAATATAAATTTCTTCATGGTATCAGAGCTTGAGTGCTGAAAGAGCAGTTTGGGACAGCAAGGAGAAAATTACAGCCTGCTGATTTTTCACTCAGAAAATTCCAGCAAGCTGATTTTTCACAAACAGCAGATTTTTACCTTTACTACAGCAGTGTTATTTTTCAGTTTTAGGACAGCAAGATGTCATTGGGACTGAGGGTGGAGGATAGGTTGGATGGGCATTCCAACTACAGCATTTGGAAGGAGAGAATGCAGAGTATCTTTGAGGAGGCAGAAGTCTGGGACATTATGGTACATACCACACAGAACCCTGTGAATGTGCCTACCGATGCTACTCAGTTGGCAGCATATAATAAAAAGAACAACAAGGGTAAGAGGCTGATTCTAGACGGAATCAAAGACCATTGCATTCCTCATGTGAGAGGAAAGAGAAATGTTCATGAGATGTGGACAGCATTGTCCAATCTCTACCAGAGTACCAATGAGAATCGGAAAATGGTCCTGAAGGAGAAGATGAAGACCATTAAGATGGGCAATGATAGTGCAGCTGGATATCTCACTAAGATTACTAATGTGAGAGATGAGTTGGCAGCGATTGGAGAGGCCATTCCACCCACTGAGTTGGTGCGGATTGCAGTGAATGGCCTCCCCCGTTCATGGATGAACTTTGCCGATGGAGTTTGTGCACGTGAGACCCTTCCCACATGGGAGAGGTTTTGGGATGATTGCATTCAGACAGAGATCAGGAAAGGTCAGCTTGGGGCAGCCAAGCCAGTTGAGCAGGATGAGGATGTAGCACTATTGGCAGGACGCAAGAAAGGCAAAGGGAAGAAGCAGGCTTCCAAAAGCAATGGTGGGGGCAAAGGCAAAGGTAAAGGTAAACAGGATAACACACAGAAGGACTATTCCAAGGTGAAGTGTTGGAATTGTCAGAAGATGGGACACTATGCAGTTGTGTGTCCGGAGAAGAAGAAGAAGAAGGGGAAGAACTAGAGCATGGCAGCTTCAGCAGAGGTTGAGGACTTTGCAGATCGCTTTGACCGGGAGTTTGGGTTCATTGCGTGTGAGTCTTCTAGTGCAGGATTATCTGCCATAGAGGTTTAGAGGGAGCATGCATTTCCCTCGATTAGCGGAGCATCTTCGGGTATCTGGTATGTGGACAGTGGGGCTTCACGTCACATGACAGGAGTCCGTGAGTACTTCTCAGAGCTTTCAGAGAGTGGCACTGATGTAGAGGTAGTACTCGGTGATGACAGAGTTGTTAGAGCAGTCGGTGTGGGAACATTGACATTTCAGAGGGAGTCCAAACCTCCCTTGAAGGTGTCGGATGTTCTTTATGTGCCAGGGATGAGGAAGAACCTCATATCCGTCTCAGCTTTGGAGGACAGAGGATATGAGATACTATTCAGGGGAGGACAGGTGTTGATGTATCCCAGGGGCACTCCAGCTGATTCAGCCAGAGTGATAGGTGTACGCCATGCAAAGGTGTACAAGTTTGCATTTCAGTCCCTTTTGGCATTGAGCAGTAGTACCGACAGCAGAGCTAGCAGTTCTGAGCAGTGTGAGATTTGGCACCGCAAGATGGGGCACATGTATCATGGAGCCTTGAGGACTTTGCGGGAGATCACTACAGGTGTGCCAAATTTCAGTACTGATCACTTTGATACTTGCAGAGGATGTGCGATGGGCAAGTTTGCCAAATCCCCTTTTCCCAGCAGTGACAGCAGAGCGACTGGGATATTTGATTTGATTCATTCCGATGTGAGCGGTCGGATGTCTCATGTTTCCTTGAGTGGATATGAGTACTATGTTTTATTCATTGATGATCACTCCAGGAGGACCTCGATTTATTTCTTGAAGACCAAGAGTGAGGTCTTCAAGCGGTTTCAGGAGTTCAGAGCTCTTGTGGAGACACAGACAGGTCGGAAGATCAAGTCCCTGAGGTCGGACAATGGAGGAGAGTACACCCTTGGAGAGTTTGTTGACCATTGTGCGGAGGCAGGCATTAGGAGGGAGCTCACTGTTCCTTACAACCCCCAGCAGAACGGGGTTGCGGAGAGGAAGAACAGATCCATCGGAGGGGCTGCCAAAGCCATGTTACATGATCAGGGGTTGCCATTGTTTTTGTGGGCAGAGGCCTGCAACACAGCTGTTTACTTGCAGAACAAGAGTCCGCATCGTGCCTTGGGGCACATGACTCCGGAGGAGGCTTTTTATGGGAAGAAGCCTGATATGGGTCATCTTCGTATCTTTGGGTGCATGACATACTCCTACATACCCAAGGAGAAGAGGACCAAACTAGAGCCCACCGCAGAGAAGGTTATCTTTGTGGGCTACAGTGAGACCTCCAAGGCCTTTCGGATTTACATTCCTGCGCAGAGGAAAGTTGTTGTCAGGCGGGATGTAAAGTTCGAGGAGGACAGGGCCTTTAGGAGGTCACGAGAGTTAGAGTATCTGGATCAGCCAGACCCTCAGCAGCAGTTGAGTCAGTCGCAGGGATCCAGTGGGCAGGGATCAGGAGGATCCGGAGGTACATCTATGACGATGTCAGGTCCGTCAGTGGGGAGTGGCTCGCAGAGTCAGAGGGGTGGTGCTATGGGCAGCACGCAGAGCAGTCCACAGAGCAGTTCACTGGGGAGTCCACTGATGGACAGTTCACACGGTACCTCAGCATCTACAGGTTCAGGTGCAGGCAGGAGGACAGCAGACAGACAGTCAGGAGTTCAGGCTCCTGATGTTGAGGAGGAGGAGTTTTATTCTCCAGCGAGAGAAGTGTGCTCAGGGAAGAGGAAGCCCAAGTGGCTTCATGACACCTTGAGAGATGCCACATCTGTTGCTGAGCCTAAGAGGCCGGTCAGAGAGAGCAGACCACCTGAGAGGTTTTGTAGCTATATGGCAATGGCTACCAGCATCCTTGACTCTGAGCCTTCTAGCTATGAGGAGGCAGCTAGCCAGCAGGTCTGGAGAGAGGCCATGCAGGAGGAGTATTCTTCCATCATGAAGAATGATGTTTGGGAGGTGGTGCCGAGGCCTGAGGGCAAATCCGTGGTTACTTCCAGATGGCTTTACAAGGTAAAGCATGCTGCAGATGGCAGCATTGAGAAATTCAAAGCGAGGTTTGT
Organism: Pinus albicaulis; assembly: GCA_034641835.2. Lineage (NCBI taxonomy): Eukaryota > Viridiplantae > Streptophyta > Pinopsida > Pinales > Pinaceae > Pinus > Pinus albicaulis. The sequence continues at coordinate 1,117,795,215 of CM076578.1, read as the reverse complement.
GGCCAGAGGGTTCTCCCAGGTAGAGGGAGTTGATTATGAGGAGACCTTCGCTCCCGTGGCTCGATATACTTCGATCCGCTCCATTATATCGATAGCAGTAGAGATGGGTTGGAAGATCCACCAGATGGATGTGAAGACCGCATTTCTCAATGGCTTCATACAGGAGGAGGTGTACATTGAGCAGCCACAGGGCTTTGAGGTGCATGGGAAGGAGTCCCATATGTGCAGACTGAAGAAGGCCCTTTATGGCCTGAAGCAAGCTCCCAGAGCTTGGTACTCCAGGATAGATACTTACTTGCAGAAGATGGGTTTCACAAAGAGTGAGGCAGATCCGAACCTTTACTATATTGTGATAGGTGAGGAGCCTCTCATTCTGGTGCTGTATGTGGATGACTTGGTCATTACAGGTGCAGAGACTCATAGAGCACTGCAAGAGAGATCTTGCGGTGGAGTTTGAGATGAAGGACATCGGCTTGATGCATTACTTTTTGGGTTTGGAGGTGTGGCAGGAGGAGGGGCATTTCTTCCTGGGGCAGGGGAAGTATATTGTGGATATCCTTGGCATATTCCACATGGAGGATTGTAAACCCATGTCGACACCGATGATCACCAACTGGAAGAAGCTTCATGCTTCGGATTCCGAGTTGGTGGATCCCACATTGTACAGACAGCTGATTGGTTCCTTGATGTATTTGGTCAACACTAGACCAGATATTTGTTTTACAGTCAACACGATGAGTCAGTTTATGTGTGAGCCTAGGAAGGTTCACTGGGTGGTCGGCCTGATGTCTAGCGATACTTGTGACAGTGATTGCGATCAGGACTACGATGTAGGGATGGAGTGAGACCCATGTTACACCGATTCTCGATTGGGCGGTGTTGTGGGCTCGATAGAAGCAGCACTTCGTGTGCCGTTTGGGTTCTGGCATTGTGTCGTTGTTCAAATCGAAAGCAAGAACAAGAAAGTATTGGAGTTCAAATGGAAGCAGAGTATATGGCAGCCAGTCTAGCTAGTTGTGAGGCCATCTGGCTTCGCAAGATGTTGCTTGGCTTATTTGGTCAGCTGTTGAGACCTTCAGTGATTTACTGTGATAATCAGAGTTGCATTAAACTCACGGAGAATCCAGTATTTCATGACAGGTCAAAGCATATCGGGATCAAATATCACTTCATCAGAGACTATGTTCAGAAAGGAGTTGTGAAGCTTGAGTATATTCCCACTGATGAGCAGGTTGCAGATATTCTTACCAAAGCCTTACCACGGGGCAAGCATGTCTACTTCATAGACAAGATGGGTGTGGTGAGGAACACCTTCCTCGGTAAGAGGGAGTGTTGAAATTTGGTACCGGAGGACAGGTGGTTCCCTAAGGCTTTGATCTTTGGCCTAGGGAAAAGTGTCCAAAAGAATTTAATTTTTCTCCTAAAGTAACTTTATAATTTTTTATAAAGTTAAATCCAATTTAAAAGTGACTTAAGTGATAAAGTTACTAAAGTGACTTTATAAAGTTATAAAGTCAAATCTAATTTTAAAGTGACTTTAAGTGATAAAGTTACTAAAGTTAAAGTGACTTAAATAAAGTCAATATAAAATTAGAAAGGAAAAAGTGACTTTGGAAATAAAAGACTAAGTGGGTCTTTATTAAAGTGGGGTGAATTAAAAAATAGAAAGTGAGATTTAAATGAGCATTTAATCTCAGCCCTAGATCTCAATCTATCTCAGCCATTGGATTTAGGGATTCCTCAAAAGTCACTTAGGGTTAGGTTAAAGGAGGAAAATGAGGAAAAGGTCATTCATTCTTTCATGAGCAGATTGGGAGAAGGAGAGAAAGAGAGCAAGGGAGATTTCTGGGCAGTGAGGAGAAGGAGGCAGCAGCTTGGCACACATTCCAAGGCAGCGTTTCAGCAAAACATTTCAGCAGACAAGTGCAGCAGATTGAGCAAACAGCAAGCTGATTTTTGCACGGTTTCCTAGGCAGGGAGGCCGTACAGCAAGGCCGTACAGCAAGGCCGTACAGCAGGCCGTACAGCAGCCGTACAGCAGTATTTGGCACAGAAATCGAGGCAGCTAGTGGCTGTTCCGTACAGCTGAGTTTTGCAGCATTTTTGGCACATTTTTCGAGGTCCGTACAGCAGCATTTATTGCTGTTTTGGCACAGATTTCAAGGTGGCCGTACAGCTGCATTTATTGCAGATTTCTGGGCACGCAAATCGAGAAATCCGTACAGCATTTATTGCTGTTCCTGTTTTGCTGTTTGTGAGTTTTCCGAGGCGGTGGTTAAGCACGGAAAAAGAGATAAGTTGTAAAAGTCTGTTTGCTGATTATTATTTTTTGCTGAATATTTCTCTCTCTGTAAAAGCATTTTTCCAGAAATAAGAAGGAGCTTTCGAACTGGTTTTCCCCAAGAGTTGTAGGGGGTTTTTCCAGGGTCACCTTGACCAAAAATTTCTGAGTTATGATGTGTTGAATGACTGTTTGTTACTGCTGTTATTTTATTTCTGCATTTACAGCATTCTGAAAAATTTCCAAAATTTGTGTTTTCAAAGAAAATTTATTTTTCCGTTGTTGAATGTATGGTTATGGGAAAGGGCATTTAACTATTTTGGAGTAATAAGGGCAAAAATTGAAAACCCTGTGGGTGGGAAACTAGAATTTTCACATAATGGCCGGTAAGATTTTCTTGAGGCGATTGGCTATAATTTTAGTGATCAGCTTGTAACTGGAGTTACACAACGAGATTGGCCTGAATCTGCTGTAATCAGCTGCACCTTTCTCTTTCGGAATCAATGCCAGAAAAGCTGAGTTGATGCCGCCTCCGATCTTTGCACAAGATTGAGATTTCCTGATCATTCTCAAAAGGTCATTTTTGATTATGGCCCAACAGGAAAGATAAAATCTAACAGGGAACCCATCTGGACCAGGAGCTTTGTCTGGTTCCATACTGTCCAGTGTATTTTTAAGTTCATTCATACTGATTGGAGCAGTCAGCATAGAATTGTCAGCATCTTGAACACATTGAGGAATCAAATTCATCGGATAGGCATGGGGATCCATTGGTGGATCATCGGGGGCAGAGTAGAGATCTTTGAAGTGAGAGTGAGCTGCCCGTTTGATGTCTTCAAAATCCTTAACCACTGCATTTTGATGATGTATTTCTTTAACAGCTTTGAATTGCTTGCGAGCTTCAGCATGTTTGTGGAAGAAGCTAGTATTTTTGTCCCCGACTTGTAACCAGAGAGCTCTGGATTTCTGCCTCCAGATTTCTTCTTCTTCCCTACTTGCTTTATGGAACTCTTTTTGCAGATCAACTTCTCTCTGAAGAAGGTCTTGGGAAACAACTGAGTTTTCCAATGATATTTGGTGGGCAGCAAGACTGTCCAAGGCCATCTTTCGTTTGGAGGAAGGAGTTTTCAGCGTTCTAGCCCACTCCTTGAGCCTTTTTTTGAGCCCCCTCATTTTTTCTTCCCACACGTAGAAAGGGGAACCATGAACAGGTCTTTTCCAGACATCTGAAACCATCTCTTGGAACCCCTCATGCTGAAGCCATAGTGAACTGAATCTGAAGGGGATAGGGCCAAGATTTTCATCCGTGGAAAGCTCGAGGATAATTGGTTTGTGATCAGAGGTGCTGTTTGGCAGAATTTTGGACGAGGCCATTAGACCGCAAGTTAGGAAAGAGGATTGGACCAGAAATCTGTCCAACCGAGCTGCAATATGATTTGGCCCCACCCTTTTGTTAGACCAGGTGAACTTCCCGGCTGTGGGCTTGATATCCTCCAATTCCCATCCCAACATGAGGTCTTCAACCCATTCTCTAGCTGGGTCCCTGACCAGGGAGCCTCCCTTTTTCTCATTTACAGCAAGAGTGACATTCATATCACCAGCTATGATAATGTTTTCAGGATTATGCAGCGAAAGATAGGTCAAGATCGAGTCCCAACATAATTTTTTCTCAGAAGGAAGAACAGGAGCATATATATTGAACATACTTACTTGTTGTCCGGAGTCTTTATGGAGGAGCTTCGTGAGCAGCCAATGGGAGGAGCTATCTTTTTGAATCAGGTCATAGATAGAGCTATCCCAGAAGGTAGCGATTCCACCGGATGTGCCTCTTGCACTGACAGCACAACCAAAGCCTTTGCGCCAGAAGGTTTTGCTAGCATGGAGGAGGGGAGTTTCCTCCAACTTTGTCTCCTGGATGAGAAGGATTTCAGGCGAATACATTCTTACTATATCTTTCAGGGCATCTTCTTTTAGCCTGCTGCCTAATCCTCTGCAATTCCAGGAGACGTACTTCATTATTTATTGGCTTGGGAGATTGTGGCTCCTTTTGGAGCCGAGCCGTGCTTGCGCCCTGATCTCGTATTCATCATTCCCTTGAGAGTTTTTTGAGAGCCTTGGAGAACATCCAGATAAGTTTTCTCCTCTCTCTGTTTCTTCTTGGATTTTCGACCCCTGGCTGATTTGATAGGGGTGGCTTGTGAGCTGTCTGATTCGTAGGTTCTTCCTTCTGAGTCTTCATCAGATTCGGAAGCCAGGCTGATATGGTCTTCCTTATCTATATTTCCTTCATTGCCTCCTGATGCTGGGGGGTGATTGTTTCAGCACCAGTTTCTTTTACTTCCTTCGTCAAGTCTTCCGGATCTTTTTGGGCCCCAATGGTTTCTGCGTTCCCACCAGAGGAAGATCCCACAATTGGTTCTTTATTGGCCTTAGGATTGGGCTGAGACTTTCCTACTGGTCCAGAATTTTTCTTCTCTGATGGCCTAGGGATAGCCTTGCCTCTTTTGATTTCTTTCCATCCTTCTTCGTCCTCCTTTGTCTCGGTCGGAGATTTGGGGCAGTTCCGTTGGAAATGTCCGTGTTCATGACACATTCTGCATTTGAAGGGTAGTTGCTCGTAGTCCAGCTTTTGATAGTGATGCCATTCTCCCACTGTGAGTTTAATCGCCTCAGGGAGACCAGCCTCTAAGTCAACTTCCACACAGATTCTTGCACAGGTGTATTGACCTTTATTGTCTGCTTTGTCAATGAATCTACCCAGACTGTTCCCAATCCTTTGCAATGATTGATAGCTCCAGCAGTGGATCGGAAGGTTAGGGAGCCGAACCCAGACTGGTACTTCCTTAGGAACATCCACTGAGGGATCAAAGTCAGGGGTCCATTTATTGAGATACAAACCCTGATTTCCCATGAAATACGGTCCATTTCTGAAAACCAGATCTCGGTCTTCTTTGGTGGTGAACTCAAAAATGAAGAAACCTCTTCCAACCGCATAACAGATCACACTGTTTTTCAGCTGTGGCCTCCAGTTGCGTTGAATCCAGTCATCCGTGGTTTTTGTAGATGGCCAACGTCCCATAAATTGCCCGACCAGCCCTCTGTCAGCTAGGGCAAGGGCAATTTTAATCGGCTGATCTTCTTGCAGGGCTATCTCAGGGACTTCCTCAAGTTTTTTAATGAATTTTGGAACCTCAGGGGCAGGACGTTTCTTCCCTTTCTGAGTTAATAGGCGACGGAAGGCTTCTTCAGCCGAAAGCGGAGGGGTGGGAGAGGAATCCCCACCCCCAGGTTCACCCATGGCAACAGCAAAGGATCAAAGCAAAGGAACTCAATCCATTCCCACAACGCCCCTGCAAATCCAAAACCAATTCAAAGGGCCAAAACGCAGCACAGAGGGGCACCACACGCCCAGCCAGGGGTGCGCAGCGCAGCAAAGAAGGGGTCTGAACACGGAATGGGGGCAGCAAAGCCCACCAAGACGCCCAGAGGGCCGAGGCCGCCGACACAGTCGCTGGAAACCTAGCAGAGCGAAAGCGCACGTCGGTTTAACCCAGGAAGCGCTCATTTACAACCGTTGAGTCCTGCTTAGGGGTCCGAAATCCGCACCCCCCGCATCCGTCTCTGTCTGCTGTGCTTGGAGTTTTTTGCTAAATTTCTCCCATTCTTCATTCAGATCAATAACTATGATCTTTCCTGTTTCACCCTGTGTGGAGTGAGTCTCTATGTGTTCCTCAGCCGAGGCCTTTTTGGGCGTTTCTCCATCATTTTCCTCTATATTATTCTCAGGATATTTCTTGGGGATTTCATCATTATTCTAAGATTGTTGTTCAGAATGTTCTGAACCTTGAATTGAATTTTCTAGGGATTCTTCATTAAAATTGTGATTGGAATTTCCCTCCAGGCTTACGATGGGAGTCAATTCTCTTATTTCTTCAATTTGTAATAGGTACAAAGGGACCTTGTCAGTATTTTATTTTGGTATATGTGGAAGAAGTTGAGGTCGGATGGGCTCAATTTTATTGATGCTAAATGTAAGACCTATGAAAATGTCTCAACCTTTTCAAAGAGATCATCAAATTCATCTTTCTCAGGAATAAATTATCTGATTTTGACCATAGCAGTGAATTTTTGTGAAATATTGTCAGGGTCATATTGTCTGCTTGGCACAATAGCCAGATTCAGGGATGTAATGTTCTGTATCTCTTTTACCGCATGCCTAAAAGCATGTAATGCGAAAGCACCACATTGCACCAGGAAGATTGGCCAGATGGATTTTTTCATTTCTTTAAGGGTTTCGGTAATACCACCCCCCACTGTTTGATAGGTAATATCTCTTGCCAATAGCTTATCAAGAACATAATATGGAAGAACATGTGGATTTGCAACACTCCCAAAAACTATGAAATAAGTAAATGATTCCTTGCCAAACCATCTCGCCACTGACAATATGTCTATTTTTTCTTCCTCTAATAGCCTGGGGGCTTCCACGTCAAAAGTGGTTTGGTAAATTGGAAACGTAATTCTCTGACAAATTTTGTCAAAATGGGAGCGAAACTGTGATTCCCACAAAATTTTATGATAAACATGGATGGGAGTAGGGTCTTTTAGAGTCCATTTCCAGCCCATGTTTGGAAAATGTGAACAAAAACATATAGCATCCATTACATATTCACTCATATAAAAGGGAGGGATAACCCGAGTGGAGATAATTCTATTGTGCATGTATTGTCTAATGGCCATAGCCAAATTGTCTAACAAAATATTTCTCCAGTTCATAATTGTAACATTAATAGTCGCATCAATCAATGGAACCCATTCAACGGAAAATTTGGTACTCTCAGCCTTTCCAAATAACCTACACATTATTGCATCTGCAAGAATATATGGGGCTAATAAAGGCGCAATTGGGTACATACCAGATTTATCCCGCTTGAACTTGCTGGAGCCAAACCTCCAAGTCTGCATGACGTCCATCGGGTCTTCATTTTATTTCATGAAATTCTCAATGAAGGCTTTATCATAGATCTTTTGTGGTTCTGGCAGGTGGTACATTCAACGTAAAGTTTCTGGAGTAAATGACCCAATGACTTCATTCCAGGAATTTCTGAATGTTCTATCCGAAATGTCCACATTGTCAATAATCCACCTTACCATATCCGTGTATGGAAATATTTTGGGCCTGGAAGCTATCTTGTGTAGAAAATAACATGTTGCTTCAAAATAAAAAGCCTCGGATGAGTCCTTAGCATCAAATGTTTCTTTATTTTCTAGTGCCCTTGGGTTTTCATCCTCTAGTAAATTATACATTGCCTCCCATGATGTAGTCCCGCCATCCTTGTTGCATGTTGTATCAGTGAAGAGTGGATGCATGCTTGAATCTTCAAACATAGTAGCCTCCACAGTCTTCTTCCCTTTCTTAGTCATTCCGAGTGTTGTTTCCTTCAGAAATTTCCTGATATTTAGGCAATGGAGAAAATAGAATGAAACAGAGAGCGACAGCGAAAACAGAAACACAGTAACATAGTAAATTATGAAAGAACATAAGGATGAAACTTTTATTGCAAATAGGAGTAAAACAATATGAATCTTCTTGAGACTTTAAAAGAGTAAATGTGGCTAAACCTTATTAATTGTGCATTAAGTCCTATGTGTGATTCCCTTTATGTCTTATCAAAATATCGCATCACAAGTTCCTGAATGATATTTCAAATTGGTGTGAGTTAAGTGCGATACCGATCCTGCGATTGTGATAAATCACAATACCACAAAGTCGGGATATCGTAATATCACAAAGTGGGGAATAGGCCAATTCAAAATCGTCAATGTTTTGCGATATGTGATGAGTGGCATACCAATGTTTTGCGATAAATCCTAATACCAATGTTAACGACTCTTGACAATATTCTTCCAAAGGCCTATTACAATTTGTTATAAGCTTGTCATAACCTAATGGTAGCCCTGCTACAATCCTGTTATCAACCTGTGATAAACCAATCACAAATTTGTTATATAAATTTTTTCAAAACCTTTTACGACATGTGACCAATTCCTCAGTTTTATTTTGTTATGATCTTGTCACCTACTATAATACACTAGGGTAATTTAGCCCTAGGGTTTCTTAGGATTCTAGTGTTTTTTAGGAAAATCTTCCTTAATCCAATTAAAATTACTCTCCCTTGACAATGAAATTTCTCAATATTAAGATGAATAAACAAATTCCACACAATCGAACAATTTAATAACAATGTTCAACAAGCAATGTTCATGTTCAGTAAAACCCCAATTCGACCATATAACAAGTTTAATATGGTAAACCAAATTAGTGGATATCCATCAACACACATGCAATATAGTTGATAAAATAGAGAAAATAAAACACAATTTATTGAACGTATAGAGGTACCCTAATCAGAAGACTATACACAATTATGCAAGAGTGGTATGGATAATAGGTTCCAATTGTTTCCCTTGTGTTAATTGTTTCAATCCCTGTGATAATCTCGGGCTTGTAAAGGGTGTGATTCCTATCTCTTTTTTAGGATCCCTACCTCAGATAAGTTTGGAGATAATAATTCAATCCAACCACAAATCTTGTTGAAGACGTCTCCTCCACTGAGTGGTATCTGATCTACTCAGAATTACTAAGTCTCCCTGTGAAATGCCTTTCCCGACTTCAGAAAACTCATATCCTTTGCCACAATGCTGATATAGGAGTGCGATGCCCAAATTTTAATCCCAAATGACTTATCTGCATAGAAATTTCACAATAGGTAAAAAAATTCCTAATTACCCATAGAGGCTTGGAAATCCAATCAAATAACTCAAAATCATGCCACAAATCTCTAATTCAAGTCATGACACCCAAGATCTCCAGTCTAGGAAAATATCATCTACTCAGCCCGAAGAGAATACATATTCTCAGGAATTTGGGGAAAACACTTTAGAGGCCCTCTTGCTTAGATTATGTCTTAAGATATTTCATTGATTTGGACAAAGCCTCCAAAAATTTGTGCCAAAAAATCTTTAGGAAACAAATAAATCCTTGCTAGCTTTCCTCCTAGATGGTGTTCCTGTGCCAAGACAAAGAATAATAGCCAATAGAGAATTGGTTGTCTTCTCTAGATATTTTTGTGTTTTAAACAAGGATCAAGAAACAATAAAATTCGATTCCTTTCTAGATAATGTTCATGTGTCAGAATAAAGATAAAATAATCGAATATTTTCAACTAAGGTGTAATCTTTCACCACCAAAATTGACAAGAAGAAAAGTGGTCTTAAAAACCTTAGAGCTAATGCTCAAGAAACAAATGAATTGATCCACACTGATGCTCCAAAAGGAATTCAAACCTCTTTTATTTATATATTTTCGATAGGGGCCTATTCTTCTTAATTTATTGATTAAATTTTACTCCAAACCCCAATTTTGGGTTTCTTTGCCCAACTACCTCAAAAATCGCCTAGACATTGTGTATTTTGGGTGTTTCCCCTTTATTTAGGACTATAGCCTACGGGGATCTATAGGCATTCATCCTCAATTTTTAGAAGACATTACACTCCCCTCTACCTGAAATTGGTTTCCCTCAAGAAATTACAAATTCAGGTGCTGCAAAATTCATTCTCCCTCCCATGTCACGTCTTCTTCTAGTAGATTCTTCCATATGATAAGGTATTATGGGATTACTATCCCTCTTAACTTATTTTCTCACATAGTCATGATCGTTTCCAGAATTAGTTCCAATTGTCCCTCTTTGTATAATGGAGACAATTTGATAAAGATGACGACCCGTTGTCCCATAACCTTATTGAGGCACGACACATGGAATACATTATCGTTCTATTATTCATAAATAGTTCTAACCCATATGCCACTTCACCAATATTTCAAAGAACTTTGTAAGGCCCATAAAACCTAGGCTTCAACTTTTGAGTGCCGCTTTTATTGAGTGTATATTTCCTATAGGGTTGCAATCTCAAGAAAACGAGGTCTCATACCTAAAATATGTGTTATATTCGATGTTGGTCTGCACACATCTTTTGTCATTTTTTAGCAACCTACATGTTTTCCTTGAGTACCATGAGAATGTCCTGAATCTCCTATATCCAGCCTTTAGTATAAGGTGCCTTCTTGTCTCCAAAAATCCCATCGATAAAAGATGGTGCGTCATACCCATATAATGATTTGAATCATCCCAATGGATAAATTGTAGGTGGGTGTTGTAGTAATGCTCCCCAAGGTACAACCATTTGATCCATGCTTTTTGTTGACAAGTCACTAAATTTCATAGGTACCCTTCAATCCACTTATTCATGATTTCTTTCAGAACATCAATTTGTGGGTGATAGCTATTACTAGGGGTTAATTCTTTTCCCACTAGTCTAAATATCTCTTCCAAAAAGCACCAATAAACTTATTGTCATGATCACTGGCTATATCCCTTAGTAGTCCATGACGTCTGAAGACCTCTTTGAAAAAAAAATTATGCAACTTTTTTAGCTGAATAGTTAGCTAATATGACAAATAAGTGTGTGGATTTGGTCAACATGTCCACCACATTGTAGATGCAGTCCTTTCCTTATGCTTTGGCTGACCCTGTGATGAAATCCATTGAGATGCTCTCCCATTTTTTTTTTTTTCTGGGATTGGTAGAGGTTGGAGAAGACCTGAAATGTGTGTGTGTTTGAACTTATTTTGTTAGCATGTCACACACATTTGACGTATTTCATCACATTTTTCTTAAGACCTTTCCACGAAAAATACTCCCTAATATGTCGGTATGTTTTGAAGAACCCTTGATGTCCAGTTGATGGACTGTCATGCGTGATCTTTAAAATATTTTCTTTGAGGGCAGAGTTTGGAACCAATTATATGCCATATTTATAATAAATAACATCATCAATTATTTCATACTTATCATATTGAATGATCATGTTAGTTAGTGTGCATGAAAACTAGTTTTTGGTATATTCGGTTGAGAGCCAAGTCTTCCAGTTTTCTGTAAGATCCAAAAGGATACATGTTGCAGGATTCCTTGAAAGTGCATCAAACATAATATTCTTTTTCCCATTCACATAGTTTCAAAAGAAAAGGCTTAGATATTACTTACCCATTGCTTTTGTTTCTCGTTCAGGTCCCTTTGTCCCAGGAGATGTATGTCTTGAATACAAACCTTTTTCCCACCAAATATTATCTAAATTTTTCTAAAGCGTGCATGATATCCAACATCTCCTTGAAATATATGGAGTAAAGTTTCTCCGAATCCTGGAGCTTTGAATTTAGAATGCAATGGGATGGCCCATTTTCATTATGATAGCCCCAATTCCCTCTCCTGATGCACCACATTCTAATATAAAAGGTTAACTAAAGTCGCGGAGGGCCAAAACTAGAAATGAGCTCATCAATTCCCCGAGCTTGTTAAATGTGTTGTTGGATTCTTATGTCCACCTAAATGCTCCCTTTTTGGTTAAATATATTAATATTTCACTTAACTGAGAGAAACATTTCACAAATCATAAATAATAGCTACACATCCCAAAGAATCCTTGCAACTCAGTTAGGATCTTGGGTGTAGGAAAATCCAATATTGATTGAAAATTATCTTGATGAACTTGTACTCCCTTTGCACTGACTATGTTTCCCAAGTAATGAATCTGATTCAATACAAATTCACACTTTTATGTCTTGGTATAAAGTGACTATTCTTGCATGATGCTCGATATTTTATCCAAATGTTCCAAATGATCATCCCATGTCTCGCTGTAAATGAAGGTCGTCAAAAAATACTAATAAAAACATTCTTAGATACTTGTTGAATATGTTTTTCATGCAAGATTGGAAAGTGGCGGGGGTATTGGTTTGTCCAAATAACATGACCAAAAACTCAAAGTGTCTATAATGGCACTGCAAATTTTTTTTCGACAAGTCTTTCTCTCAAACTTAGATTTGATGATACCCTCATCGTAATTCAATCTTTGTAAAATATACTTCTCCATGAAGTTCATTTAGTAACTCATAGATCCTGGGAATATGGTACTTGTTTTTGATGGTTTTCTTGTTGAGAGCTCGGTAATTAATACACATCCTCTGCATTCCATCCTTCTTCTTCACCAAAATCATTGATGAGGTGAATAGACTTGAGTTAGGTCTCATATGGTCGATTGCTAATAATTCCTTAATGGTATTTTTCTCTCTCTTCCTTGAATATTTGGATGTTAATATGGTGTGGTGATTACGGGCTTGGCGCCTTCTTCTAGTTCTATAGTATGCTAAAACCCTCTCTTAGGGGGTAATCCTGGAAAAATGTCACCAAATACCTGATCATGCTTGTATAGCACTTGTTGAATATATGTCCTGTATTGTGGTTTGTCACTGTTAAGGGTATTTTGGCTCATAATCCTACATTTTATTGTGTATGCTACATCTCTATGCCTAAATAGTGCTTCCACCCTCCTGGCTGAAATGACCTGTGGGGTTGCTATTAGCCATGCCTATCAAGAGTACACTACTACCGTTTGGTGCTTTAAATTCCATTTCCAGTGCTTGGTAGTTCATTGTGTGGTTTCCCAGTGAATATAACCAATGAACCGCTACTACCATATTGAGGTATGTAAGGTATATTTCATAGAAGTCTCTAGTAAAAGTATAGTTATTGAGAGCTATGCTCAAACCTCAGATCATTCGTGTGCAATCCAAGTTGTACCCATCCACAACTATCACATCTAGGCCCTCAAACTCTTCAGTGGAAAGTCCCATTTAGGCCACTAGGGATGCATCAATGAAATTGTGTGTGGATCCTCCTACAATTTGTGCTATTATGCATTATCCTTTGACGACTCCTCTGACACTAAAGGTGTAATACCTGAAAGAGTTACAATATTCACCTGTGGTCATGGCTTCTTCTCTCCACTATGAATTTCCTCTCCTTTCACTTCCTCTTCTGGTGATTCCTCCTTGGGGCTGCTAGGATTTTCCCTCTGTGGGGGTTCTTCTTCAGCATTTGAAATTGGCTCATCTCCTTCCTCCTCATCATCATATACAACTTCAATGTAGTGAATTTCCCTTACCTAAGCAACGATGTCCTAGTTCCCATGATTCCTTGCAATTAAAGCATAGATTCTTTCACCTGAGTTCAATTTAGGTTTTCTAATATAACTTGTCTTTTATGGGCCAATCACAATGAAAGGGATTCTTCTCCTTATATTTTGGGGGAATAAAAGGCTTGGATGGAGCCTTAGACTTAGTTTTTGCATTTCCCATATCTTGAGTCTTCTTGATAGCCTCCTGAAGGGTGGTGGGGTTGAATTCCTTGACCCAACCTTGTAGGGGTTTGACTAATGCCTCTATGAAAATCATGAATAATCCTTCTTCATATATATATGTCACCATGACTATGACTCACTCAAATTTTTCAATAAATTCTTTGTGTGATTCAGTTTGTCTGAGTTGTGCCAATTTTCTTAAGTGTATGTCCAATTTCTTATGATCAAATTTATCTATCAATATTTGCGTAAAGTATTCATATGAAGTGATGTTTGTATTCCCTAATGTAACTAGACCATGGTACCACTATTCATGTGCTTCTCCCTCAAGATGCAAAGTGGGGAATTTGATAGCGTTTGCCTCTGACATAGGGTTGAGCCTAAAGTAGTGTCTAACTTTTGTACCCACGCTCTTGCTGAACATTCAGATGATCCATCAAATGAGGGGAGGGAAAGGTTATTTACCTTGCATGTGATCTCATAATTAGGTTGTCCTTTGGGTCTAGTTATGTATCTAAAGTTACTATATTCATTGAAAGTCATGGTTTCTCACATTTTTTCTTCTAGTGTTGCATAGTCCAGAAAGTATTCAACCAACAATCTCTTTGGCTCAAAAAATTCTTGGTTTGTTGTAGCCTGATTATTTATGGATTGAGGAAGTAACGGTCGGTGACTCCTTTCACTGGTTTTCCTAGAGGGTGCATAAGGGGACCAGGGTCATGATTCATGCTACCCTCAGTGGTGGTTCTGTTATTTCCAACTAAATTTTTGTTTCCAATGAGATGAGACAACAACTTGTAGAAATTATGATGTAGATTTTAAAATGCTCATGAAGTTTTAATCAAAATCACAAGACACAAACCTACTCTACTGCTCTGTGGGATTCAATTCAAAATATAGAACAATAATATCAGACATGCAATAATAATAATACACATGCACACAATATTTTTTCCAAGGGAAAACAATATGCTAAAAACCCCTTGACTGCTTGCATTAATCTGATGAATAAAGATGCATTACAATTGCTTTGCTCAACTGGGCACAACCTGCAAGTGCATAACCTATCTCTCTACTTACTGAGAAGCTCTAACCTAGACTTAGTCAAAATTTTTCTCTTCTTGAGCCCCTATTTCCTTGCATGATTCTTGAGAAATTAGCCCCCTATTATTTAGGAATTTCCTACAAAATTGTTTTTCAATTTCCAAGGTTGATCATCTCACTGCATGCAACATCTGCACACTCAAGACTAGTCTACAACTGATGTTACAATGCCTTGGAATCCCCACCACATCCGGAGAACTCAAATTATATGCATGCACTAACTATTTTGGGTTGAATGATTAGTTAACTAGATGATCATTGAGTTTGACTGAGGTCCCCCCGCACAATTGACCTTCCACTAGTTCTATCAACAATTAGAACTAGTTTAACTGAATACAAGAGGAAATAAGTCAACTGGATTACTACAAATTAGGAAAGACACATGCTCAATTTAAATCCAACTCCTCTAACTCAAATTTACTAAGCTAACTAAGTGACAAGAGCCATGTCACACAACTTAATTGCATCCAAGTAGTATGTTGATGTGGAAATTCTAATTTTCTCAATTTAATCAAGGAAAAATCAAATGGAAAATTTCTTGCTACATTTTTAAACACGACCGAGTAAGTTTTTGTTGTCCTTGAGTCAATATATGCATCAAATTTTGTCCTTGATATTACCATTTATTAATGCACTGATGATTTTCTCTTGCATTTTGAGTATTGTTGTTAGCATAACGCTAGAATTCTAAGGAGCCAATTGTTCTCCTTAACCTATTCTATCCCCCATTTATGAATGATGGATATTCCATTTTTCCCTTACTATGTTGTTGCTTGTATCTTCCGGGAACATGCAATGATCATGTATTCATAGGCTGATAGGATGTATGCTCTGATCCCATTTTCGTGTACTATACTACTAAGGTAATTTATCCCTAGGGTTTCTTAGGATTCTAGGGATTTTTAGGCAACTCTTCCTTGATGACAGTGTAATTTTTCAATATTCCAATGATTAAACATATTCCACGCAATCGAACAATGTAATAACAATGTTCATGTTCAGTAAAAATCCAATTCATCCATACAACAAGTTCAATACGGCAAACCCACTTAGTGGATATCCACCGATGCACATGCAATATAGTTGATAAAATAGAGAAAATAAAATAAATTGATCGAACGTAAAGAGGAACCTGTTGAAGCCCCAGAATTACGTTGCAACGACATGGGGGATAACCACTCGGTTCAGACCTTGGAAAAAAATCCTTTTCCATTTGGTATGGTGGCTCCGATTGGGGATAATGGGGCTAGTTTCCCAGTAAGAATTGATATGATGGTGTTGGTTTGATATAAGGTGTAATGGAAAATGATTTTAACTAAAAGAAATGATTGATTTAAACAAAAAACACATGCATCTATTTATTCTAATATTTATCTTAAAATATACTCGAGAATAACTTAAATCATGCGATCTACAAAGATACCTTAGAGCAACAGGTAATAAAGATCATTCAATTGCTATAAGAGATGAAATTATTGACGACAATTGTTTTGAATAAATATTTAGGAAAAATAATTGTGAAAACTATATCACATATATTGATTGTTCATGTACTCAATAAGGAATTACAACTGAAAAAATATACACATTTTTTTTAATGAAAAATTGTAACTCGGATTTCATACATAATACAATATAAGAAAGATTACTGCTAATTCATAAACAAAACTCAATCACAAAAATATAAGTACTAGATATGAAAGGTCATACTCATGAAAAAACAATGTTGATTTGCTTCTTTTCAACTAAATATACTCTAAGAGTACAAAAATGCAAATTCAGTAGAGTATGCTTCAATCTCCAAGAAAATCAACATCTTGTTCCAAGTATCTCATCAAAACAGTCACAAACGTACAAAAGTGCAAGCTTTTGCAAAGTGTTTTTTATAAAATTTTGGACCCCTCTCTAAATGCATGAGAGAAGTTTAATAATACAACATATGTATCAAAAATAGTTTATTACATAAAAATCCGAGGAGGTTTCAAACAACCTTCCTCAGAATACAGAAAAATAAAAAGATAGAAAATAAAATGATGAGGTGCTTCCACAGATTGAATGGTCCTTATTTAGCCATTGAGTCCTTGAGTTCATAGATATCTATCATTGGCTTCACCTGTGGTGACTCTCCGATTCTATATCTTAATTTTCCCGTAAACACAACACCAGAGAGTGGTGGCACCATATTTTGTGTGGAATTTGTTAGACAATGCAGAGCCATCCATTGAATGTATGGTTTCACCAGAAACTGCCAGTGAGTTTCCCGGTCAAACTTAGACAAATGTTTGACTGCCTTAATTTGATTTTCGACGGTTTATTTCCACTGTTTCTCTAACTGTTTGATGTTTGGGAGAACTACTGGCTTGCATTATTTGATAAGATTGATATTATGAAGGTTTTTCGTTAACAAATTCAATTATATTATTTTCTATACTATCTGCTCTAGCTGCTGCCCTTTCTTCTTGCTTCAATTGTATGTCCCAATCTGTGAATAAAATATTCTTATGGGATTCCTTGATATTTGGCAGATCAAATTTTCTACCTTCTTCAGATTCTTGCCAAGAAATAAACTCTCAAATCCTTTTGTCGACCTCTTCATATTCTAATCTCTGATCAACCACTTGATTGTTAATGCATTACTTGTTTCACAGTATGGTTTGATCAACGTGATTTTTTGGCAGAATATTTATTGTTGCTTTGACAACTGAGTGTTTAATTCAAGTGTCTCTTTAATGAATTACTCTATTTGAGGGTTGTCTATGAATTAATCTGCGAGTCCTTCTTTGCGATGTCTTCCTGATGTTGTAATCTCATTTGCTCAAACTCTTTTTGAAACTGTGCCATTTTCATTTCTTGCTTATTGGTGCTCTGGTTTTCTTGTTCAATTTATTATTCCAACAACTGAACTCTTTCTTATTTTTCTTTAAGCAAAAGATGAACTTCTACTGCCTTATCCATTGTTGCAGTTGCATAGGTGCCTGCAAATTGTGATAGCCTTGTAAGTTTTTCTGATGGATCAATGGGGGTGTCAATAATCCACCTTACCATATCCGTGCATGGCAATATTTTGGGTCTTACAACTTTCCTGTGTAGGAAATAATGTGCTGCTTCAAAATAAGAAGCCTCAGATGAGTCCTTGGCATCAACTGTTGCTTTAGTTTCCAGTGCCATTGGGTTTTCATCCTCTAGTAAATTATACATTGCCTCCCATGATGTAGTCCCACCATCCTTGTTGCATGTTGTATCAGTGAAGAGTGGATGCATGTTTGAATCTTCAAATGCAATAGGCTCCACAATATTCTTCCCTTTATTAGTCATTTCGAGCACTTTTTCCTTCAGAAATTTCTTGAAATTTAGGCAATAGATGAAACAGAATGAAACACAAAGCGACAGTGAAAGTGAAAACACAATACCATAGTAAATTATGAAAGAACACAAGGATGAAGCTTTTATTGCAAATAGGGGTAAAAATATATGAATATTCTCAAGCATTTAAAAGAGTAAATGCTGCTGAACCTTATTAATTATGAATTTAGGCCTATGTATGATTCCCTTTATGTCTTATCAAAACATCGCATTGCAAGTTCTTGAATGATATTTCAAATTGGTGTGAGTGAAGTGTGATACTGTTCCTGCGATTGCGATAAATCAAAATATCAAAAAGTCAGGATATCGCAATATCGCAAAGTCGGGAATATGCCAATTCAAAATCATTAATGTTTTGCGATATGCGATGAGCGGCATACTTGTTGATTTTTCAAGCGTTTTTCCTTACACAAAAGATTATTCCATTAAGCAGAATTTTTATTTTATAAGGAATACTTTAAAGCCTTTGAGTTTTAATAAAAAGTTCGACTCTTCATTCTGTCTTCTAAAGGGGTTTCTTTTATCGCATTTCGCAGATTTCAACTCACGACTAATCTTTGCTACTTTGGATTCTGCAATTTGCGATAAAGTGAGAATGCTTGGTCCTAAGTGACTTGGCTTGATATCTTAAGATTATCCAAGGTTTTATTACCAATGGTTTCAAAAGGAAAACTCTTATTTGCTAAGTCTTTTGGAATTTTTTTGAAGGGTTGCCATTTATTACTACAAGATTAACTATTATAAAAATAAATGGGGGGGTTGTTCAATAGTACACCAATTGGCGATTCACTGGAAGAACCAGTTATGTCTGATAATTTTGAAATTTCTAAAACTTTCAAAATAAAAATATTTCAGAAAATATAAATTGAATGAAATTTAAGATAATTAATATTTCTCTGAATAAAAAAACAAACTCACCTAATTAAAATTCATTTTATATCCTATTAAAGATTAAAATCCCTTTGTCTATATCAGTCATTACTTAATTTAAAGATAAAGTAGCAGGCTTTTATAGATATGCTTTTAAATGTACTCATTTGTCATAGGTAGAGCCTCTGCTGCTAGTAGGCGTCCATAGCCTCGACATGGTTACCTTTTAACTAACAATGATTCTGTGTCCCATCCAGATAAGAGTGCATTTTTTAGCGATAAATCCAAAATCATATACTTATTCTCCTTTTTTATAAAATTTTGTTTTTTGCAATTTTTTTCTTTTTCTTTTAATTGCTTAAAATTCATTGTCTTTGTTTGGTGGCCAAATAGTGACAATCCCATTCAATGGTTGTAATTCAATTGAACAAGCTGGCTCATGATGAGACCCCTTGTATTTTGATTAAAATAATCTCAAGTCATTACTCTGTTTTGGTATGTAGTATTGGTAATGTTAGTCTATTATTTCCTTTTGAATATGGCAAGAAGGCTCTTGACGAGACCTCTTATCTTTTAAGTTTTAGTATATTATTTAGAATTACACTCTAAAAAGAGAAAATTTTACTAGATGGGGAGAATCGTTGCCTCTTTAAGAGTTCTAGATGAAAATTATAGAGTTAAAGATGCTTATCTGCAAAGAGTATTTTACTTGGTTAAAGATATTTTTCTTGACTGATAGTAGAACAAAAGTTTTTTTTATAAAGTTGGAGTTTCTCAAAGAATAAATAATTTTGGTAGAAACAAGGAAACTTTAGAGAGACAGAACCTAGTTAATTTTCAAATGTCAGAATTATTTCCTTAACAATCTTTATTTATAAAAGCGAAAATTAAAAACATTTCAAGATATTTATTGCAAGGCCAAAAATTATATTATTTAACTTTTATTTTCCTAGGAAAAGTAAAAGCGATAATGTACAGGGGATAGAAGGAGTTATCTCCTATGAATTTTTTTTTTTTTTTTAATTTTTCCCATTCACAGGCAGAGAATCTTTCTTGCCTGATAAATCTTGCAATAGAAACATTGATGGGCTGATTTGTTTTGCAATCTAAAATGGTCCAAGCCACATTCTTTGGAATTTGGTATGCTTACCTTTTTCCTCGTGCTTTATCCCATTTCAATACAAGGTCTCCAAGTTGAAATGATTTTGTGCTAACAAAATTTGCATCAAAGGAAGATTTAACTAACTGTTGATGACGTGAATGTGTGATTTTTGCTTTCTCTCTCTCTTCTTCGAGTTTGAGGAGTTGTGATTGCCTTAATTTCAAATAATAAGAAGGAGTTTCTTCAATAAATTGAACTAGGTCTAGAGAGGGAATAACTATATTTGTAGGAAGAACAACTTCTTTCCCATAGACTAGATTAAATGGAGAAGTGCCTATTGAGGCCTTCTGTGTTATCCAATCTTCCCATAGAGAAAATGTTAAATATTTATGCCAGTTTATTTGACTTTGATCAATAGGTCGTTTAATGATCCTAATGAGGTTTCTATTAGTTGATTCTATTAAACCATTTCCCTCGGGATAATAGTTAGAAGAATACTTAAGTTTGAAACCTGTTTTGAGAGCAAATGCTATCATAGCGTAGCCTGTGAAATAAGATGCATTGTCAAACATCAGAACAATTGGTAGACCAAATATGGTAATGATAAATTGATCAATAAATTCTATAATGTTCTCAGAGTTGGTTACTTTTAGTGGAATTGATTCCACCCATTTAATAAAGTAATCAGTTGCTGTAAGGATGTATCTATGTTTCTTTAAAGAGTGAGGAACGATCTCACCTATAATGTACAATCCCCATTGCTAAAATGGTTGCTCAATATTGAATGGATGTAATGGGAATGCAGGTTTCCTTTGTCTTCTAGTAGCAGTTTGACAGGTTTTTCACTTCCTTACATATTAGTGAGCATCTTTAAACAAGGTTGTCCAGTAATAGTCAACATGCAGGATTTTATGTGCTATTGTGTCTCCTCCAAAATGTCCACTGGCTAGTCCATGATGGAGTTCCTGCAAAACTTTTTTTGCCTCAGATTTTACAAGGCACCTTAACAAAATAGAGTCATAATTTTTTCTAAAAAAAACATCATTGACGATTTGGTATTTCTTTGCTTTCAATCTCGACGCTCTTTTTCTATTGTAACTGAGCTGCATGGGGGCATATCCATTTTTTAAATAAAATATGAGATCAACATATTGAAATTTAGTATTGTTGAGGCTTACCTAAAATATTTGTATATCATCACCTGAATTTTCTTTTGCTGGTAAGTTGGATGATCCAACTAACATTGTGCAAAAACCTTGACCCTTAACAATTTTAGCTGGTCTAATTTAGACATCGTATTCTTGCGGTGCAGTTACCCAGTTGGCCCTTTTTTCTCCTACTTCCCTTTGCATCAATAATTTCCTTATTGTTGAGAATGGAACTACGATTTTGGTGTGAGTTTTAAGGAGAAATGGTATGAAGTTCTTTATTGATTTAAAGACAAAAAATGCATGTTTTTCTACAGTGGAGTAATTTAATTCAACACCTTGTAGATTTGAACTAAAAAATTATATGGGTTCTTCTATCTGTTGATCATTGAGCTATGTCAAAATGACAACATATGATGTTTATGATGCAAATGTGTATAAAACAAAATGATTGGAAAAAAAGCAGGTTGTCAGGGATGGAGCATTCATAATAGCTTGTTTGATTAGATATTCAAATGCTTCTCTTTCATTGTCAACCCATTTGAAAACCAATTTTTTCTTAACCATAGAATGTAAAGGTAAAACTATTTATGAAAAGTTAAGGATAAAGCTCTTTACAAAATTTATTTGACCAAGGAAATACTGCATTGATTTCTTATTATAGGGTAAGGGGATTTTCTCAATTTCCTTAATCCTTTCTGGATAAATACAAACACCCTTTTTTGATACCACAAATCCTAAAAGCTTACCTTCTCTTAAGGAAAAATAAGACTTTTTTGGATTGAGAGAGATATCATATTTCATACATCGTTCAAATATTTGCTTAAGGTTGTTTAAATGGCTGCTTCTCTTCTTGGAATAGAGAGTGATATTATCCAAGTAAATAACAACTGATTTTTTAATGAGTCCTTTGAAGGCTATATCCATAGCTCTTTGGAATGTGGCACCTGCATTAATCAAATCGAAAGGAATTTTTTGATAAGCATATGTTCCCCATTTAGTTCTAAACGCGGTTTTAAATATATCATCTAGATGGACTAGGATTTGGTTATATCCAGAAAATCCATCAAGAAAAGACATGAGCTCAGAATTAACTATTGAATGCAACACTTGTTCCATGATCGACAGTGGAAAGTTGTCTTTCTAACATGATTTATTTAAATTTCTAAAATCTATACATATATGAACGTCACCTTATTTTTCCTAACAGGCACTAAATTGGACACCCATTTTGAACGACTAATAGAAAATATGATTTTGACCTTAAGGATTTTATTTAGCTCTGATTTGATTGATTCTCAAGGTTTGGGTGAATTTTCCTTAGTTTATACTGCACCGGTTTATCATTGGAGATCACAGGTATGGTGTTATGTATAACAGAGTTATCATAAGTTTTGAGATCAGAATAATCCCAAGAAAAGTGTTTAGATTCAACAAGAAATTTCAGCACCCACGCCTAGTGGATTAAGCACCTGATTGCATTAAGCACCTAGACTAGGGTGGTGTCCACAGTGCTATTTTTGGGTGCATGTCTATTTTGGTTATCCCTTAATTAAGATGGACATTCAACTGTAATCTATTCTGAATGTGGACTTGAATCAATTAACTGAAAGTGATAAATTCAGTTAGCTAGTGGATTTCGAGTTAGAGGTAGTTGGTGAGGCATGCAAAGTAATTCTAGTTGTAACAGAGTTCGAAGTGTAGTGGTGCATGAGTTGGTGCAAGTTGTAAACAATTTAACTCAATTTAGTGAGTTAAAATCAGTTGTGCTAGTTGTAACTGAAGATACACTAGTCATAGATCTAGTGAATTAAATATTGATTAATTCACAATCAGTGATCTCACATGCAACTGAGGATTTACTATTATTAGCTGCATGGATGTCAGATCCATTGGAGACCCAGTTGAGTTCTAGGTGAAAGTGAAATTGACTATCAGTTATAGGATTATTGGGTTGCACACATGCAACCAAACACCCATTAAAAATCCCATGATACTTGCGTAGTCAAGGCAGGCAAGAATTCCTATCTTTTAGGGATCTTTACCATCAGGGATTGCACAACCAAGGCAGGTTGTCTGGAGGCTGAGAATTGACTATGTGTTGGTTAGTTTTTCATATGACAGTGTGAGATAGTTAGCTGAGTACTGGAGGGCTATTGTGAGAAGAGTTTTGTATGTAATTAATTTATGATCCATGCTAAATATACAATAGAAGATAGTGGGGTTTTTAGCTGTAAGATTTCCCCGAGAAATTCTATGTGTTGTGTGTGATTGATCTTTCTTCATGTTCATGTGATTAGTGATTGTGTTTTTAATTCTGCAAAAGATTTTTATAAGAGATTCATTATTTAAATTTAGTACATTTTTAGATTAGGTGAATACAAGATATACATGCATGTTGTATAATTTCTACATGGCATCAGAGCATGGGAAATTACAGAAGTGAAGCAAGAGCTGATTTTGTGACTGGATAGAATTTGAATTTGCAGAAAGACTTTCTTGGTGCTACAACTGATTCAAGATAGAAATGGATTTTAATGCCTTGAGGTTAGATTATGCACTCGAGGGCAGCTCGAACTACATTGCTTGGAAGGACAGGATGGAGGCAGTACTCGAAGACAATGGCTTGAAGGAATTCATTGATAAAGATGTTCCTAAACCCGATGCTGCAAAGGCGAGGATGATCCTGTTGGAGGGAGTACGAGACCACATTATCACAAGCCTCCATGGGAAAGCCACACCATATGAAATATGGAAGGCTTTGATGGATCTATTCCAAAGCAGCAGCGACCATAGGAAAATGGCACTCAAAGATAAAATTAGGAAGATCAAGATGGAAAAGGGCAACACCATTCCAAAATATCTAACAAAGTTTGTCCAATGTCAGGATGAAATAGGGAGTATTGGAATAACAGTTGCTGATGATGATTTGGTGAGCTTGGCTCTCCTAGGACTTCCCAAGAGTTGGCACAATTATCAAGACTCTATAAATGGAAGGGAAAAATTTCCAGATTGGGAACGGTTGTGGTTGGATTTGGTGCAGGAGGAGTTCAGACGGAACACCAGAAATGGATCTTCATCTAAGAATGAGGATGAAGAGGATTGTGATTTGGCTGCCAAGGAGAGGAAGGGGAAGGGGAAGAAATTCCATTCTAAATCTGAGTCCAAGAATGGAAAGAAGTAGGACATGTCCAAGGTGAAGTGTTTTCACTATCACGAGCATGGGCATTTTGCTACTAACTATCCACAAAATATTAAGAACAAGAAGGCTGGAGGATCTGCAGCTGGTGAGGCCCTTGCCTCCCAATTTGAGCTTGAATTCTCATTGATCGCATGCATGGTGTCTAGTGCATTGGGATCTTTTTGGTATCTGGATAGTGGTGCTTCCTTTCACATGAAGGGAGATAAAGAAATTTTCAGTGACTTGGAGGAGAAATATCTCTAGATGCATATTGAAATGGGCGATGACGAACGGTACAATGCTACCGGGATTGGTAGCATTAACTTTCAAAGGGAGTCAGGTAAACCATTTCAATTAAAAGATGTAATGCATGTACCAAGTCTGAACAAAAATTTGGTCTCGGTCGCAATGTTGGAGGATAGAGGCTATGATGTTGTTTTTAGTAATGGAAAAGATTTCCTGTGACATAAAACAACGGGACAAGCCAAGAGTATAGGGATTCGAGTTAAGAATGTCTACAAGTTGGAGGTAGATGGTTTCAAAATGATGGGCAAGGAAGATCAAGTGGTGAGCCAGGATGAGGGCGAATTATGGCACAGGCGATTGGGACATCTTCACCATGGATCCTTCAAAGTCATGCAACATATTTCTAATGGTCTTCTCAAGGGTACACTTACGCAGTCAAACACATGCAAGGGATGTATTATGGGAAAATATGTAAAGGCCACCTTTCATGAGAAGGAAAACCAAGCTTCAGGGATCCTTGAGAGAGTTCACACAGACGTGTGTGGTCCTTTCTCAGTTGCTTCAACAACAAAATATAAGTAATATGCATTAATATTTGTTGATGAATTTTCTCGTAAGTTATATATCTTCTTCATGCAGAAGAAAGATCAAACATTCTCTAAGTTCTGTGAGTTTAAGGCATTGGTGGAGAAAGAGTCGGGGAAGCAAGTGAAGGCTCTTAGGAGTGATAATGGTGGATAATACATCTCTAACGAATTCAAGAACTTCTGTAGCAAAGAAGGAATTCGAAGAGAACTCATAGCGCCTCATAACCCACAACAGAATGGGGTCGTGGAGAGGAAGAACATAACTATTGTGGGTGCAGCACGAGCGATCTTGCAAGATCAAGGCCTACCGATGCATCTATGGGTGGAAGCATGGAACACAGGGGTACATGTACAGAACCGTTGTCCTCATAGAGTACTTGGAATGAATACACCTAAAGAGGATTTCATAGGTAAGAAACCCGATGTTTCACACTTTAAGATTTTTGGCTCATCTGCTTATGTGCATGTGACCAAGGACGCCAGGAAGAAGCTGGAACCAACAACTGATGTTGGAATTTTTATGGGGTACACTGAAACACCCCATAATTATCATGTGTATTTTCCAAACAGTAGAATGACTATTGTGTGATGGGATATAAAATTTGATGAGGAGAAAGCCATGCGGTTGTCCCTTGAGAGGGAGCTAGACTTAAATGTAGAGGAGGAATTGCTGGTTCCCAATGATGAGTCTCAAGATGTGGATCAGCCACATGAGGAGATTAATGGAGTCGATGAAAACACTCATGCAGAGCCATCTATCAGAAATGGAAGAAGGCACACCACGGAAGCTGATAGATTGAGATTTGATGCTGCAGAGAATGTAGGAGCCCCTTGCTCGGGGACGAACACCCTAGAGGTTGGTTGGGATTCAACCTCCACAGAGCAGGGGCGTACTATTTAACAGAGACTCACACGATCATGCACAGTCATGAAAACGCAATAGAGCAGAACGAGAGGTTTACCCGTTGGTCCTACGTTTGAAGTAGATCCACGTGGAGTTCAAACTCCCTGCAACCGTCCTTCCTCTTTCACCTGAAATACAAGAAGAAACCAGCACAAAGGACAAGTTGTACAATATATTTCTACTCTATATGTTAGCGAGATTCATATAAAACATTAAATAAAACATCATAAATGCTTGTATAACAAATATTCTTCATACAATAAAGCATACACTAACACGTTTTCTTCGGGAACAGCATGATACTTCTGTATTATAAAAATAGTACGTACAAAAGTAAGTGGAGAGATCACCTGATCCTTCCAAGGCCTTCGCAGACCGTCGTCCGGATCCGTCCAGCCCTTGCCTCGCTAAGACTCCTTCCAAATGAGTGCATACGAGAGAACATATAAAGGGATGTGTATCTCAAGGAAACAAGGGTTTCCTGAAATGAACTGGGAAAGTGCAGGAGGCACGGGGAATCAGACTTGGATAGGGAACCAACAGAGTATAATAATAATAATTCTCTCTCCCTTAGGCCATACATATGAGGTCCTTTTATAGTCCCTCCAAGTAGTTTCAACAGTTGGAAACAGTTGGCCACGGGCTGGGGTAGTTGAACTACCTGAGTAACTATCAACCCAGCGCGAAATTAGGGATTTTTTATATATTTTTTAACCATTAAAATGGCATACGCGGAAAAGTCTAGCCGTACTAGCGTATACACGCGGAAAAACACGGGCATAGTCGCGTATGAAGGATTTTCCACTGTTTTTAAGTGAATTTGTCCAAGTCTGTAGGAATGGGTGCCCATAAAGCCATGTAGCAATCATGAATCATGTCAAGGTGAGAAATGATGCCATAACAGATGCCCCCTAATATATGAGGTCAGAAGGGGTACATGATGGCCGAAATGTATTATGCACATAGAAAGAACTTCGCAAGGACAAGAGAGGACTTCACCAGATTTCAGCCTGCCAAAAACCAATGAAAGAAATCAGAGAGTCAACACATGCTGAGGCGGACATACCCATGCTCAGTCAAAAATACATCATATATAGAAAAAGTACCGAATAGATCCAACATGTATACAAGTATAACTGAACTGAAAGTACATAGTGAATCATCTGAGCAGGGCCCGAAAAGACAAGTCTGTATCAATGTCCAAGTATCACATATAGAAAGCTGAGCAAAGATAGTGCAACTGGATATCTGATCAAGTAACTGAATCTCCAAGTACCGGATCATAAGAGGCGGATCAAACGGTACAAACACGCAACTCGGGGATCAACATATAAGATGCTGCTGTGCTGAACTGCAACATATAAGGGTGGACGGCAACACTGGCAGAAACTGAAAGAACTGTCAACAGTGAACCGAGAAATGCCGATGCAACCCAAGGTCTTCACCGATCACAACGGCACAATTCTACACACTGGGAATAAATGAGCTGAAGTCGACCATGTGAGAAATCGTTGGATTACCGGGCAATGATGTGTCCCGTTAACCAACGCGAGACAACCCACCGATAATGATAATGAGTGTCAAGGTGCCCCAGTACAATCTGACAAGTGCGAATGAATGAGTTGAAGTCGAACACTTGAAAGAATCTACCAATCAGGAGGCAATGATGAATCCCCACTGTCGATAGCGAAGAGTCTGCCACTGATGACTGCAAACCCTAAGGTACTGACAAAAAGACTCTAGACCTTATTCCCAGAGCAATGAGTCGGAGTCGATGGGAAAAGATCTGCTGGAAGGAAGGCATTAAGGCATCCCACATCAGTCCAACACGAGTGTAACCCGCAGGCCAAGATTTGGAAGGAATCGGACGAAGTAGAGTGATGGAACCAAAACCGAAGTACGTTTCCGACGTGCACAAGATGAAGCTAGCGCACGGAAGAAACCCTCCGAACCAACCAATAATGAAAGCTGACACAGAGGCGAGAAATCCACCGATAGGGTCAAATGGAAATCCAGGTACTGCACGAATCCCAAGTGTGATAATGTGTGCCGACGTCGAACACAGGGGAAACCACTCAGTCAAAGACCCATGATGATGATCAAATGCTGAGCACGAGGTCACCTATCAATGATGGAAATAGGCCCAAGGTGCGGCTCTAGGCTTTCTCTCAGAGCAATGTGTCGTAGTCGATAAGAGACAAACCCACCGGCAAGAAGTCAATAGGGACCTTCTCAAACCAGCACGAGCAAAAGATCAAAACATCTGATGTGATAGAACATGATACTGACAAGACCGGGAAGGCCGACTGAATAATGAGTCAAGAGACACCGCAGAATGGCCGACTCAGGCTAGACTTCCCTTGAACAAAAGCACGACTCCGTGATGACCATGGCAGTAAAAAGTGACACTGTATAAGTCTGTCTTGCAGGAGGCAAAACAAACTCTCCATATGATTGGAAGAGATAACCAACCGGGGGAGAACTGACAAGTGAAACATGGTAAAGGCTGAACCTAGGCCAAACTAGAACCATCCCAAATGAAGGAAATATATATAAGTATATGTGCTTTGTTCAAGGGCGACAAACTGACTCTGTACTGCCATCGAAATAACGAAGATACATCCCGTTCCCGCTCTTTTTGTTATATTTAATTTTTTTGTCTTTTTCATAATAAGCCTGAAAAATAATAAAAGAATGCTATGATACAATGGATAGAACGAGTATCGAAAAAAGCAGATGCACTAGTTCCGGGGTTTGGAACAATCCTATGCTCAATGCAAGGTGGCGAAAACTGGTCAGTGATACTCAGAGGAACGTTCCATCCATGGGTACAAAGGTGTCAAGTCGTGATAGCTAAGTGCATGCAATGGTTAACTTGTACAAAAGTCAAGGTCAAAAGTTGGCTTAAACATCGAGTCCAAATGAAGCCGGCTAAAGGCCAGGATAAACAAGTAGCCAATATGCAATGCAGTAATACAACTTAACGACACCAGGGAGCCTCTAGGGTATAAGCCAGAAATATGATAAGTGATGAAGGAGAAGAATGAAGCTTCAACACGAAAGACATGGCGGGACTAAAGAGGACTCCCGAGCCTACATAAAAAGCAGCATGGGCAACAAGTGATAGCGAGGAACTAACTAGGAAACCCATGTAAAGGAAGGCTCTACCATCAAGTCATGATTTAAAAATCGGCGAGTGAAAATGGTATAATACTCATGACCTAATGGGATCGACCCTAAGGCAAGTGATCAGTATGGAGGCTAGAATGCAAGATGCAACGGAAAGTGATTCCCTAACCTATATGCCAGTGAAGATCATATACTTGCCGTGAAGAGTCTGAACACATGGGCCAGAAACCGGGAAAAATCTCGAAAATGTCAAAATGTACCTGAAATATACCAAACTGGGCACTTCCAAGCAATCGAGTTATACAACATAAGACAGATCGAAAAAATAAGCACAAGGAAATTTTTGCGAAAATTTTCAATTTTTTAGCCATAAATACACAAATTACCTCTCAAATGGTTCATTATTGCATAGCTGATTTGGAAAAGAGCTCTGGAGCTAAAAACTTGTTTCGTCAAATCAGCAACAACCGACCGTCAGAATTCAGCGAAACTTCAGGTAGGCTCCTTATTCATCCCGTTGATTCATTTTGTCCGTTTAAAATTTAAAATTAAGTGGATTTTTACCTGGAAACCCTTATTAAAAAACGCGTACCTGCGCATACGCGGGTTCAAAGAAGGAAAGCCGCGTGTACACGCGACTGTGCACAGCGAAACTAGCGTATGCGCAAGTCCGAATTTTTTAAAAATGAGTTTCTAATGCAAATTTTAATGAATTTCTTCAGGATGACAATTTCATGGAGGGAACGCGAGCATAGTGCAGTGGACCAAGAGGTCATGGAAGACCGCGCAGCACAAAACGTCCTCCGAAACTGTGGATTATTCAAATTTTTTAAAATGCCCAATATGAAAAGTAATGTGAGATTGCTTGAAATGCTGGTAAATTATTGGGAACCGGATCAGGATTGTTTCATCATTGATCAAATGCCACTACGCATAGAGGTGGAAGATATATACTTCATCACTGGACTCTCCAGAAGGGGAGACCCAGTGGATTTGCACGGAAAGCCCCTGGGAGGGTTAACCGTGGAGGACTATGTCCAACTCTATCGCATAGAAGATTCCAAAAAAGTAGGCACACAGATTGCAATCAGAGATATCAGGGACTTGCACATGAAGATCCTCCTGTTCACCATCGGCAGAGTGGCAGGATCTGCCTCACTGCATCAGGCGTCCAGGGCGCACATGAGCATAGCTATAGAGTGCTTAATTCATGTGTATGATTGGTGCACTGCCCTGCTACTGAACATGAAACAACAACTGACCTCGATTCGCAAAACACATACAAAACACTTTGGCTATGGAACCATTTTGACTACATTCTTCTTCGAGAGAGTTCCAGCTTTGAGACCCAAAGTCATCTCAACTAGCAGCAGCCCTCGGGACCCAAGAATTGCCCGTTGGGCAGACATGATGAAGAGACTGGGGGGCAGCGAGGTACCCCGAACTACCTGGGATGATGAGTTCTTCTTATGGTGGAGAGAACAGATCATCGCAGTAGATGACTATCCCTATGCCGGGATGGACTTCCGAGGAGATCCAGATCTAGTACTTCCACCCGGTGCAGCATGGGGAGCAGTCGGTAAGTTTTTTCAAAAATTTTAACTTATATGATTTTTTTTTTTTTTGGATTTTTCAAATATGTATGAAAAATGAAAAACAAACATGTTTTTGGATTGGATTCATAATGACTGAAAAATAAAAATGATCATGTTTCAGATGTTGGACCAGTGCGTCCTGAGGGCCTAGCACGTCACAAGCGCCGCAGAGGTGAAGCAGAGACAGCGGATTCTGACAGGACCCTCCAGGCCGTGAAGAGAAACTTGGAGGGACTAACCCGCCAAATCCCTCTGGCTGTTGTGGAGGACTTGCCAGAAGCCGTCCAGAGACGGGTTGTAGGAGTACCCCGGGACTGGGTTAGACTGTTCCGCCGTGTGGCCACTGCAGTGATGTTCTATAGGAACGTTGGGCAGGGTCCTCAGGATTAGATAGATTTTCATATTGGATGACTGTATATTTTTTGAGACTGAACATGATGGGGCATAAGCCCAAGTTTTGTACGGCATTGATGGATCCAAAATTTTGTGAAGTTTTTTGACATACCGATGATATATATACAGCGATATTTTGATGTGATGTGATAAATGTATCAAAAGTATGATGTTTTTGATGATTTAGATTTTATTGTATTGAATGATTAATATGCCAATCTAAAGCTTGATTAGCTAATGAGTCAGCAAACCAATTGTCAGCTCGAGGAATATGAATGAATGTTAAAAATTGAAATGACCTTTGTAACAAACGTACCCTCAAGAACAATCGTAATAAAACCGGATCTCGTACCCGATAAGTGTTGTTCAACTGCGACACCACCAGCTGGGAGTCCAAGAAAACTACCAACGAATCAACACCCAAAGATATTGCCTCCGAGAGTAGATGAATGACTGCAGTGTATTCTGCTACGTTATTGGAAGCAAGACCAATGCAGACCCCTCTTGATACCAACAGCTGACCGGAAGGATAATGAAGCACCCAAGCCGCGGAAGCTAAGTTCCGGGTGTGTCTACTAGCACCATCGGCGAAACCATAATGACTCATGACATCAACACAACCTGCCAAAGCAGATCCAAAACATCACCATCCCATCAAAAATCGAAAATCAAACAGATATGTACAAGACAAAAAACTACTATATACAAAGCAAAATGCCAGGCCAAAGCCTAGGCATAATACTTCTTCAAATAGAGCCCATTTCGGGGCTCTGGCAACTCATTCCCTTCGAAGTCAACCAAGGTATACGCTCCTTTCTTGAGGACCTTCTTAACGATATAGGGGCCATACCACATCGACTTAAACTTTCTTGCCCCCAAGGCATATTTTTCTTGGGCATAGACCAAAACAAGGTCGCCTTCGGAAAAGACCCTAGGCTTAATTGCCTTATCGTACTGAGCTTTAACTCAGTTTTTATGCGCTTCGTTCAACGTGGCGGCATCTCGACGCTGCTCATCAAGATGTTCCAGATGAAGAAGCCGCTCCGCCAGACTAGAGGTGTCAGGAAGAAGCTCAACAGCTAATTTAAGGGAAGGAATCTCGCATTCAATGGGAAATACGGATTCCACCCCGTGGACTAACTGAAACGGAGTAAAGCCAGTTGCAGTTTTAACTGACGTCCTGTATGCCCAGAGTGCATGATATAGCATAATGTGCCAGTTGGATCTATGTTTATCAATCGTCCGTTGAAGAATTGTCTTCAAGGACTTATTCACGGCTTCCACCTGGCCATTGGCCTGAGGATAATATGGAGATGAATGCTCCTGCCGGAAACCCAATTTAAAAGCCAACTCAGCCATCATACTATTCTGAAAGTGACTGCCATGGTCAGTGACAATCTCTCTAGGTATACCGAAACGAGCAATGACTTGGTTGAAGAAGAAAAGAGCTGCAGTCTCACCATCGTTCCCAAAAGTGGGCATAGCTTCGACCCACTTCGTAAAGTAGTCTACTGCTACGATAATGTACTTGTGACCTTTTGCCGAAGGCGGGTTATAAGTAGTATAATCCATACCCCACTTTGTAAAGGGTCCGACAGTAATGACTGGAAAGAGCGGAGCTGGATGAGCGCGCATTTTTCGAGTATACACTTGACAAGGATGACACTTCTTGACCGATTCAATACAATCTTTGAAAATCGAAGGCCAGAAGTAGCCAGCACGCAAAATCTTTTGGGCTGTAGCAAGCCCCGATAAATGACCCCCACAAGCTCCACCGTGAGAATCATTAAGCACAGCCTCAGCTTCTTCGAAAGTTAAGCAGCGTCTTAGGATTGAATCAACCCCTCGACGGTACAAAGCATCACCAATAATCAGACAACTTTTAGCTAAGTGACGCAGCTTACGACGCTCATCTTTCGAAAAAGAAGAGGGAAACTTCGCAGTCTGGAGATATACAATGATGTCCCCATACCAACGATCTTGTGGAGAGATCAGAAACAAGTGTTCGTCCGGAAAGGACTCATCATAGATCATCGCCTCTCCACAAGGCAACTCGGAGATCAATTCCGCAAAAAATAATGACTTCTTGGATTTGGCAGACATGAACTCTAGATCAAATTCTTGTAAAATCACAATCCATCTATTATATTTGCCCCCAATCACTCGCCTGCTGAGGACAAACTGAAATGGATTGGCAGCTGCCAAGACACAAGTTTTGCGAAGAATAATATAATGCCGGAGTCGCTGCACAGCATGAACTGCTGCTAAGGCTAATTTTTCTATCGGGGTGTATCGCAGTTCAGGTCCTACCAGTCCTTGACTAAGGTAGTAAATAACATGCTCAGCCAGAGCATCATCCTCCTGAACCAGAACCATACCAATGGTAGATTCTGCTGTAGCCAGATACAAAAGAAAATCTCTGCTATAATCGGGTGGACTCAGTAAAGGAGCAGAGGTTAATGCCTTTTTCAAGGCATCGAATGAGCGTTGAGTGTAGTCGTCCCAAAGAAAAGGAACTCCTTTCTTCAACAATCTCATATATCCCTTTGTAATCTCAGCATAGTTAACGATAAACCTCCGAAGAAAGTTAGACTTCCCTTGGAGACTTTGAAGTTGACGGATTGAAGACGGGGGAGGCAACCGAAGTATTGCCTCAACCTTGAAGGGATCTACACTTATCCCTTCACTAGACACGATAAATCCCAACAGCCGACCGGATGTTACCGCGAAAACGCACTTGTTCGGATTCAAACGAATTTTATAAAAACGACATCTCTCAAATATTTGCCGGAGGTGTCCCGGATGATCCATCCTCTTTCGAGAATGAGCAGCTAGATCATCTAAGTATGCCTCGATAATTTTCTTGATGTCGTGGAAGGCGTAGGACATGGCCCGCTGAAACGTGGCTCCAGCATTTTTCAGACCAAAAGGCATTTTCTTATATGCAAACATACCCCAGGGACAAATAAATGCGGTCTTATGTTGATCTTCTGGACGGATAGTAATTTGATTATAACCAGAAAAACCGTCCATGAAGGAAAAAATTTCGTTACCGGCACACTCATCAATAATCCGATCAATGAAGGGTGTGGGGTAATTATCTTTAGGACACGCCTTATTCAGGTCTCTGAAATCGATGCACACTCGAATTGTTCCTTGCTTTTTATCAACACGAACGGGGTTTGAAACCCATTCAGTCAGAGGAACTGGGAAAATGAATCCCGCCTTAAGCAGCTTTTCAACTTCAGCTTTGATAGCTGCTGCCTTCCTAGGATTAACCGGACGAAGTTTTTGCCCGACCGGCTTAGCGTTTTCATACGTCTTGATCTCATGCTGGACGATAGATGGGTCTATGCCAGGCATTTCCTCATAAGACCAAGAAAAAACATCCCTATACTCTTTGAAGAGCTCGGTATAGATTTGAACTTCTTCACGGGAACATTCAGCTCCAATGAAAACGTTCTCAATAATGTTGGGATTCCCGGAGATGTTCACCGGGATAGTCGGAGAGATCACAGCCATGTTCCCTTCAGCATAAACCTGTGCTGGTGCTAAGGGGCTCAAGACTGGGTGAACAGGTCCAGGAGACTGAGGACTTGGAAAACTAGCTTCGACTTTGCTCAAGTCGGGTAGGAAGTAAGACCGATGATGCAAATCATCCCACGGTCTCTCTACACCTGTCATTGCTTCCAGGATGGCCTCTTCAGATGGAAGAGTGGTATCTAGACAATCCTGGGCAGAAGAAGAAGTAAGCGTCCAAGCCGGAGCCACATCACCATCCAACTCTTCCGGCGAAAGAGAAGCTGGATCAGACTCTGCAGTGTCAACAACAGACTGATATGCAATCTCAGCTGCAGAAATCGGGAATGCCATTCCACCCACTTGCCCTTCCTCCAAAGTGGCAGTTGGGGAAGGTAAGGTCCAAGGGTCCGGAAAATAATGAGTTCGAAAGAACTCTCTTCGAAGGGGAGCCTTGGAGGATGAAATAGCATTGATAGACACCTTAGGAGGAGGAAGATCAAAAGATCCCATCAGGGAAGAATACATTCCAACTCCCAGATTCTCAACAGGTGCCTTAGTATTGTCCAACTTAGGAACAGATGAGTCAGGAGGTGCATCCAGGTCTACAGGAGGACAGTCCAGTTGATCCACCGTAACTATCCTCCCTTCGTGGGGGAAACATACTATCCGAAATAGTGAAGATGCAATGGCATCCATATCATATATCCAGTTTCTTCCCAACAGA
This sequence comes from Pinus albicaulis, assembly GCA_034641835.2. Taxonomy (NCBI): domain Eukaryota; kingdom Viridiplantae; phylum Streptophyta; class Pinopsida; order Pinales; family Pinaceae; genus Pinus; species Pinus albicaulis. The sequence continues at coordinate 1,117,759,810 of CM076578.1, read as the reverse complement.
AGGTTGTAGTCCAAGGCCGCATCTACTACCTCAACCTCTATGTTAACGGTTTTGCCCCCAACACAGATGGGCAAAGCCGGGACAATACCATGGGGCCTATGAGAATGGCCATCGAATGCAGTAAGAATAGTGCTAGATGGAACAGCTTTGGGAGATCCCAGTGTCTTCCAGCATGCGAGAGACATCACGCAAGTAGAAGCACCCTCATCAACGACCGTGCGAAAGATATTAGTCTTCCGATACGATGATTTAATATGGAAGGCCATATGATGAGAAAGTCTCTTCTTAAAATTCTTCATATCAAAGGTAATCAGAAGAGAATTTTTCGGATCTATAGCTCCAATGGCAGTGAGCAAAGCACTGCGCTGAGCCGGACAAGACTGGAGTACCTCTAAAGCTGACATAGCACAAGGACTCTGCGCCAGATATTCTACAATCAAGTATTTCTGGGCAGCCCTCATGTTCGGATTAATCGTTGACCGCTTAGAGGATGCCTTCGTTATCCGAGGCATAGACTCGACAGTTGGCTTCGTGATATGAAGCGGCTCAGTAGCATCAGGAACTTCCTTAGCTTTCGAAGATTCCTCTCCGCCATAATCACGGGATCTTGTAGCGACATCCACGTGAGCACTCATCATAAAGATATTCGATGGAATTTCTCCTTCCTGAGGACCTCCAGAGGAAGCCCCAGGATTTTGATTCGCGCCAGCAATTAATTGCTGCCCTTGGGGAAAAGGGTTTGTTAGCACAGCCTGGGAACTAGAAGAACCCTGCTGAGATAACAGGCGCTGAGCATCCCGAATTTTCGGGCAAAGATGCGTGAGATGGTCTCCAGCACAAAGCTTGCACGGAAACTTAACTTTCTTTTTCTCCTTTTGCCCTTCACCAACACGCTCGTTGGTCTTATTAGCATTGCCCTTCCCATTCTTGCCCTTCTTCTTGTTATTACGTCCCTTCTTCTTCCCATCGGACTGTTGATTTCCTTTGGGTTCAGAAGATTGGACAACATTAATGGACAAAGACTGGGAAGGTGATGAATCAGCAGGCACAGCCTGACCAGAAGAAGCAGATTGTAAAGACAACTGCTGCAATTGAGAAAGCAGGCTGGCTGCACTACTACTGACCGATCCGACAAGTCCGTCATCATGCGGACCAGGTTTGGGTTTCGATAGATCCAATTTGGAGCGAGGAGCATTAGGCAAATACTTGTAAAGCATGCCAGACTGAGAATAGATCAACTCTAACTGCTGGGCCCTAAAGATAGCCTGCTCCTCGGAATATACCCCTGACATGGATACATCTTTTGAAATATCTGACTGAAGCGATTTCAAAAACCACTCGAGAAGGAACTCACCTGGAATATGGGCTTTGATAAGCCTCTTCCTTCTCCTCCATTCCCGAATATGATCAGAAATGTGAGTTGCCTCATCCTGCTTAAAATTAGCCAGGAGTTCGGTCCCAGCCTCATATCTGACGGGCAACTGAAAATGGTTAAGAAAAGTGACAGCCAGTTCTCCAAATGTGGCGAAACTGCCCCCATTAAGCTCTATATACCACTTCGCGGCGTTTCCAGTTAAGGTGCGCTGAAATAATCTCAATCTAATCGAATCGTCGATCAGAGAGTTGGATGAACACCATAAGTGGAATGTGGTGACATGGTCTGCCGGATCTTCACCATCCTTACCTTCAAACTTAGGAATGTCTGAAGGAAGTTTGGTTGGAACCGGAGGCCAACCCGGACTATACTGAATCGGGTCCACATCCCGATGTCTCAAAGCCATCGCTATGTAGTCACCGACCATGATATTCATAAGAAATTCATCCTGAGTAAGATGATTTCAACATTCTGAAAGAAAAGTCTGATTCTGACAAGGCATCAGCCGCCAATAATCGGAAAAACGGAGAAGAACCCTCCCTACTGTTGCCCCATGACCCCGTGGTCTGTTCCTCTCACCACAGAGTTGCCTTTACAAGTCCCCGCAGGTTCACAGACACACAGAGAAAAAGACTGATAAGCACTCGATGCATGGAAAGAAGCATTCCCTGGATGACTCGCGATGAACTGATTCCCTGCCCCCGACGTTGCAAACATAGGATTCCACCCCATAAAAGCAGTCGAACTTGGCCCCTGAGCCCAAGGATTGAAACTTTGGGTCTGGGACGTAAAAAGAAACGACCCTAAAGAAGGATTAGGACTAGGAATATGCCCAGTCCCAAAGGGGAAACCCTGAAAAGAAGCTGATCCACTAGCCATGTTGGACATGGGCGTAGATCCAGCTGCACCGGCGGTAAAGGAAAAAGAGGGATTTCCAGCAATGGACATCCCTGAAACAAAGGGACCAGATTGAGAAGCACATGCTTGGGTGAACCCAGAGCCAAACATAGCAGTGCTAGAAGCACTCGAAGATAGAGCAAGAGTGCCCCCTGCCTCGACAGAAGCAGGGGTCTGAATGCCCGCAGCACTCACGGTAGAAGCCGCGTTCCCAGTCGTGGCCATCGAAAGACAAGAAAGATAAGGAAGATCCGGCGGTCTCTCAGACTCCGGTCCGATGTACTCTATAACAAACGGATGATTAAGAGGAAGAGGAGATGGACCTGTAGCTGCTGGCTCAGGTATATCTTCTATCTGAAAATCTTCCTCCTGAGGAAACAATACCCTCGAGGTGAGCGAAACGCTCCTCTCGGAACCGACACCGGAATCAACAACGAAACCTTCAGACCTTAGTGGAGGATCTCTCTCCACAGCGTCAGACTCTACAGGGTGAAAACCACCTGCTAGATCGCTCCTACGCCTTCTCGAAGAAGGCTCTGCACTCTCGGGAGATAACCCCCGGACTCTCCTCGAACGTCGAGGCGCTTGATCAGCCACTTTTACAAATCTATTATATTAGACTCAAGAAAAGTGAAAAGCTAGGCAAGCTAGGAGCAAAGAGCACTCACTAAAATCAAAACCCTGAGAAACAGCAAGCAAACAGCCTCCAAGTATTTCCGCTCCGGGTGATGAGGACCGGACACCAAAATACAGGAAAGCGAAGCATAGGACCTTCCGAAAGCAGTCTGGGATGATTAGGGCCCAGAACAACTAGCGAAGGTATCAGAAGCAGTTACGCCGACCTCCTAACAACAGCCTTTGCCGGCTCAAGCACCCAAGCTTCGCAAGGGCACCCCCCAGAAGTACTGCTGGAAGTGATGCGACGTCTGCCTCAGGTACCACGGGTATTCCCCCCCGCAGTCACCTGTGTGGAACCTAGGAACAGCAACTATGGACACCAATCCGTATCAGAAGCTGGGCGGAACGGTCTTAAGGTTAGATTCAGCTAATCGGAGGGGGGGTATCCCTCTTCTTAACCTTCAATTCCCCTCGCGCTTGACTCTCGGATGAGAGCTTTCCCAGTCCACTTCACGGAGTTGGATTTCGCTCAATTAGTAAACTTCTATGTCTGTTTGAGCGGCCTTGGAGAGTTAACCCTCCTCTCTCCTATTCCAAGGCCCTACAACCTAGCTAGTTGGTGATTGACTCTAAATAAAACTTGCTAGTTGATTTTAGATTTAATCGCTTATTTTAAGGGCCGTTGTATTAAGTCACAAGGATATGGAATTGAAACCAATGATGTTCTGACGCAAAAGAAATTAATAAAAACCTGACTACATGCACATGCAGTTCTTAGTCTTTCGATGAAGAGCAATTTCTATGTAAGTTCTACGAGGCTAAAAATGTATTTTTCTTTTCGAATTACAAACTCACACGCACAAAAATTAAGAAGCTAATTAAATGATTCAATGCACCTAACGCAAATGACCACTAACATGTAAATTCTAAGATGCAGAAAGTCCCTTGAAACAAGGTGAAATTTCCCAAAAGGCTCCTTCAGTTTCAACTAATCTTTTGATATCCAGAAAGCTAATTCTTGTAAACAAGAACTCTTAATATAAGACACCAAAATGCTCAACAAGAAAAAGAAGAAATCAAAAGACAACCTCCCTTCACAATTAAGCGGGAAACTAGAAGCAAGAAAATTCACTAAAGTCCCAAAAGATGAAGCCAAACGAAAATGAAAAAGGCAACAACAAAAACAAAAACAAGAAACAATGGTTTTTGAGTTTTTGATATGCAAAAACAAAAAGCAAAACAAATGTTTTTGGGCTTTTCAGTTTTATAAAACAAGAGCTTCAAGAAAACCAAGAACAACTATCTCAATCCAAGCCAAAATGAGACCGAATTTGAAGCATAAACTCCAACTATGCCCCCAAACCTTATAAAACTAATGATAGCAAGATCAATAAGGGCAACGGAAAACTAAAAACTCAATCAAACAACCAAGAGAAATAGTGCAAATTTGTTGCAACACAAAACTCCAAAGAAACAAGAAAAGATCTTCGAAAAATGCAACAAAACCCTAGCTTACGAAACTCAAGAAAACCAATCGAAAACAAAGCAAAGAACGCGATGCAAAGCACAACACAAAGACAGGAGCGAGTCAGTGAGCAAAAGCTCTCTGTTCTGGTAAAACATAACAGCCAAGAACGCTCAGAAAGCGATCTTGGAACTCAATCCAGGAGTGCTAGCACCAACAAGAACACTTCGCCAAAAGATCAGTTTTCGGGCAAACGAAAGTGAACCAAGACTTAAAACCACTTCTGTCACACTCCAGTAAGTACAAAGACACTGCAAACACAGGCCTCCACAGCCAGAACAGACCAAAAACACCAGAATCTTGAAATTTCAAATTCAGCCTAGGTATACGCGACCTTGCAGTTATGCAACAGGCGTGTATACGCGTCTGTTTTGAGGGATAACCGCGTATACGCGGTTCCTTCTACACAAACTCGCGGGTATACGCGACTGTGTGCAAGAAAAACTGCGTATACAAAGAAAGATAATGAAAAATAAAAAGTACAAGCCTGGAAAAGGTATCAAAGCGTCAAACTGACTGCAAGAAAACAAACTGGACTGTAAAAGACAAAAGAAACTGTTGGCAACCTACCAAACAGCTGAAACAACCCAACAGGAGAATCACAAAAATGTGATCCCCAGCGGAGTCGCCAGTTCTGTTTCGGGGATTTAACACCCTAGAGGGTGGTTGGGATTCAACCTCCACAGAGCAGGGGCGTACTACTTAACAGAGACTCACACGATCATGCACAGTCATGAAAACGAAATAGAGCAGAATGAGAGGTTTACCCGTTGGTCCTACGTTTGAAGTAGATCCACGTGGAGTTCAAACTCCTTGCAACCGTCCTTCCTCTTTCACCTGAAATACAAGAAGAAACCAGCACAAAGGACAAGTTGTACAGTATATTTCTACTCTATATGTTAGCGAGATTCATATAAAACATTAAATAAAACATCATAAATGCTTGTATAACAAATATTCTTCATACATTAAAGCATACACTAACACGTTTTCTTCGGGAACAACATGATACTTCTGTATTATAAAAATAGTACGTACAAAAGTAAGTGGAGAGATCACCTGATCCTTCCAAGGCCTTCGCAGACCGTCGTCCGGATCCGTCCAGCCCTTGCCTCGCTAAGACTCCTTCCCAATGAGTGCATACGAGATAACATATAAAGGGATGTGTATCTCAAGGAAACAAGGGTTTCCTGAAATGAACTGGGAAAGTGCAGGAGGCACGGGGAATCAGACTTGGATAGGGAACCAACAGAGTATAATAATAACAATTCTCTCTCTCCCTTAGGCCATACATATGAGGTCTTTTTATAGTCCCTCCAAGTAGTTTCAGCAGTTGGAAACAGTTGGCCACGGGCTGGGGTGGTTGAACTACCTGAGTAACCATCAACCCAGCGCGAAATTAGGGATTTTTATATATTTTTTAATCATTAAAATGGCATACGCGGAAAAGTCTAGCTGTACTAGCGTATACACGCGAAAAAACACGGGCATAGTCGCGTATGAAGGATTTTCCACTGTTTTTAAGTGAATTTGTCCAAGTCTGTAGGAATGGGTGCCCATAAAGCCATGTAGCAATCATGAATCATGTCAAGGTGAGAAATGATGCTATAGGAGCCCCTACTTCACAGCGTAGACAGAGACAATCTCCTGACCGATTTAATGGATACATGGCTCTTATTAGAAAATGTATTGTGATTGAACCATCTTCCTTTCAGGAATAAGTGCAACAACCAACTTGGGTTGATGCAATGGTGGAGGAGTATGACTCCATTTTCAAGAACAATGTATGGGAGATAGTCCGAAGACCAATTGAAAAATCAGTGGTAGGATTGAGATGGACCTACAAGGTAAAACAAGCTGTTGATGGGACTGTGGAGAAATACAAGGCCAGATTTTTGGCCCTGGGATTCTATAGATTGAGGGGATAGATTATGATGAGAATTTTGCACCTGTTGCAAGGTACTCTTCCATAAGATCCATCCTTGCACTCTCAGCGCAGATGGGCTGACGCATTCATCAGATGGATATGAAACTGCATTTCTCAATGGGATCATTGAGGAAGAGGTGTTCATAGAGCAGCCTGAAGGTTTCAAAATATTCAACAGTGAGTTGCATGTGTGTAGACTTAAAAGAGCACTGTATGGGCTGAATAAGCACCCCGTGCTTGGTACATTCGGATAGACAACTATTTCACTGGACTAGGCTTCACTAAAAGCAAAGCAGATGAAATCCTATACCAAATTATGGTTGAAGGTAAGCTATTGATCATTGTTATTTATGTTGATGATCTAATTTTGACAAGTGATGAGCAGCTGATACACTCATTCAAGGTTCAATAATTCAAATTTTAGGCCTGAGCTTTGGATTTTGGCATTAGTTACCTTTTCAAATCTATGTTTGAGATCATAAAGTTCTTCTAATTTGACTACAGATTTGGGTATTGGATTTTGATCAACGTTTTTCTTTAACTGAATGTCATGCTCACTTTCATCTATGATTTGGTCATCGTATGACCCTTCTGATGTTAGAAAATCTACAATATCATAATCATCATTGAAGACTCGCCAATTAGTGACATTGTCAGGAATGGATGGTCTAAAAATCAATTCAATGGAAAATCTATCGACTGAAATCCTCAGATGGTATGAGTTTTGATGCAACATTAGCTAACATTTCGGCACTATCATTTTGCAGGTCTAGGTACAAGAGAAATATGAAATGCCAAAAAATGAGATGTAATATCTTGGAATAATGATTGATAATGTTTAAGATGTCCAGAAAACCTATTTAATGATAATTTCCGAGTCTCCAAAAACCTGCAGATATTTAATGTTGAGGTCAATTGCTTCATATTCTGCGGTATTATTGATACATTCGAATTCTAATTTTTAGGATAACATAGTATTTTATCCTTTTGAGCTGATTAAAATGCAACTAACTCTTGCACTATCGTTATATTTGGAACCATCAAAGTATAAAGTCTAAAATAAAGTTTTAACTACTGGTTTATTTACAAAAAGTTTACACTTGGATGCATCTATTTGTGAGAAATTTTCAATCTGTGAGATGAAAAAATTATCCATAAAGGGAGACTTTTGTGTGTTAAAGTTTCCTAAAAAGTATTCAGCCGAATAATTCCCAATAATGTTATTATTGAGTGCTACTGGCTCATTATTAACTTCAAATTCAGTCACTGTATGTTTTAGGTGTTTCTCTCGGTTAACTCGAATTTGATTTGGCTTTCCATTGTAAGGGAGCCACATGTGAGACTAGTCTGTATAAAAATATCCATGGAGTTTCTCAGACCAATCACTACTTAGAATTAGACCGTAGAATTAAGGAATATCAATGACCAATATATCTATTATTTGAAAGATTTTGGGATTTGATGAAAGTCGAATGCTAACTAATTTTATTTCCCTTATGACCTCTACCTTAGTTCTATCAAGTTGTACTATGTGAATGACAAATTTTTGAGGAGTGACGTTTAACTTAGATCAGACTATTGTTGGAATTATGTTAGAAGAGGCTCATGAGTCAATCAAACAATTATGAAGGTCTTTATTTAAAATTTCATAGGTTAAGAGGAAAGGAGGCATGTGTGAATTAGACCCATCATTGATTAGGATGACATTTGTAGGGTCGAATTTGTTTGAAGAATTTGGAGGTTTACCCATGCCTTTAGCAGCTTGAGATACAACAACAATAGGTAAGGGTGAAACAGGAACTGCATTTAGTTCTCTAAGTAGTATTTTCTTTTGTTGCTTCAATTTGCAAAGTTCATGTAATGAAATATTGGCCGTATTTTTCTTCATATCTTCCACAATATTGTACTCCATGGTATAATAACTACCAGGGTCTTTGATGTAGATGGAAGATTTGAAGGAGATGGATTTGGCTGTGAAGTCTTAGGAGAGGAAATTTTACTAATTTCTTTTTCCTTAGTAGCAGGAGTTGGAGTTTTCTGCTTTTGATTTGACTAAGTTGTATCAATAGACCCTTTTCTTCTGGTGCTAACGGGAAAAGCTTCTTATTCTTCTTCATTTGGAAGGATAAAGTCCCACATCCCATTTAGTTCAACTATTTATTATTCTCCAATTTTTTTGTCTTCAATTTCTTCTTCCTCTTATTCTAAGTTAGACTCAACATTAGATATGGTATTTGGTGGCTGAGAACTAGAAGAATGATTCCTCCTTAAAGATTTGAAAGGTTTTTTAGCAGTAGAGGATTCAACAACTTGGTTCTTCACTTCAACCATTTTGTTAGACATGGTTTTTAGTACTTTTAGAATTCCTTCAAGATCAAAAGTATATTTTAGAGTTTTCTTTTTAGAGTCATCTTTGAAATTATGCGTTTCTCTATAGATAAGGCTTCCTTCATGTTATCGGCTAATGTGGGTAATTTAGCTCTATCTACAAAAATGGATATATTAGAGGGAAGAGAAGATATGTACCACTCAATTTGAACATCAACACCAGGGGTTGACGAAATTGGAATTTTATTGAGTAGTTTGTTGAACGTAGAGTTGAAATATTTTATATTTTCTCCCATTTTAGCTTTTAGATTGGACAATTCATTGATGAGCGATGAAATGGTTCTATCATCTCCAAAATTAGCTAAGAATTTTTGTTCGAACATATCCTAGCTAGTTATGGAGCGAGGGGGCAATGAAAAGTACTAGGATCCCGCAGATCCTGTAAGAGTATATGGAAATAATATGTCTACGCAATCTTCTTCAGTAACTTCATTTAAATTGATGGCCAACATATAGTTATGGAGATGTTATTTTGCTGGTAGATCATCATCATGATTAAATTTGGGCAACCATCTTTCAGGATGTTTAGGAAGAGGTTGAAGAGAAGCTGCCATTTCTACAACACCGTGATTATTCCATGGCTTTACTTGCGGTGGTGGTTGTTTTCCTTCCATTAGATTTTGAGTGGATGAGATGATAGGAGTATGAGTGGATGAGGATATAAATGGAGTTTGAGTTGAAGAAGAGGTAGGTTGGGTGTTTGGACTAGAATAAATAGCACCAGTAGTTGAAATGGAAGCTGTTGAAATGAGTGGAGGAAATGAATGGGTTTGAGGTGGAGAATTGGATAAAACCTCGTTAGTAGATGTCAGTGTTTTAGATTTATTAGTATTATTTTGGAAAGAAGTAATGGGAAATTCCAAAGGAGGAATTTCAATATTCTCGCTTTGAGAACGAGTTAAGATTCGTCTTGGTTGTAGAATAGAGGAAACACTTCCTTTAGACATTTGAGATGTTACAAGATTTTTAGCTGAGATATATATTTTCTCTAACTTCTCTATCAAAGTCTAAACTTTTGGTGTTTCAGGATTGTATTTTGAAGAAAGTATTCTCTGAGATTTACTAGGAGATTTGGTAGAGGCTTGTTCAACTTTTGATCTTAAAATTATAGTTCTAGATGGGGATCCAGAAGTTGGAGGAGATCTATAGGGAGACCGACTATTAGGATGGCTTTTTGATTTATGAACAATTCTCTTTGCCATTCACAGTTCAGGCCCTCCTTTTAGTGCTAAAATGTTGAAGCCCCTGAATTTCGTTGCAAAAACATGTGGGATAACCACCTGGTCCGGACCTTGGAAACAACTCCTTTTTCGTTTGGTACGGTGGCTCCGACTGGGGATAATGGGACCAGTTTTACAGTAAGAATTGATACGATGATGTTGGTTTGATATAAGGTGTCATGGAAAATGTTTTTAACTAAAAGAAATGATCTATTTAAACAAAAAACACATGCATCTATTTATTCTAATATTTATCTTAATATATACCCAGGAATAACTTAAATCATGCGATCTACAAAGATATATTAGAGCAACAGGTAATAAAGATCATTCAATTGCTATAAAAGATGAAATAATTGACGATAATTATTTTGACTAAATATTTAGGAAAAATAATTGTGAAAACTATATCACAGATATTGATTGTTCATGTACTCAATAAGGAATTACAGCTGAAACATTATATAAAATTGTTTTAATGAAAAAATCTAACTCAAATTTCATACATAATACAATATAAGAAAGATTACTTCTAATTCATAAACAAAACTCAATAAAAAATATAGAAGTACTACATATGAAAGGTCCTACTCATGAAATCAACAATGTTGATCTGCTTCTTTTCAACTAAATATAATCTAAGAGTAAAAAAATGAAAATTCAGTAGAGTATGCTTCAATCTCTAAGAAAATAAAGATCTTATTCCAAGTATCTCATCAAAACAATCACAAAAGTACAGAAGTGCAAGCTTTTTCAAAGTGTTTGTGATAAAATTCTGGACCCCTATCTAAATGCATGAGAGAGGTTTAAATAATACAACAGATGTATCAAAAATAGATTATTACATAAAAAGCCGAGGAGGTTTCAAACAACCTTCCAAAGAATACGAAAAAATAAAAATATAGAAAATAAAATGACGACATGCTTCATCAGATTGAACAATCCTTATTTAGCCACTGAGTCCTTAAGTTCAAAAATATCTATCATTAGCTTCACCTGGGGTGACTGGCCGATTTTAGATCTTAATTTTCCCATAAAAACATCATGAGAGAGTGGTGGCACCATGTTTTGTGTGGAATTTTTTAGACAATGCAGAGCCATCCATTGACTGTATGGTTTCACCAGAAACTGCCAGTAAGTTTCCTGATCAAGCTTAGAGAGTTGTTTGAATGCCTTAATTTGAGTTTCAATGGTCTCTTTCCACTGTTTCTCTAACTGTTTTATGTCTAGGAGAACTCCTGGCTTGCATTCTTTGATAAGATTGATACTATGAAGGTTTTCGTTAACAACTTCAATTATATTGTTTGCTATACTATCTGCTCTGGTTGTTTCCATTTTTGCTTGCTTCAACTGTATGTCTCAATCTGTGAATAAAATATCCTTGTGGGATGCCTCGATCTTTGGTAGAATTACTTTTCTACCTTCTTTAGGTTCTTGCTAAGAAATAAACTCTGAAATCCTTTTATCGACCTCTTCATATTCTAATCTCTAATCAACCACTTGATTGGCTAATGCATTACTTGTTTCACATTATGGTTTGATCAATGATATTTTTTGGCAGAATATTTCTTGTTGCTTTGAAAATTGAGTGTTTAATTCAAGTGTATTTTTAATTAATTCCTCTGTTTGAGGGTGGTCTCTGAGTTTATCTATTTCATTCTGTATTTTCTAAATCTATGAGTCTTTCTCTGCGATGTATGCCTGATGCTGTAATCTCATTTGCTCAAACTCATTTTGAAACCATGCCATTTTCAAATATTGTTTATTGGTGCTCTATTTTTCTTGTTGAAGTTGTTGTTCCAACAACTAAACTCTTTATTATTTTTCTTTAAGAAAAATACGAACTTCTATTGCCTTATCCATTGTTGTAGTTGCATAGGCGCCTGTAAATTTTGATAGCCTTGTAATATTTTTTGATGGATCAATGGGGGTGTCTTTCCATACTACCTTCATTGATTCATTTTATAGAGTTGTTGTTGCTGACGCACTGAGTTTCCTTTTCTTCCTTTGCCTCCTTACTACTGCTTTATGTGTTGGGCTGTAGCATATATCTAGCGGGGGTATCTCCTCAATCCTTAAAACAATTTCTGAAGTTGGGTAGGCCGGGATGATTTCAATATCTTGAGTAGTTGTAACTCATATTTTTGTTTATGGATTTATAACCTGTTGAGTCTGTTTAGGGGTTTGAAATCCATAATTTCCTTCAGGACCTGTCTCTGTCTTCTGTGCTTGGAGTTTTTTGCTAAATTTCTCCCATTCTTCATTCAGATCAATAACTGTGATCTCTCCTGTTTGACCCTGTGTGGAGTCAGTCTCTATGTGTTCCTTAGTCGAGGCCATTTTGGGCATTTCTCCATCATTTTCCTATATATTATTCTCAGGATATTTCTTGGGGCTTTCATCATTATTCTGAGATTGATGTTCAAAATGTTCTGAACCTTGAACTGAATTTTCTAGGGATTCTTCATCAAAATTGTGATTGGAACTTCCCTCTAGGCTTACGATGGGAGTCAGTTCTCTTATTTCTTTAATTTGTAATAGGTACAAAAGGACCTTGTCACTATTTTATTTTTGTATATGTGGAAGAAGTTGAGGTCATATGGGCTCAGTTTTATTGATGCTAAATGTAAGACCTATGAAAATGTCTCAACTTTTTCAAAGAGATCATCAAATTCATCTTTCTCATGAATAAATTATTTGATTTTGACCATAGAAGTGAAGTTTTGTGAAATCTTGTCAGGGTCATATTGTCTGCTTGGCACAATAGCCAGATTCAGGGATGTAATGTTCTGTATCTCTTTTACTGCATGCCAAAAATCATATAATGCAAAAGCACCACATTGCACCGGGAAGATTGGCCAGATGGATTTTTTCATTTCTTTAAGGGTTTCGGTAATACCACCCCCCACTGTTTGATAGGTAATCTCTCTTGCCAATAGCTTATCAGGAACATAATATGGAAGAACATGTGGATTTGCAACACTCCCAAAAACTATGACATAAGTAAATGATTCCTTGCCAAGCCATCTTGCCAAAGAAAATATGTCTATTTTTTCTTCCTCTAATAGCTTGGGGGCTTCCACATAAAAAGTGGTTTGGTAAATTGGAAACGTAATGCTCTGAAATTTTTTGTAAAAATGGGGGCGAAATTGTGATTCCCACAAAATTTTATGATAAAAATGGACGGGAGTAGGGTCTTTTAGAGTCCATTTCCAGCTCATGTTTGGAAAATGTAAAAAAAAACATATAGCATCCATTAAATATGCACTCATATAAAAGGGAGGGATAACCCAAGTGGAGATAATTCTATTGTGCATGTATTCTCTGATGGCCATAGCCAAAATTTTTGACAAAATATTGCTCCAGTTCGTAATTGTAACATTAACAGTCGCATCAATCAATGGAACCCATTCAACGGAAAATTTGTTACTCTCAGCCTTTCCAAATAACCTACACATCATTGCAGCTGCAAAACTATGTGGGGCTAATAAAGGTGCAATTGGGTACATACCAGATTTCTCCCGCTTGAACTTACTGGAGCCAGACCTCCAAGTCTACATGACGTCCATCGAGTCTTCATTTTATTTCATGAAATGCTCAATGAAGGCTTTATCATAGATCTTTTGTGGTTCTGGCAGGTGGTATATTCGACGTAAAGTTTCGATGACTTCATGCCTGGAATTTCTGAATGTTCTATCCGAAATGTCCACATTGTCAATAATCCACCTTACCATATTCGTGTATGGAATTATTTTAGGCCTGGAAGCTATCTTGTGCAGAAAATAACATGCTGCTTCAAAATAAAAAGCCTCGGATGAGTCCTTAGCATCAAATGTTTCTTTATTTTCCAGTGCCATTGGGTTTTCTCCCTCTAGTAAATTATACATTGCCTCCCATGATGTAGTCTCGCCATCCTTGTTGCATGTTGTATTAGTGAAGAGTGGATGCATGCCTAAATCTTCAAACATAGTAGCCTCCACAGTATTCTTCCCTTTCTTAGTCATTCTGAGCGCTGTTTCCTTCAGAAATTTTCTGATATTTAGGCAATGGAGAAAATAGAATGAAACATAGAGCGACAGTGAAAGCGGAAACACAATAACATAGTAAATTATGGAAGAACATAAGGATGAAGATTTTCTTGCAAATAGGAGCAAAACGATATGAATCTTCTTGAGACTTTAAAAGAGTAAATGCGGCTAAACCTTATTAATTATGCATTAAGGCCTACATGTGATTCCCTTTATGTCTTATCAAAATATCGCATCACAAGTTCCTGAATGATATTTCAAATTGGTGTGAGTTAAGTGCGATACCGATCCTGCGATTGTGATAAATCACAATACCACAAAGTCGGGATATTGTAATATCACAAAGTGGGGAATAGGCCAATTCAAAATCGTCAATGTTTTGCGATATGCGATGAGTGGCATACTAGTTGATTTCTCAAGCACTTTTCCTTATGCAGAATATTATTCCATTAAGATAGATGTTTTATTTTATAAGGAATACTTTAAAGCCTCTGAGTTTTAATAAAAATTTCAACACTTCGTTCAGTCTTCTAAAGGGGTTTAGTTTATCGCATTTCACGGATTCCAACTCACGACTAATATTTGTTACTTTGGATTATGCGATTTGCGATAAAGCGAGAATGCTTGGTCCTAAGTGACTTGGCTCGATATCTTAAGATTATCTAAGGTTTTATTACCAATGGTTTCAAAAGGAAAACTCTTATTTGCTACGTATTTTGGAATTTTTTTTGAAGGGTCCCCATTTATTACTACAATATTAACTATTATAAAAATAAATGTGGGGGTTTTTGAATATTACACCAGAACCCTAACTAAAAGGTTTTCCACAATAAAAAAAAACTTATGCAAGAATGGTATGCATAATCAGTTCCAATTGCTTCCTTTGTTTTAATTATTTCAATCCCTATGATGATCTCAAGCATTTAAAAAGGTGTCTTTCCAATCTCTGTTGCAAGATCTGTACCTCAAATAAGTTTGAAGCTCTCTAAGAGGATTTCATACCAGCCATAGAGCTTTCTAAAGACATCTCCATCGAGTGCTATCTGATCTGATCATAGTTACTAGGTCTCCCGCAAAATGCCTTTCCTAACTTCAGGAAACTCAGATCCTTTTCCAAAATGCTGCTATAGGAGTGTGATGCCCATACTTTAATCCTAAATGAATCATCTTCCTAGAATTTTCACAATAGGTCACCAAACTTTTCAATTGGCCATAAAGGATCATAAATCCAATCACAACTTGTAATGATGCCATAGAGCTCTTATTCAAGTCACGACACCCACGTTTTCCAGTTTGGGAAATCCCCTTCTACTCAGTCCCAAGAAAATACATATGCTCAGGAAATTGGGTTAAACACTTCAGAGTCCCTCTTAATTTGTCACAATATTATGCATGAGCCTGATTTTCATTCATGCATTTTTCTTATCCAATGTCCATCCTATAAGATGACATAGCCGCATAAATTATCATACCATCCCAACCTTCCATTTTGGAGCACCGAACAATATTCTCAATGTTATATTTACTAAAATCAAGTCCCGATTTTAGGATAAATATAAAATTTCTTGAAGCATACCGGTAAAACCAATAACCTATCCATAGTATCCTATTCCTAAGAATTCACAATTCATAACACATATATTCATAACACCAAAAAGAGTAAGGTATGTGGAAAGAATCAAAACTTGTTAAATTAGACCTCACATCAAATATTGTATAAATACCAAGCACATGTTCGTACAACACACTCACATTGCATATAGATATACATGATAATAATATTTTATAATTCATCATAAAGAGATTTTAGAAAAAAATTCCTTCTCCTATTTCTTGTAGATCACATAATTCAATTGACATTGTTGTCATGTTCTGTGATTTTCTTATTATTCGTACTCCTTTAATAAGCACGTGTACCTTCCATTGTTATTGTAGTAGTTTTTGTACCTACATATATTATCAAGTTATCCTAGTTTCCTATTCATATTAAATCCTTACCATACAAACCCTGTCACCTTGACTCACCTTGACTTGGGCATATATAACAACAATATTAATATTGTGGTTTCATCAGGGAAAATTATTGTATTTTATTCACTACCGATTTGACATTATCCACAAAAACCAATTCAACCCATGCTTTAGTTTTCATGATCCCTTCAAAACTCGTCATGTTCTTGTGCAAATCATGTCTCTTTTTAGGAAAGTTTCCTTGAAATTCATACCTTGATCCGAGTTTTTGGTTTACCAACATATTTATTCAATAGATTTCTTTTGAATACTCTATTACCAAATTCCGATTCCAAGGATAAAATTTATGCCTTATAGAAGTCTTAAGTGAACTGCTCGTTTTTCAACACCTGTAAATTTTTGTGATATTTTTCCTCACAAATCTCACTGTATTTCAAATTCTTGGTTTCTCGTAATATTTTCCTTGTTAATATCTCTCTATTGACTATATGTTTGTGTCATTCAATTTCTAGGCTGAAATTTGTGCCCTATAAAGTGCTACAACCTGTTAGGTCATTTCCCCCCCTTTAAGATTGTTGTAGTTTTCTCTAAAATTTATGTGATATTTTGAACTACGATCTAATTTTCTCGGTTTATCACCATATTCTACTTGATCTTTTTTTTGAGTATTTATGGGTCAAATTCCGATTTCTGGGCTCAAAGATATGCCCTTGCAAAGTTTTTCTTCTTTTGCTCCTCACTCTCTTCTGTACTGAGCCTAAATTTCATTTCCTTAATTTTTTGGCACTCAAGTGCCCCCCAAATTGCCTCAGGTGAGTCTATCTACATCACTCATAGAAACATGGACCACATAGGTAGCGTAGTACTCATCCCACACTCACATGACACCATGGCTTATGTGTGACCCACCTAATCCTTAAAAGGGGAATCCTCACACATTTTGACCATATCTCATTGATTGACAAGATATATATATATATATATATATATATATATATATATATATATAACATAATTATACCATAGTGAAGTCATGCATCATAAACCATATATAAATATATAATTAAGTCGAAGGTTTTTCTATTGTGAGGTTCTTAGTGAAGACACTGTTCAGATTCATCGTCATTGACAAAATCTGAACACATGTCCAACTCATTAAATTTTTCTATATATTTATTTATACCATCTTGGATAGCTTGGGTCCCTCCGGTGGCGATTATTCAATGTGGTATTCTTTTAAATAAATTTTATTCAAATGCTTTAATGTGAGCCACATGAATGGTTGTTGACAGAATTATTGTCTTTGTATACTCTCACACAATCATTGTTTCATAGACTATTCACATAGCCCATGTTTGACCTAAAAAGTGACAAAAGCTCTGCATCTCAGATGTTGAGAGCTCATTTCAATATCCTGTGAGTGGTTCCCTTCGTCTGAAATTCAAACAGCTAGGAATATAGGTTGCACAATTAATATACATATACACAAAGGTCAGCGTAACTAGATAGTTCAAGAATCAAATTTGAAAATTCAATGACAAAGAAAGCAACCATGGCGGAAGAGCAGCCATGGAAGTCGTTGTCGGTGCTTTGCTCTACCGGGTGGCATCGATATCGAGAATTTTGGCTAAGATATTTATGAACTGCTTGTTGTGGACAGCAAGGTAGGGCAGGACCATATTAGAACGACCTGCTGCTGGCTTCAGAAGAAGTGTCATCCTAACATTGATGGCCCATTCTTCTCAATCAGGATTATTCTGTGATTTCTGATACGAACGCCTGATTTGCATATGACCAGGTCTTAGTTCAAATATTTTATTGTGTTTTAATTTTTTTCAAAGGACAATTTGGGAGGGAAATAATTTCTCTGTAATTTCCATGAAATTGGGCACTATTTTCATTTTGTCCATTTTATTCCTTTCATACCTTGTGGTGTTGATTATAGTGTTTGATTAAGGAGTAAGAACATGAATATGAATAGGTTTGAGAGACAATTTATAGGTCTGGAGCATCTGCGCAACCACTCATGCTTCAAACTTCCTACTATTTCTTTGATCCTGGACGCATGGCCCCTCTCGAGACCATCCCAGAGGTGGCCACTCCCCTCGACCACGCCACAAATTTCTGTGCACTCATAAACTCATTGAATCCTCCTCAAACGAGGCCTCTAATACCAAGTTTTTCAAAAAATTGGAAGAGATACAGGAAGTTTCACTGCCCCCTACGATCCATCGAATGGCTGCACTCTGCCTCGTGGAGAAAGGATTCATTGGGAAATTCACGGGACTATGGCCTTCGCCGAAAACAATCTAGAAATGTGTGGAGTGCAATTGGATGGACAAAATAAAAGGGAAAATATCTATCAAATTCTGCGGTAGGGGATTTTATACCTTCTACTTCGAGACTAAGTAAGACAAAGATACTAGAGGGATCTATCTAAACAAATGGACACCAGACTTCGATCCTGAACTCGATGTCTCTAATGCTGTCCTAGTGTGGGTACGTCTTCCACATATTACCCTTAATTATTGGGGGGATGATTCAGTTAGAGTGATTGGGAATGTTGTTGGTAAGTTCATTGATATAAGTGAGCCAAAAGACAACATGCAAAATTGTGCAATAATCTGCGTGGAGGTAGACTTGGGGAAGGGACTTCCAGAGGCGATCAAGTTGAAGGTTGGACACACATCCAACAGTTTTACTACGAACAAATCCCCTTCAAGTGCAAGGTATGCCATGAATATGATCGTTTTGCTAATAGATGCACAAAATCAATAGAAGTCGAAAAAACCGACCCTGAATCACAATGGGAAGTCATAAAAAAAGAAGAAGTCTGCCCCAAATCCTAGAAATGCTGGAGCTTTAGAAGCTCATCCATCCTCCCATTCTGCTAGTCCTAACACCCAACCCCATCCTGAATCCCCTCTGGACCCCTTTCAAACCCCTGAACCCCCCCCCACCTCTTCCAACCCCTTCACCACTTTGGCCACTTTGGAAGAGGAACCCCCTCACCCTTCCCTCCCCACCTTCCCCTCCGAATCTCTTCCAAAACCTTCACCTTCCAAATCATGCACTCCCTCATCCTCAGCTGAACCATCATATGCCTGGATAGTCACCAGAAATGCAACAAAAGAGTTGGGATTAGTCTTGGAAACCTTAAAAAAGACTGGACCAGGAAGAAATTATGCTAAACATGTAATATTCCCAAATCGGGAAAGCAGGAACATAATGCATAAAAATGGAAATATGCAGAAATATGAATAGATCAAAGCATGAGACAACATTATATCCATTCAATTATGAATATAACAACAAAATAGGTACAATATATTGAGGAAAATATCACTCAAATTGGGAAAACAAGCCTCCCATGAAAGCATACACCTAGATCTAAAATGTTGTTAATACATGAAGTATAGGAATGCAGAAAACTGCACTGTATAAGAGAGAATAGAAACTGAAAGATATAAAAATATATTGCTGATATAATGCTCCAAAAGTGCTAAGGCTAGAGATCCATGCTCCAAAACAGAATTCCAGGACAACCTAGGAAAGGTTTCCGGAAATACACACTATACAAAATATAGCAGATTTGGCCCTAGGGCTGAATAATCTCTGCAAATGAATCACTAATGGGATATGGCTGATATGATATACAATATGGCTGATCCTCCTCCAACAAATATCCTAAATGAAGGGCTGATTGCCACACAGGAAACCCAAACACTCCAAATAGGGAAATAAACCCATTGCTGTAGCTACTCTCCAAAATAACACAGTCCTTGAGGGAAACTGCGCTATAGATGATGACTGCTAGTTGGCTTGGTGCCAAAATATGTAATGAAGCCCTGATGACTTCCTCACAAGATTCCGGATGAAAGGATGATCCCTCCAATGGGAAACTAGCTCAAAATTTGGAGATCTCTATCCTCCACTGCTACACCCCTACAACACAACCCAACTCTAAACAGAACTGGGTTATACATGAGACTGAAGCTTGGCCAAATGCCTGAATGTGGAAGTATAGTGCAAAATCATCCAAGAGCTTCTCAATGGAAGAGGTGGGATTCCCGATCAGGAACACCCTGTGCTAAACAACACTGCAATCTTAGCTAAACATCTGAAGAAATCTATATGTCTAAATAGACCATATATCAAAACATAAAATATATCAACATAATGAATATGGTTGCCATCCTCTTCCTTTTATAGGATATGAGCTTCCAAACCCTAAGCTCCATCCATTAATGTCACTACTTCCATGCAATGTGTCTCCATCTAAAACTGCTTTGTCCCTCCATTAATGTCCACTCCTCCATGACAGTGCTGTTGATTTGGTCAAAGTTGACCGAGTCCACATGTTCTAGCCCATGTTCACACCTTAGGGTGCTTTATTGAGCTGGAAAGATGATCCACTTTCACATGAGAAGTGGTTTTATTCTTCATAAAGTGATTTATGGGTCTCCCTACCCACTTATTCACCTATCTATGTGACAAAACAAAACTTTAATATTCCAATTAGCTGCAAGCTAATTTAGGAATATTATAGTCCTCCCCTCCAAAATTTTGCTTGTCCTCAAGCAACTGCATGGGTACTGCAAATTCTCCAATGGATATGTCTCCTCCCAAGAATACAAATTTGACTTTGGTGGATAAACCAAATAGATCTCATCATGAAAAAGTGGGAGATATATGGAAAGAGTTATATGTTGTCCATTGGACTTCTCAAGGCATGAGAGATGGTGAATGTTGGGTGCCTCAATCCCAATGAGAAACTCCAATATCCATGCTATAATCCAAACAAAATTAGCCATCCTTGGTAGCTCATAGAAATAATCACCAATCCCCTGCTTCTGCAATGTATAGGGGCTGCATGGCTGAAAATAAGAGATAAAATTAATCAGTTTATGCTGTCTCTCTTTCCATCTATGATAAACTTGGAGCTGCTAATCTTGGGCTACAATAACATAGTCCTCATGAGGCCAAAAGATACTTGGAATCTCATGATCCAACTCCTTGGTTCTAGGAAGCTTTCTTGCCCAATCCTTCCTTCATATAGCGAACAGAGTATTATCACCATATGGGCTCCAAAAGAAACATGGACCAAGTGTCATATAACATATTGGATGGTGAAAATAGTCCTTCAAGTGAGACCAACACTGTTCTTCTTCTTGCTGTCTCAAAACATGATGTGATAAGTGGCCATCCAATCACTTGCTTGCTGCCATAAGCTTCTCAAAAGCTTGAAAATAGTAGAGGACATGAGGTTTTGGCTAAATACAATCCAAGAAAAACATATCTTGCCCAAAGTCCTCTATAAAGTGGCCATCCCCATCACTGAATGTAGTCCCAAAAGGACCATGAAATCCACAAAGAGGATTGCTCTCTTGTGGAGAAATGTGCTGCAAATGCATGGTAAAGGAATGCACATACATTTTTAGTTGATAAATAAGCATAAAAACACAATCTTTACCATATATTGTAAACAAGTTGGTGAAGAGGTCCATAGAGGAACCTTCCCATTTCTCCATCAAAAGGGGAAATGATTATAACAACCTTGCAAGGTGGTTGATTTCCTCTTCATACATCAAAAAAGATACATATCTCCTGATATGTTGGTGCACATATTATTTGAGATCCTCCCAATAGAATCCCTCCATGATGGTGTGATAAGACTCAATGAAGTCCACATGTCCTGAAGAGAGTGCCTCATATGCTGCATGTAGAATCTCCTTCTTGAGCTTGGAGTCTCTAGTCAAGTAGATATGATCATGGAAATAGATGACTCCATCAATCACTCTATACCTCCCATCTATCACTTGTCCATCAATAACCTTACATGTGAAGAGGTTCTTGGAATACTCCACCAATAGTTGGGACTCCCAATATGGATCCATCCTTCCCAACATTGACAGCGTCGTAGAAATATGAAATGAAGCACTTGTCTCATCATAGCTTTCCTCTTTGACATGCCCAATGCCAAAGCCACATGTTGGAGTACTGCTACCCCACTTTTGCTGCCTCCCTTGCAGCTGATCTTGCCCAAGACAAGATTGAAGTACATGGAGGCCAACCTCCTCTTGAAAGGTATTTCCCTTCCAAAATTTCAATAGTTTGGCCAATGCATACAAGAGTGTCAATAGCCTCTTGTCATATTCAAAAATATTCCTCATGTGTGGAAGTATCAATTGCTGATCCAAGGCTATGGAGTAGCCCTTTGACACCATGCTCATGTCATCATAGATTTCTGAATCATCATCTTTCAACGCAAATAGCCGAGTGGGAGATAGCAATGTCCGTATCAGAAAATTTCTCACACCTCCTTTGAACCCATCAAAGGTTCTCTACGCTGTGCTAGCTCCTCCCAAGGTTCCTTACTTAGCCAAATATACCAATGATGCACCATGTTGACAGAACTCTTTATTCATCTTCCAATCAGGGGGTCTCCCTGGTGGAATGCCTCCATGTAATAAAACATAAAGGCCTAGAGCAGGCTATGTATGTGAGTGGATGGATTTTCCCCTGTCCTCATTGCACAAATCATCCTGCCTCTTCTGTGCACCAACCTTTTGAAATAAAGAGGGGTGTGTCCTCATAATCATATGACGCTAGCCCCCCCCCCCTTATCTTCTTCTATCTTCAAGATCTCACAATATGTCAATGATGGTACATGCTTTTCATAGACTGTGCCCTGATCTCCATATGTGAGATTCTTTAGAACTCCTTGCAAGGGTGCAAGAATTCCTTCCCTTGGAGAAAATGCTCCATATTCCTCTTCATGAGGTACTAGATCTACTCCTGCTGTGACAACGCTGTTACCTCTTATCTTCTCTTCCCTTTCATCATAAATGGAGGTTGTCTCATCATCATTAAGAGGTTCTTTGTTTAGTTCCTCTTTTGAAAAAGAGAAATCCATGTCTTCCCTTAGGGAAGAGAGCTCATTCTTAAGTGGGGATCTTGCCTCTAGCAAGGTATTATGCAAGTTTTTAACGTCCTCAATAGTTTTCTGAAATGGAGTTGGGTTTATAGATCCTTCCAAATCATGCAAATGTTTTGTTTGTTTATGCTTGTCTAGCTCAACCAAGGAAGTTTCAGAATGTTTTTCATTAAATCTTTTTACTAACCTCCTAGCGAGCCTTGCACAAGTAGATATATTTGCATATTTTAATGAAGAAGATTCATAAAACCACCAGGCATAAGCCTTACCTTCAAGTTGCACCACTGCTACTCTAATGGCTTTCATCTTCTGAAACTTGGTGTTGCTGCAAATAGGTGTCTAGCTCCTCCACCCAAGCCCTAGCTGAAAATTTAGGTGACCCATCAAAAGTAGATAGAAAGAATATACCCACATCATTCTGCTTGCACCTTGTGCTTCTATCATGGTTTCTAGGTCTTCTATCCTCTTTGATCTTGCAAAACCCTTGGAAGTTTAGATGATCTCTAAATCTTTGAGTTTGAGATTCATACTCTTGAAGATAGTCACCAAGAGTCCCCTCCTTTGGTACATATCCTTCCTCCATCTCTCTTGTTATGAACCTAGGCATGGTACCACATTGTATATCTGATGGTGTAGCTGAATGATCACACCCATAATGTGAAAATCTGGAGCTTTCTTCATGTACAAGCCCTATTGGAGAATCTCTACCTCTCTCCATTCTCATCTCTTTGATGTCTCTGCTAATGCACTGCATAGTTTGAAAAAGAAGTTTTGAGAACTCCTTCCCTCCTGATAATGAAGTTTTGCCTTCATCTCTTATGCATATCTTCTCCTTCGTATGAGAAGCCTCCTTAGATGACATAATGGCTGAAGTACACAGGCTGAGCCAAGATTATTCTCTGATACCATGATAATATTCCCAAATGGGGAAAGTAGGAATAAAGTGCATAAAACTGGAAATATGCAAAAATATGAATAGATCAAAGCATGACACAATAGTAGATCCATTCCATTATAAATATAACAGAAATATAGGTACAAGATCTTGAGGAAAAAAACACTCAAGTTGGGAAAACAAGCCTCCCATGAAAGCATACACCTAGATCTAAAACGCTGTTAATACATGAAGTACAAGAATGCAGAAAAATGCGCTATCTAAGAGAGAATAACAACCAAAATATATAAAAATATATTTATGCTGATATAATGCTCCAAAAATTCTAAGGCTAGAGATCCATGCTCCAAAACAGAATTCCAGGACAACCCAGGAAAGGTTTCTAGAAATACACACTATAAAAAATATAGTAGATTTGGCCCTAGGGCTGAATAATATCTGAAAATGAATCACTGATGGGAGATGGATGATCTGATATAAAATATGGCTAATCCTTCTCCAAAAAATCTCCTAAATGAATGGCTGATCCCCACACAGGAAACCCAAACACTCCAAATAGGGCAATAAACCCACTGCTGCAGCTGCTCTCCAAAATAACGCAATCCTTGAGGGAAACTGCACTGTAGCTGATGAATGCTACTTTTCCTAGTGCCAAAATATGTAATGAAGCCCTGATGACTTCCTCACAAGCTTCCGGATGAAAGGATGATCCCTCTAATGGGAAACTAGCTCAGAAATTGGAGATCTCTCTCCTCCACTGCTACACCCCTGCAACACAACCCAACTCTAAACATAACTGCGTTGTACATGAGACTGAAGCTTGGACAAATGCCTGAATGTGGAAGTATAGTATAAAATCCTCCATGAGCTTCTCAATGGAAGAGGTGGGATTCCTAATCAGGAACATCCTGTGCTAAACAACACTGCAATCTTAGCTAAACAACTGAAGAAAACTATATGTCTAAATAGACCATATATCAAAACAGAAAATATATCAACATAATGAATATGGCTGTTATCCTCTTCCTTTTATAAGATACGAGCTTCCAAACCCTAATCCCCATCGATTAATGACACTACTTCTATGTAATGTGTCTCCATCTAAAACTGTGTTGTCCCTCCATTAATGTCCACTCCTCCATGACATCGCTGTCCCTTCATTAATGTCCACTCTTCCATGACAACACTGTTGATTTGGTCAAAGTTGACCCATTCCACATGTTCTAGCCCTTGTTCACACCTTAGGGTGCTTTATTGAGTTGGAATGATGATCCACTTTCACATGATAAGTGGTTTTATTCTTCATAAAGTGATTTAAGGGTCTCCCTACCCACTTATTCACCTATCTAAGTGACAAAAAAAAACTTTAATATTCTAATTAGTTGCAAGCTAATTTAGGAATATTAGAAAACACCATAGGGATGAAGCAGCTCAGAAAGACATTGCTCTAGGAGCACAACACCCAATAGAGAACTTTATTGGAGGGCTAAACAACAAAGAATCAAAACAACAAGAAACAGGAGGGAAGACAGGATCTCAGCCTGCATTCCTGAAATAATGAAAGCATTCACATGGAACTATCGGGGATTAGGGAACCCCTCTAAAAATAGTTCCCTAAGATATTTCATTAAACAGGAACAAACAGACATAATTATTCTTGAAGAAACCAAGCAAGGAGAAAAATATATGGGAAAAATCATAAACAGAGTTAGAAACTACACAGATACAATAGTAGAGTCCAGAGGTGCATCGGGAGGAATAGCAACAATCTAGAACCAAAAATCATGTAACCAACTGTCAATTTTAAAGGCCCAATATTGGATAAAAGTCAAGCTACAAAAAAACGATGTAATGATAATAGTTTATAACATATATGGTCCAAATCACTATAGAGACAAAGAAGTTTGCTGGCGCACTTTACAATATGACATGGAAGGAGAGGACAATAACAATTTCATCATTGGAGGGGATCTAAATTTGGTTATGCATGCAAAAGAGAAAAGAGGAGGCACTTTTACTTCTAACCTTTCAAGATATCAGCTAGAGAATATCATGCGAGATCATGAATTGGTGGACATCATCCCCAAAAATAGAAGTTTTACATGGAACAACTGGAGACTTGGGCCAGGGAACATCATGGAAAGACTAGACCTATTTTTTGTTGCTATCTCCCTTATCTCCCTCTGCTTTGTAGCAACCTCTACCATTTTTCCTTGCTTGGCATCGGACCACTACCCTGTCATCCTTGTCCTCGGTGAACAATCAACCCTTGGGCCTCTTCCCTTATGTTACAACCCTTTATGGAGTGACTCCCCTGAGGCAAGAACCATTGTCAAAAGTAATTGGCATCAACATGTTGAGGGATCTCGAATGCATATATGGGAGACTAAATTAAAGCTTGTGTGCACAACTCTCAAAGGTTGGGCAAAATATTATTATAGAGAACCAGAAATTGTTAAGAAGGAGACGAAGAGAAGGTTAGAATAAGTACAAAAAGATATAGATAACTAAGGAGTGACTAAAGAAACTCAAGAGAAGGAAAAATAACTATATTGGGCATTATATAGCATAAATAGAAAGGAAGAAGAAAAATGGAGAATTAAATCCAGGAATATCTGGGTTCAGGTTGGGGATAAAATAACTCCTTCTTTCACAAGAGGCCACTGTCAGAATATCCATAAATATCATCACAACCATATCCGATGATGAAGGCAACATGTACACCGAGCAAGCTGCAATAAAATCAACAGTCCACCACCATTATAAAAGTCTCCTAACTGAAACTATGGAGGCAGAGGAGTACATTGATCTTTTGGTACACACTCCTAAAATTATCACTGAGGAGACAAATACCTCCCTAACCAGGGACATTGAAGAGGATGAAATTATCAAGGCAATCTAGATCCTCCATCCTGACAAAGCACTGGGCCCAGATGGATTCCCCATCAGCTTCTAACGGACCTTCTGGGATGTAATTACAAAATACCTAATCAAAATGATCCGATGGGCTCAAAGGAAAAAAAATATTTGGGGCTTCACAAACTCGACATTTCTAGCCCTCATCCCTAAAGATTTCCATCCATCCACCTTCTCCAGATTTAGGCCAATATCCCTTTGCAACTCCTCATATAAAATAATCACCAAAGTCCTTGCCTCCCACATCAAAATTTACCTCCCCAATATTATCTCTGAAAATCAAGGCAGGTTCATAGTAATAGGAAAATCACTGACTCCATCTTGCTGGTCCAAGAAGTGATACACTCCAACATGATGAGATCAGAGAAGAGATTTGTTTTGAAACTAGATCTTGCCAATGCCTTCGATAGAGTTAGGCACTCTTTCCTTCACTCTGTCCTAAGGAAAATGGGCTTCTGTGAAGAATTCATCTCTTTCATCCAAGCTTGCATATCCAACCTTTGGATCTCCCCTCTAGTCAATGGAAGAACTAGACATTATTTTCAATCCACAAGAGGCTTAAGACAAGGCTACCCCTTATCCCCCATCCTCTTCATTCTCATGGAAGAATCCTTTAGTCGTGAACTAGACTACAATCATAGAGAAATCTTAATTACAGGTATCAAATTTAGCAATGGGGTCAAAAAAATCAACCACTCTCATTTTTCTGATGACATCCTATTGATGGGAGGAGCTACTTGCATAATATCCAGGAGATTTAAAATGCTGCTTGACAAATTTATGCACTATTCAAGAGGTCAGATCAATTATCATAAAAGTTGCATTTACGGTTGGAATGCAACTATGAATACCATACATAACATTGCCCAAATCTTCGGTGTCCCCTACAAATGAGGCTGGAACCATTTTAACTACCTAGGGATGCTTGTCTGTAGTGGAACTTTAAGAACAGAGGTATGGAGAATCACAATTGATAAGATGAAAAAGAAAGTTCAATAATGGGGAGCCTCTTGGTGAAATCTGGTTGGGCGTGTGGTCCTCTTAACGGATGCTCTCTCCGCTCTGCCTCTTTACCACTTATCTCTGCTCCAAGCCTCTACTAGTATTCATAATAAAATGGAAGTAATTTGAAGACAATTTTTATTACAAGGTGGAACAAGTGAGAAAAATAAGTTCAATATGGTAAAATGGAGGAAGGTAACAAATAAGTAAGAAAATAGTGGTCTTTCTATTCACATACCTAAACTGCTGAACCTTGCCTTCAGAGGAAAAATAATGTGGCATTTAATTACTGGGCAACAAACATGGTGGAAGCAAGTGCTGGAAAGGAAATATCTCTCCACTTCAAGGAAAAATATTTTATATTAACTCATCCCCAACAGGCCTTGCTCTAGTATTTGGGCTCTCTGCAAAAAAACCATCCCCTTTCTTTGCAACAATACCTCCAAAGTTCCACAAGGAGGTGTTGAAGCCTAGAAAATCTCTGCTTCAAACATCGGGGAAAACCACCCGGTCGGGACCTTAAGGCAGCTCCTTTTCCGTTTGGTATGGTGGCTCCGACTAGATTTAAAGGACCAGTTTCCTTGTAACTAAATAGATTGGATTGGATGGGTGGAAATAAGACTAAACTAACTGAAATAAAACTATCTAATCTAAGCTAAATACTAATAAAGAAATTCTAATACTAACCCGGGTGGCTATATGTGAATACAACTTAAGATTGTTCCAATTCAACAATAACCATGAAAATGTATTATTAATCAAATTGAAATGTGCAGAAACAAATAAAGATAACTTTGTTTAAGAAATTAAACAGAGTTATATAAACATATTGTATTCATCATTGTATACCATTTGCATGTAACTATGAAAAATAACGTTTCAATTATACTCAGAAATGATATATAAAATGAAGCGTTGTTAAAGCAAATATACATATAAATGATAGCAATTTTAAAACGAATATCATAAAACAAAAGAGATCAACAATGAACAGATAGAAATACCTTGTTCATCTTGAAGAATTTCAAATGCATTCTGATACTCTATCCAGTAATTGTAATGCAAAACCAAATTCCAAGGTACAAAAATGCAACACTTCAAAGATAATTCCGCATAAAAATCACCAGATGTGATCCTTTTCAAAAATATATAAGACAATGGAGTACAGAAATGCAATCTCCAAGTCCAAAAATATTAAGATCCAGGACCCCTCTCTAAATGCATGAGAGGGGTTTAATTACTACTTAACTAACTCTAAAAATAGTTTATTACAAAAAATAAGGATTCGGTTCAATGACCGTCCTTTTCCTAGGCTAAAATACAGTGAAATTAAAACTAAATCTATCTAACTATGAATTTGATCTTTGATCTTGCAGGCATCTAGCATACTTTTGAGAAGATGCGGTTGACCGACTTCTGAATTCAACTGTCCTGAGAAGACAGAATCGGCAAGCGTAGGAGCAATCTTCTCTGTAGCATTGATAATACAATTGAGTGCACTGTGCTGACTGTGTGGCTTTACCAAGTACATCCAGTATGAGTCCCAATTTAATCTTGTCAGCCCTTGGATGGATTTTGCTCTTTCTTCTGCCTTTTTCCTCCATTCTGCTTGCAATTGATTTGCCTGTGGGAGATAACCTGGAACAGTTTCAGAAATCAAGTTAGCTTTGTGTAAATTGTCATTTACACAATCAGTGAGAGTGTTTGCCACTGTAGATGCCTCCTCTGCTGCCCTTTCTGCCCTTCTGATTTGTGCATCCCAATTATTAAACAGTATTTCTTTATGGTTCTCATTAATGATGGGTGCACCAATTTTCCTGCCTTCTTCTGTCTTTTGCCATGCTAGATAATCATTGATCTTTTCATTAATTAAATCATAATCATTTCGTAAATCTACGGCATGACTTGTGATTTTATCACTTTCTTGGCATAAAGAATTCCATTGTAATATCTTTTGACAGAAAACTTCTTCTTGTTGCAGTAGTTGATTATTCAAAGAGATGGTTTCTGAAATGAATTCTGGAAGCTTGGGATCATCCTTATGTTGTTCTTGGATTTCTTGAAGTTGTTGTTGTAACTCTTCAAGTTTTAATTGTGCTTCCTTATTGGCCTGTACCTGTTGCAATTGCTGTTGCAGAGCCTTTATCTGTTCTTCTTTTTCATCCAACAAAAGTTGTATCTCAACTGCTTTATCAATTGTTACAGAAGCATAAGCTCCTGTTATTTGAGATAATTTAGTGAGATTATGAGTAGGCTCTGTAGCAGGATCTTTCCACAAAACATCTACTTGTTCTGGTTCAGTAGCAATTGCACTTTCTATTTTTCTATTTTTCCTTTGTCTCTTTAATACTACTTTGTATTTTGGGCTGTAAAATACATCTAGAGGAGGAATGTCCTCTACATTAAGTACAATTTCAGAGGAGGGTGTGATTGGAATGTGCTCTGTTACTGCAGTTGTGCTGCTTGTTCCTGCATTCAAAACTTTGGTTGTTTGGACAGGGGTCTGTACATTCTGTCCCTCTACATTAATCAATTGATTAAAGGTTTCCCATTCTTTATCTAACTCCATGGTGACTGGTTGTTGCTGTACATTGGGTGAAGGAGGATTTGTTTGTTGAGAAATCAAAATTTGTTGTTGAGCGAGCTCTTTAGATTGTGCAAAATCTTTGATGGATTCTTCCATTTTATCTTCCATTTCTTTCGATGTATTGGAGTGTTCAGAATCTCTGTCAGATTTTGATTTGGATTTACCTGTGCTTGAACTGTTGTTAAGACTAACACTAGGAGTTTGCTCCTTTGCAGGCTCTATGCGTAGATTATCCAAAGGAATAGGAATTAGTCTCCTTTCTTTGTACAACTTGAACTCCTGAAAATCCCCTGGAGATAGTTGCTCTCTAGCTGAATTCAAAACTTCTTTAAATGAATTTCTTGCCTGGAACATATCATCAAAAAGATCTTGCTCTGCGACAAATTCCTTTACTTTGATTGCATTGGTAAAATTCTTAACAATATCATTTTGGTCAAATAACCTTCTTGAGAATTTGAACAGCTGTAGGCATGTAATGTTGCCTATCTCATGAAATGCATGACCAATATCCAACAATGAAAATGTTCCACATTTTATGGGAAATTGTGGCCAAATGCCCTTTTTCTTGTCTTTTAAGTCTTTTGTCATACCTCCCTGACTACAGGTCTGATAAGCAATTTCCCAGGCTACAAGTCTATCTGGAACATATAAGGGTAATAGATGTGGAGAAGCATAACTTCCAAAAACCCTAATATAGGTGAACAATTCCTCCCCAAACCATCTTGCGACGGGGAGAATATCAACCTCTGTTTCTGAGGATAACCTCAGGGGATCCTTGTTATACAATGTTCTGTACAATGGCAGCATGATTCCATGACAAATTTGATAAAAATGGGGAACAAACTTAGATTCCCACAGTTCTTTATGGTACACATGAATGGGCAAAGGGTCTTGGATAGTCCATTTCCAGCCCATTTCAGGGAATTTAGAGACATAGCAGATGGCGTCCATGACATAAGCAGATAAATAAAAAGGCAGATAAACCTGCTGGGAAACATTTCGTTTGGTCCGGTATTGAAAAATAGCAGTAGTCATAGTATCAGATAGGATTTTGGCCCAGTCTATGATTGTAGAATTAACGGCCGCATTCAACAAAGGAAGCCATTCGGGTAAAATCATATTTATGTCAGGCTTTCCAAAAAACCTGCATAACATGGCAGCAGTAAAACAATAAGGAGAGGTACGCGAACCCGTGCTGTACATGCCTTGTTTGTTTTTCTTCAATGGTTCACTTCTTCTAGTCCACTCCTTTGTGCATTCTACCAAATTCGCGTGTTCTCTGGCAAAATCTTCCATGAATTTTCTGTTGTAAGTCGCCTGTGGTTCTGGCAGCTTATACATTAATCTCACATCTTCTATGGTGAATGACCCAATTAGCTCTTCAGATGGAGTCTTGAATTGCCTGTCTGAAATATCAGCGCTGTCCAGGACCCATCTCACCATGTCTGTGTATGGGAGAATCCTTGGCCTTGCTGCTATTCTATGCAAAAATGAGCAAGCCAAGTCTCTAAGATTTGCTTCAGACGAATCTTTGGAACCTGCTGTAGCTACAACTTTTATCACCACAGGGTTTTCATCTTCTAACAGATTGTACATTCCTTCCCAAGTAGATATGCCGGCATCCTTGTTACAGGCGGTGTCTGCGTATAGCGAAGCCATTTCTTTTCTCTCAGAATTTGAGCTCTTCTCTTTCTTACCCATAGTGTATATCGGAAGCTTTGTATAGTAATTCACTCCTTCGTGCCCGCGTTTTACGAATAAATGAGAGTAATGATATTAGAAAGGTGATGAGACTGTTTTGAATATGAACACGGATGAAATATAATATTTAAATTATGAAACGACTTTCAATCTAAACACAATCTCTTTTCACATTAATAATCAATCTAATCATTTAATATAGTCATTAAAGCGCATAACGGATTTGACATATGGAAAGATTGCCTTGGGATAGCGCGCCTACATGAATCTGCGACATTGCGATCTGCGATTTGCTGCGCAATATCGCAATATCGCAATATGAAGTCATCACAGTCATAAAAAATAGCGCAAAAACGGGAATTGCGCAATAGCGCAAAGCGCATATCGCAAAAATCACAAAAGCGCAATATCGCGAAATCGCATGATCGCATATTTGAAAAGAGCGCATAACGCAAAATTGCAATAGCGCATATTTGAAAAGAGCGCAAAATATATTCATTAACCAATTCTATTTTCTGCGCTATGCGATCTGCGACCAATGCGTTTTATCAAAGGTACATATTATTTATGGATGCGTTATTTTGTTCAAAGAGCAGTTTTATTTAAAATCTATCATAAACTTAAGATTTTCGCAATATTCTTTCAAAGGGATTTTTATAGGTTTATGATAGAAAGTTTTATTTTCTAAGGCAAACAAATCCTAATTGTTTTTTTTTTTTTTTTTGGATTTTTAACTAAGGGTCCCCATTTTATTTAGTATATAAAAAATAAAAAGGGGGGTTGTTGCTAGCCACAACAATTGGCGATTCACTGGAAGAAACAGTTATCTCTGAAAAAATAAAATGAACATTCTATCTTTAGTAAGTAAGGATTTTTAAAGATGATGAAAACTATCTTAGGATAATTCAAATAAAATGTAACTATGAAAGGGAAATAAAAATCATTTCATAATTTCTTTCTAATTTCTCAAGAAAAAATATAAAAACATTTTGGGTTATCTCAAGTTTTGATTGGTGTTAATAATGAAGTAAGTGGATTTCTCCAAGTTTCGGTTTTATAATATACTCTATTGCCATAGGTATTGCCTCTGTTGCCAGCAAACGTTTATAGTCTCGACAGGGTTACCTTTAAACCATTAATCATTCATTGTCCCATCCAACTAAAATTATGACTTTTTAAAAGATAAATTCATAAGATCTATTATCTCATGTTTTTGTCTTTTATTTATTTTTATTTTAAGAGCCATTGTTCTGGTTTGGTGGCCAGTTGATAACAATGCCATTCACCAATTATAATTAAACTGAACAAGCTGGCTCGTGATGAGACCCCTTGTCTTATATTTATAAGCCATTACCCTGTTTTGGTATGCAGTATTGGTAATGTCAGTTTTATTACTCCTTATGAACATAGTAAGTTGGCTCATAATGAGACCTCTTATCTCTTAAAATTTTCGTATAATTTCTTAGAATTACATTCTAAAAAATCACAACTTAAATGGATGGGGTGAAATAGTTTTATCCTTAAGAATCAATGGATGACAATTTTTAGAGTCTTTTGAGTTCCAAAACTTTGAAAAATATCTTTACTTTTACAAATAACCTTTCTCTACTTGATAAACTTATGATGATTTACATTTCCCTCGAGTTTTCAAAAGATCATGTAAATGATTGAAATAATCTTTTCAAAGTCTTAACATCTTATTTTAAACTATTCAAAAACTGTAATCATTACTTTTAAAAATTCTTATTTACACGAAATAAATATTTATAATATTTTTCCGAAGAAATTTTCTTAAATAGTAAACAGTCAATCAGAGACTCATAAACAACCTTTATTTGCGAAAATAAAAACAATCAAAATCTGTAGAAAGAAATATGTACAGTTTAAGAAGGGGTTACCTCCTTAGGAAAATAATTTCTTCAAGATAAGCCCATTTACAGGAAGAGATTCTCTCTTACCTGCTAGATCTTGGAGTATGAATGTATTTGAGCCTATCTTTTCAGCGATCTGAAATGGTTCAAGCCACATTTTCTGAAATTTGGTATGTTTACCTTTTTCTTCGTGTGTTTTATCCCATTTCAAAACAATATCACCAATTGATAAAAGTTTTGAGCCGGTAGAACTTGCATCAAAAGAAGATTTTACAAGCTGTTGATGTTTTTCATGAGTAATTTTTGCTTTATCCCTATCTTCTTCTAGTTTAAGGATTTGATCATATCTCAATTGAATGGATGATGAAGGATTTTCTTCAATAAACTGTACTAGGGCTAATGATGGAAGAGTTAAATTTGAAGGTATCACAACTTCTTTTCCATAAACCAGATTGAAAGGTGAAGTCCCTATTGAAGCTTTTTCAGTGATACGATTAGCCCATAACGCAAAGATTAAAGATTTATGCCAATTCTTTTGATTTTGATCAACGGTTCTTTTAATGATTTTGATAAGGTTTTTATTAGTGGATTCAGCCAAACCATTACCTTGTGGATAATAATTTGCTGAATATTTTAATTTAAAACCTCTTTTGACTGCAAATTCAATTAAACTATTTCCAAAGAAGTAAGATGCATTATCAAAAACAAGAGCTTGAGGTACTCCAAACCTGGTTATGATGAATTGATCTATGAAATCAATAATTGCATCAGAATTGGCTACCTTCAACGGAATTGCCTCTACCCATTTTGTAAAGTAATCAGTTGCAGTAAGGATGTACTTGTGCTATTTGGAAGAATGAGGTACTATCTCACCAATAACGTCAAGCCCCCATTGTTCGAATGGTTGCTCAATAGCTACTGGTTGCAAAGGAAAAGCTGGTTTCCTTTGTCTTCCACTTGCAGTTTGACAAATTTGGCGCTTCCTTACGTAATCGTGCGTATCTTTAAAAAGGGTAGGCCAGTAATAACCAGCACAAATTATTTTGTGAGCCGTGGTATCACCTCCAAAATGACCTCCTGCTGGTCCATCATGTAATTCCTGCAAAATCTTTTCAGCTTCAGTCTTTTCAAGACATCTTAATAAAATTGAATCATAATTTTTCCTAAATAACACATTATCAATGATCTCATATTTATCAGCTTTTAACCTTAAAGCACGTTTTCTCTTATAACTGAGGTTAGAAGGAGCATACCCATTCTTCAAGTAATAAATGAGATCAGCATACTGAGATTCAACATCTGTAACACTTATCTGATTTACTTGAATATCTTGATTTGAATCTTGACTTTATGGTATGTTATGAGCTCCTGCTAATAATCTGCAAAAACCTTGTCCTATAACAATCTTAGCTGGTTTAATATCAATATCATATTCTTGCAAGGTTGTTACCCAGTTAGCTCTCTTTTCTCCTACTTCTCTCTGAATTAATAATTGTCTCACTGCAGAGAATGAGACAATAATTTTTGTATGTGTTTTCAAGAGAAAAGGTCTGAAATGTTTAATTGATTTAAACACAGCAAAGGCTTGTTTTTCAACATCGGAATAATTAAGCTCAGCTCCTTGCAGATTTGAGCTAAAGAAAGAAATTAGTACTTCGATTTCTTGATCGTTGAGTTGTGTTAAAACAGCTGCATAGGATGTTTCAGTGGCCAGAGTATACAAAGTAAAATCTTTAGAAAAATCCAAGGTATTCAGTGCTGGTGCATTAATAATCGCTTGTTTAATTGCCTTAAAGGCTTATTTCTCTTCATGCCCCCATTTGAATAGTGAATTCTTCTTGATCATATTTTGCATAGGTAAAACAATTAAAGAAAAATCAGGAATGAATCTTTTAACAAAATTGATCTGTCCAAGAAATGATTGCATGGATTTTTTGTTATGTGGTAAAGAAATATCAAAAATTTATTTCACTCTATCTGGATAAATATATATACCATCTTTTGACACAACAAATCCTAAGAGCTTTCCTTCATCTAAAGCAAAGAAAGATTTCTTCGGACTTAAGGAAATACCAAACCTTCTACATCTTTCAAATATTTGTTTTAAGTCATGTATATGATTGGCTCTCTTTTTTGAAAATATTGTTATGTCATCAAGATAAACAACAACTGATTTATTGATCAGACCTTTGAATGCTATGTCCATGGCTCTTTGAAAATTTGCTCCTGCATTTATTAGACCAAAAGGCATTTTCTGATAAGCGTAAGTTCCCCATTTTGTTCTGAAAGTTGTCTTCAATCTGTCATCTGGGTGAACTAAAACTTGATTATAGCCCAAAAACCCATCGAGAAAAGACATAAGTTCAGAACCAGCTACCTTTTGAAGTATCTGTTCCATGGTTGGCAATGGGAAATTATCTTTTAAACATGCCTTGTTTAAATTTCTGAAATCAATACAGATTCTTATATCACCATACTTCTTCCTTACAGGTACCATATTGGAAACCCAATTAGAGTGCCTGACTGGAAAAATGATTTTGGCTTTCAAAAGTTTATTGAGTTCTGATTTGATTTGACTCTCGAGATTTGGATGGATCTTTCTCAACTTCTGTTGAACAGGTTTAACATCAGCAAACATTGGAATTGTGTGTTGGATAATTGAAGTATCATACGTTTTTAGATCATCATAATTCCAAGCAAACACATTTTTATACTTGTTCAGCAGTTTAATGAATGCACCCCTTTCCTCTGGTGTTAAATTGAGTCCTAAATTAATGTTTTGAGGTTTAGAATCAGAACCAAGATTTACTAATTCAAACTTCAAAGTGGAACTTTGAAGTTTCGAATTAACAACTTTCTTGAATCTGTCTCTAATGTTATATAAATCCTCTAATTTAACAACAGATTTTGGAATGGGGTTTTCATTACCTTTTGAAGCAATTTGTAAATCATGATCATCTTCGTCAATAATTTGATCATCATATGATTTCTCTGAAGTCATGAAATTTAGAATATCTTGATCATGATAGAAAACTCTCCAATTTGTAACATTATCTAGGACAGATGGATGAAAAATCAATTCTACAGAAAACCTATCACGACCGCAATCTTCAGCAAGTAGGAGTTTAGATGCAACATTAGCTAACAAGTCAGCTGATGTATTATGATTCCTAGGAATAGGAGAAATATTGAATGCTAAAAAATGAGTGGTAAGATCTTGCACTAGGGTTTGATAGTGTTTAAGATGTCCCGAAAGGCAATGAATAGTATTCCTAACTTGTTTAATTACAATTTCGGAATCACCAAAGACTTTCAAGTATTTAACATGTAAACCTATAGCTTTATAAAGTCCTTGAACCAGGGCTTCATATTCTGCAGTATTGTTAGTACACTCAAATTCTAACCTGCATGACAGCATGGTTTTCTCCCCATTTGGATCAATTAGGATGCATCCGGCTCCAACTCCATCACTAGACTTCGATCCATCAAAATATAATGACCAAAATAAAGACTTATCTATTGGCTTATTTACAATTACATCTGAAATATTTACAATTCTAGAAGAATCAGACTGTGAAAAATTTTCTATCTGAGAAACAAAAGTATTTACAGAAAAAGGTGATTGAGGAGCTTTGAAATTTCCAAGAAATGATTCAGCAGAATAACCTCCAAGAATATTGTTGTTGAATGCCACAAGTTCATTAGGCTGTTCAAATTCAGTGACAGTGTGCGTCATATGTTTTTCTCGTTCAATTTTGATTTGATTTGGTTTCCCTTTATAGGGAAGCCACATGTGTGAATAATCAGTCGAGATATAACCATTAAGTTTCGCAGACCAATCTCTACTCAAGATTAATCCATAAAATTCAGGGATATCAGCAATCAAAATATCAATTCTTTGGACAATTCTAGGATCTGAGGCTAATCTGATAGTAACTGAATTGATTTCTCCTACCACTTGAACTTTAGAGCGATCCAACTGAGCGATATGAACTGCTGATTTCTGTGGTTCAATATTCAATTTAGCACAGACAAAAGTAGGCATAATATTGGAAGAAGCTCCAGAATCAATCAAACAATTGTGCAGATTTTTATTGTACATCTCATAAGTCAAAAGAAAAGGAGGAGTTTGAGAATTTGACTTTTCCCCAATGAGCACAGTATCAGTAGCATCTACCTTATCTGGTGGCTTACCAGTTCCTCTCGTTGCTTTTGCAACTACGCCGCTTGGTACAGGAGCAATTGGTGTAGCATTAAGTTCTTTTAATAACAACTTTTGCTGGTGTTTTAGTTTGCTGAGTTCATGTAAGGAAATGTTAGCTTTGATCTTTTTCATGTCCTCAACAATGTTGTATTCCATGGGTTCTGACACTACCAAAGTCTTTGCTGTTGATATGAGAGGATTAGAAGAGGATGGCTGATTTTGAGTAGGCAGTGAAGAAGTTTTCTTCACGATGGGTTTGTCTTTGGTACTTGGAGTTGCAATTTTCTTTTTAGGAACTGCTTGCACTGGTTCTGCTGTAGATTTACTCCTAGTACTTACAGGCATAGCTTCTTCACTATCAGAATTAGGGAGAATAAAATCCCACATTCCATTTAATTCAGCTATTTCTTCATTTTCGTCTTCTTGATCTGATACTACAGATGTATCTTCTTCTTCTTCCTCTTCTTCTAATTATGCATTTGAAATTGTATTAGGAGGTTTAGATTCAACTTGATTCCTTCTGAAATTTTGGAATGGTTTCTTGGTAGAAGTTTTAGCCACTTGTTTTTTAATTTCAACCATTTGATTTGACATGGTTTTAAGAACTTTCTGTAAACCTTCCATGTCATATGGATATTTGGCCTTTTTCTTTGAATCATCTCTGAAGCTGACCTTCTTTGATTTCCTTTCTTCAAGAGCATTTTTCTTTTCCAGAGAAGTGATACGTTTTTCCACTGCAATAGCTTCTTTCATATTCTCAGCTAATGTAGGTTTTGCAGCTCTGTCCACGAAAATTGCTATGTTTGAGGGTAAGGCTGTTATGTACCATTCAATTCTGACCTGTTCACTGGGTTGTGAATCTACGTGAATTTTGTTCAAGAGTTTGTTGAATCTAGCGTTGAATTCTTTAATCGGTTCCTTGGGTTCTATTTTCAAATTTGAGAGATCATTGAGTAAAGTTGCAATTGATCGGTCATCTCCAAATTTGGTTAAAAAATGATCTACAAAAATGTCCCAACTTGTTATAGATCCTGATGGTAATGAGAAGTACCATGATCCTGCTGTTCCTTGAAGAGTATAAGGGAATAGTATAACTACAACATCTTCCTGTGTGACTCCATTCAAATTAATAGCCAACATAAAGTTATTGATATGTTCTTCAGCTTGAATGTTAAGATCTGGGCTAAACTTTGGAAGCCATTTTCCAGGATTGTCTGGTAAATCATGTAAAGGTGTAGCCATGTTGACTGCTCCTGGAGTAGACCATGGTCTCTGTGCCATTATCGGAATAACTACTAGAGGGATAGTAGAAACTGGTGGTGTTTGAATTGAAGTTGTTGGAATGGATGATGTTGAGACTGATGAGGATTGAGGAGAAGATGTTTGTGGAGATGGTATGGAAACGACTGTACTTTGTTGAGAAGGGATTTCGGACAAAGGTATTTGGATATTAGAGGTTGAACTTGCTGATTCCGATTGGGTATTTCTTGTCTTGAATCTACTAGGTAAAGGGAATTCTTTGGGAGAAATACCAAGTTTTTCACTTTGAAGCCTAGTAAGAGGTTTGGAAGAAACAAATTTTGAAGTTACACTACCTTCAGATATTTCAGACTCTTCAAGAGATAATGAGAATCCTTTCAATTTATGAATTAGATCTTGAACTTCAGGAGACTCAGGATGTTGATCGTCTGAATGTTTTGAGATTTTGGTAGTGTGTGTCTGAATATTTTCTGCAATTTCTTCTCTAGGATTTTGAATTTCAGAAGAAATTGAAGAAGTTACTGAGGGTGTTTTGCTCTCAGAATGGCTTGTGGATAGAGATTTACTTGCCATTCATAGCTTAGGCCCTCCTTCTAGCGCCAAAAATGTTGAAGCCTAGAAAATCTCTGCTTCAAACATCGGGGAAAACCACCCGATCGGGACCTTAAGGCAGCTCCTTTTCCGTTTGGTATGGTGGCTCCGACTGGATTTAAAGGACCAGTTTCCTTGTAACTAAATAGATTGGATTGGATGGGTGGAAATGAGACTAAACTAACTGAAATAAAACTATCTAATCTAAGCTAAATACTAATAAAGAAATTCTAATACTAACTCGGGTGGCTATATGTGAATACAACTTAAGATTGTTCCAATTCAACAATAACCATGAAAATGTATTATTAATCAAATTGAAATGTGCAGAAACAAATAAAGATAACTCTGTTTAAGAAATTAAACAGAGTTATATAACCATATTTCATTCATCATTGTATACCATTTACATGTAACTATGAAAAATAACGTTTCAATTATACTCAGAAATGATATATAAAAGGAAGCGTTGTTAAAGCAAATATACATATAAATGATAGCAATTATAAAACGAATATCATAAAACAAAAGAGATCAACAGTGAACAGATAGAAATACCTTGTTCATCTTGAAGAATTTCAAATGCATTCTGATACTCTATCCAGTAATTATAATGCAAAACCAAATTCCAAGGTACATAAATGCAACACTTCAAAGATAATTCCGCATAAAAATCACCAGATGTGATCCTTTTCAAAAATATATAAGACAATGGAGTACAGAAATGCAATCTCCAAGTCCAAAAATATTAAGATCTAGGACACCTCTCTAAATGCATGAGAGGGGTTTAAACACTACTTAACTAACTCTAAAAATAGTTTATTACGAAAAATAAGGATTCGGTTCAATGACTGTCCTTTTCCTAGGCTAAAATACAGTGAAATTAAAACTAAATCTATCTAACCATGAATTTGATCTTTGATCTTGCAGGCATCTAGCATACTTTTGAGAAGATGCGGTTGACCGACTTCTGAATTCAACTATCCTGAGAAGACAGAGTCGGCAAGCGTAGGAGCAATCTTCTCTGTAGCATTGATAATACAATTGAGTGCACTGTGCTGACTGTGTGGCTTTACCAAGTACATCCAGTATGAGTCCCAATTTAATCTTGTCAGCCCTTGGATGGATTTTGCTCTTTCTTCTGCCTTTTGCTTCCATTCTGCTGGCAATTGATTTTCCTGTGGGAGATAACCTGGAACAATTTCAGAAATCAAGTTAGCTTTGTGTAAATTGTCATTTACACAATCAGTGAGAGTGTTTTCCGCTGTAGATGCCTCCTCTGCTGCCCTTTCTGCACTTCTGATTTGTGCATCCCAATTACTGAACAGTATTTCTTTGTGGTTTTCATTAATGATGGGTGCACCAGCTTTTCTGCCTTCTTCTGTCTTTTGCCATGCTAGATAATCATTAATCTTTTCATTAATCAAATCATAATCATTTCGTAGATCTACGACATGACTTGTGATTTTATCGCTCTCTTGGCACAAAGAATTCCATTGCAATATTTTTTGGCAGAAAAATTCCTCTTGTTGCAGTAGTTGATCGTTCAAAGAGATGGTTTCTGAAATGAATTCTGGAAGCTTAGGATCATCCTTATGCTGATCTTGGATTTCTTGAAGTTGTTGTTGTAGCTCTTCAAGTTTTAATTGTGCTTCCTGATTGGCCTGTACCTGTTGCAATTGCTGTTGCAGAGCCTTTATCTCGTTTCTTCTTTTTCATTCAAAAAAAGTTGTATCTCAAATGCTTTGTCAATTGTTGCAGAAGCATAAGCTCCTGTCATTTGAGATAACTTAGTGAGATTATGAGTAGGTTCTGTGGCAGGATCTTTCCACAAACATCTACTTGTTCTGGTTCAGTAGCAATTGCACTTTCTAATTTTCTCTTTTTCCTCTGTATTTTCACTACTGCTTTGTATTTTGGGCTGTAGAATACATCTAGAGGAGGAATTTCCTCCACATTAAGTACAATTTCGGAGGATGGTGTGATTGGTATGTGCTTCCATATCGCGGCCGTGTCGCTTGTTCCTGCATTCAAAACTTTGGTTGTTTGGACAGGGGTCTGTACATTCTGTCCCTCTACATTAATCAATTGATTGAAGGTTTCCCATTCTTTATCTAACTCCATGGTGACTGGCTGTTGCTGTACATTGGGTGAAGGAGGATTTGTTTGTTGAGAAATCAAAATTTGTTGTTGATCGAGCTCTTTAGATTGTGCAGAATCTTTGATGGGTTCTTCCATTTTATCTTCCATTTCTTTGGATGTATTGGAGTGTTCAGAATCTCTGTCAGATTTTGATTTGGATTTACCTGTGCTTGAACTGCTGTTAAGACTAACACTAGGAGTTTTCTCCTTTGCAGGCTCTATGCGTAGATTATCCAAAGGAATTGGAATTAGTCTCCTTTCTCTGTACAACTTGAACTCCTGAAAATCCCCTGGAGATAGATGCTCTCTAGTTGAATTCAAAACCTCTCTAAATGAATTTCTTGCCTAGAACATATCATCAAAAAGAACTTGCTCTGTGACAAATTCCCTTACTTTGATTGCATTGGTAAAATTCTTAACAATATCATTTTGGTCAAATAACCTTCTTGAGAATTTGAACAGCTGTAGGCATGGAACGTTGCCTATCTCATGAAATGCATGACCAATATCCAACAGTGAAAATGTTCCACATTTTATGGGAAATTGTGGCCAAATACCCTTTTTCTTGTATTTTAAATCTTTTGTCATACCTCCCTGGCCATAGGTCTGATAAGCAATTTCCCGGGCTAGAAGTCTATCTGTAACATATAAGGGTAAAACATGGGGAGAATCATAACTTACAAAAACCCTAATATAGGTGAACAATTCCTCCCCAAACCATCTTGCGACGGGGAGAATATCAACCTCTGTTTCTGAGGATAAACTCGGGGCATCCTTATTATACAATGTTCTGCACAATGGCAACATTATTCCATGACAAATTTGATAAAAATGGGGGACAAACTTAGATTCCCACAGTTCTTTATGGTACACATGAATGGGTAAAGGGTCTTGGATAGTCCATTTCCAGCCCATTACAGGGAATTTAGAGACATAACAGATGGCGTCCATGACATAAGCAGATAAATAAAAAGGCGGATAAACCCGCTGGGAAACATTTCGTTTAGTCAGGTATTGAAAAATAGCAGTGGTCATAGTATCAGATAGGATTTTGGCCCAGTCTATGATTGTAGAATTAACGGCCGCATTCAACAAAGGAAGCCATTCAGGTAAGATCATATTTATGTCAGGCTTTCCAAAAAGCCTGCATAACATGGCAGCAGTAAAACAGTAAGGAGAGGTAAGCGAACCCGTGCTTTACATACTTTGTTTATTCTTCTTAAATGGTTCACTTCTTTTAGTCCACTCCTTTGTGCATTCTGCCAAATTCGCGTGTTCTCTGGAAAAATCTTCCATGAATTTTTTGTTGTAAGTCGCCTGTGGTTCTGGCAACTTATACATTAATCTCACATCTTCTATGGTGAATGACCCAATTAGCTCTTCAGATGGAGTCTTGAATTGCCTATCTGAAATATCAGCACTGTCCAGGACCCATCTCACCATGTCTGTGAATGGGAGAATCCTTGGCCTTGCTGTTATTCCATGCATAAATGAGCAAGCCAAGTCTCTAAGAGTTGGTTTACTTAATTCTTTGGAATCATTTAGCTACAAATTTCTTAACTATTGTGTGCTTATCTCTTCACTGTATCGTACATTCCTTCCCAAGTGGATATGTCAACATCTCGTTATAGTAAAGGTTCCATGACAGCGGTTACTTTCTTTGTTTCGTAATTTGAGTTTTCTCCTTTCACCATAGTGTATACCGAAGCTTTGTATAGTAATCGTCTTTCGTGCCTCGTTTACGAATAAATGAGAGTAATGATATTAGAAAAGGTGATGACACTGCTTAAAGAACGTGATGAACATATTTTAATTGTGAAACCCCACTCACCTAAACACAATCATTTGTAAATAATAATCAACCCAATTATTTAATATAATCATTAAAGGGCAACGGATTTGACATATGGGAAAGATCGTCTTTATTAGCGTGCAGGTTTCATGAACTGCTTTATTATTGCGATCTGCGATTTGCTGCGCAATATCGCAATATGAAGTCATCACAGTCATAAAAAATAGCGCAAAAATGGGAATTGCGCAATAGCGCAAAGCGCATATCGCAAAAATCACAAAAGCGCAATATCGCGAAATTGCATGATCGCATATTTGAAAAGAGCGCATAACGCAAAATCGCAAAATCGCATATTTGAAAAGAGCGCAAAATATATTCATTAACCAATTGTGTTTTCTGCGCTATGCGATCTGCGACCAATGTGTTTTATCAAAGGTATATATTATTTATGGATGCGCTATTTTGTTCAAAGAGCAGTTTTATTTAAAATCTATCATAAACTTAAGATTTTCGCAATATTCTTTCAAAGGGATTTTTATAGGTTTATGATAGAAAGTTTTATTTTCCAAGGCAAACAAATCCTAATTGTTTTTTGGATTTTTAACTAAGGGTCCCCATTTTATTTAGTATTATTACTAGAATAAAAAATAAAAAGGGGGGTTGTTGCTAGCCACAACAGGAGGCCGCAACATAAATATTTGGAATGAAAAAATAATGCGTAAGCCTCGTCTTTTAAACAATCCGAGCATTCTATGCATCCTCTTAGAGAGCTTGGGATTAACACCCTGGATCAAATTTCCAGTTGGGAAGAGAGTAATAGCAATTGGCT
This sequence comes from Pinus albicaulis, assembly GCA_034641835.2. Lineage (NCBI taxonomy): Eukaryota > Viridiplantae > Streptophyta > Pinopsida > Pinales > Pinaceae > Pinus > Pinus albicaulis. Next base: position 1,117,715,134 of record CM076578.1, on the reverse strand, counting down.
GAGTTGGATGTTTCCAAATCTCCCCCCCACCTCCTTAATGACAAAGCTAATTTGGAGGGAATGCTTCATGGAGCTGCCCCTCTTACAAAAGATAAAGAAGATAGCTACAGATGGGACCCCTCTGGGTCTGCTTACACCATAAAATTAGGATATGAGGTTCTTCACAATGAGCACTTTCCTACACCTCCGTGGGCAACCTAGAAGCATATTTGGAAATTTGAAGCTCTCCCTAAGATCAAAATCTTCATTTGGACCCTGGTAAAGGGAAAGATTTTGGCAACTGACAATCTGAAAAAAAAAGAGGCATTCAGGGAGCCTCTAGATTCCCCCTATGCTCTATGGTCGAGGAGACAATACAACATCTCTTCGTCAAATGCTCCTTTGCAAAAAACTGCTGGAAATCCCTCTCGGATCCCCTTCAAGTTGATATGGTTGCTAACATCTCAGTTTCAGATTTGATTGTCAATTGGAAAAGGATCTACCCCCAGTGGGAAAAAAGGAAGAGTCTGGGACACTCTACCATATATCCTCCTATAGAACATATGGCTCATGCGGAACAAAGTCACCTTCCAAGATAAAAAACCATGCATTAGGAAAGTGCACAGCAAGACCTAGAGCCTGACTGTTGGGACCATCCTAGCCATGATCAACAGTCAATTCAACATCAATGAATTGCAGGTCGAGGAAATACTTCTCTTTGGAAGAGTACTCAACATACTCCCGAAGTGTAACAAACCTCTCGCTCTTCAACCTCTTCACAAGGATCAGTGGAAAATTAGGCTTAAGGAAAAGGAGTTCATTGAATGGCTTGATGGGATCAAAAGGCTCTCATTTTTCTTCGACAACGCTTCAAAGTCAAATCATGGAATAGCAGGAGCTGGAGGTCACATTGTGGATGAGCAGGGCAACAACGTTTCCGCCTTCGAATGGGGATTGGGTTGACTGTCAAATAATATAGCAGAAGCATATGCCTTAATGCAAGGCATTCGAATTATAAAATGATTAAATATAAAAAAGGCTATGATTTTCAGGGACTTGGCAATAGTCATCAACATGATGTTGAACTCAGATTTGTCTCCCAACATCGTCCTCAACAGATTGATCACCAGGTGCCGTAATTTGAGTAAGGAAATCAGAGGTCTTATTTTCTATCACATCCTCAGGTCCAACAACAAGATAGTTGACTCACTGGACAACAAGGCATGCCACATACCCCCTGGTCAACTCTTTTCCCAATATAACACCACCTTCTCCATGTATTTTCCCCACTGCGTGATCTCTGCCATCATGATCTTCTGTGCCTCCTAGATTTTTTTCTCGCAAATCTGCTATGATCATCCCCTCCCCTGCATTTATCTCTTGAACCTGTCCCCTTGTGATTCTCGCCCTCCCCTCATCCTCAACCTACCCTCCATTCCCTCCTCTCCTATTTATCCCGCTTCCCCCTCCTTCACATATCACCATCCATTGATGCGCTGCTCTCATTTAGCCTCTCAGTTTCTCCGAAGCTCTTTGTTCCAAGATCCCTAGGCTTCCAATCCTCATTATCTAACAGTGCTCTCTCTGCCTCCTCGACCCCATACTTCCTCAACTATGATCTTGTCCTTCCACTCTTCAGCCAATATGAGGAACGATAACTGCTTCCACTGCTTTGACCTGCAAGTGGAGATGGATTTGATAAAAGCGCAATTGAAGATAATGTAGGATAAACACCATGAGGACACCAAATTCCTCCAACACCAAGCACAATCCCTCACAGAGCAGCTGAGGGGAGCTAACTATCATTGCACACACATTGAAGAATCCCTAGAGATCCTGCACTACATGGTGGACAAACGAACTCTACAGTGTTCAAGCTCCAACAATGTTCCCAATGCCAACCTGGACATCAACCATGGCACAATAGACAATTCAAATGCCTGACAAGGTAGCAGGAACTAGGCTTTAATCCTCCATCTATCACTTCTAATATCATGTCTTTTAAAATTTTCAATTATGTTATTTCAGTTTGTTAGGATTTACAAAGAAGCAAATATGAAACATAGTAGCAATATTCAACATGTAGGAGGTTCGGTTTTTGCCACATCACCCCTCCATGAAATTCTACTTCACAACTCGGATGTAATAGGGATTACAATCCCCACTTTTTTGGAATATAAATAGTAACTATCTTTGTTAAAAAAAGAAAATGAATATGAATGAAATAATGATTGAGACCATGGAATCAACCACTTTTTTTTGTGTAATCAACCCTAATTTTTAGATTTTCATAATGAATCATACACCTTTTCAGAGAAGAGCTCTCGTAATGAATCATACATTTCATAATGAATCAAACCTTTTCATAATGAATTATACATTTTTCCATTTTTCCATCCACATTCCTGATTCAGTTTGCATAGAAGTGATTATACTAGCATATATTTCATTCCTTGATGCAAAAGATAATTCTACAAGCCTTATTTCTACTGCCTGAAATCGAACATAGTGTTATTAAAAAAAACCAAAACAAGGAGTGTTCTTCACACTATAGGTCAAGGGATTATAGCTACAGGGAAAGTTTTTTGTACAAAATAAATAGCCGGGAAAAGGCATAGGTGATACCTCGCTATGCTTTGCTATATTTTTTTCTTGCTTCTTGAATTGTTCTGTGTAGAAGGGATAAGACTAACAAAGGTTTCGTGTTTCAACATAATAGATAATTATCTGAACCGTAAAAATTATTCATAAATTGTGAGGGGTTCAGTTCATTGCCTAGGCAAAAGGATTAGTCAATTAAGGAAATAATAGTTGGCCGTTTTGAATTAGTATAAAAGTGTATATATATATATATATATATATATATATATATATATATATATATATATATGAAAATTATCCGCTAGGAGCTCAACAGTAGACAAAGGATGGTTGGAAAGAATGAGAGATCCGGGTGTGGAATGTTCCAATTTTTTTCAAAATTTCTTGAACTTTATACACAAATGGATAATTCAATCTCAATTAAAGTAAGTTTGATATAGAATATATTTTTGAGGTAATTTACATTCTTCCTGTTTTATATTTTAATAATTGAAATTTGATTGGTATTTTTGTATGTAGCTGAGGCATTATTGCAATAGACTAGGGAATTGGTTTGCACTACAGTTGATTTGAGACATGATGCTGCTGCTGCAGAGAATTGGATTCAAATTAAATTTAAAAGTGAACAAATTTGTAAGTAGTTTTTCGGAAGCAGACAAATTTTTGAAGAAACTTAGAAATAAAAGTAGAAGGCATCCAAATTCAAGGTTAGCATATGTAGAATTTCATAAATTGACCACATAAAAGAGAACTTAAAAACCCATTTCTTCAACAATCTTTAAAAACAGAAAAAATAAACCTTCGAAACTTATTTTTGGCAATAGCACGCTGGTTTTCAGGCCAATCCCTTCAAAATTCAAGTACAGTGGACGCGTTCGATGCTCAAAACTTCGGAATCTCCCATTGCTCACTACCTGACAAATCATTGCCATTAATAATTCCATGCTCAGGCTTTTAAACTAAGGAAAATTATATTAGATCATATTTTAGTAATTACCTGCAGTATATCTCCCAAATCGATGACGAAGGTGTTAGAGATGGACCCATTTTTTGTTTTTCAGTGCTTGCAAGCCATCAACATCGCCTTGCATTAGAACAGTGATGCCACTTCCATCTGAATTTCTCGGTATGCCAAGGTAAGATCTGAGTCATAGATTCATTCCAAAATTGAAAATCCGGCTATTTGAAAATTGCAAGTCCCAATGATCGGTGAACTTTCCTATCTCAACTGTGTTTAGTTTAATTGATTAGAGGAAATGAGAAATGTGATAACAAGTTGTGTCATTTGATTATTCTTTTAAGGTAGGCCTTTAATGATATTGAAGGATATCCCATTATCTAAACATAATTACGACTTGTAACCAATGTTAATTTCGACTAGTAACCAATGTATGGCGCTATACAATATGGAAGAAGGAAAGAACAAAGGAGTTTAGAAAATTTATCACTTGCAGAGTGAAGTGAAATAAAAATAAGAATGAAGAGTATTTAAATTAAAAATAAAATAAAAAACATAATCTAAAAATGAAATAGAGGAGCTTTGTCCTTAACTTTAATTCTTTAATTTGGGTTTGAAATATTTAAAACATCACCTTTATATTATGGAAGTTTTTATGGAAACTATTTTATAAATTAGAGTAGAAATTTTTAAAGTATTTTTTTCTATTTTTAAAATTTAATATATATTATTCATATAACATTATTGAGCAACAAAGTACTATGAATAATAGTCAACTCTATATTCTTAATAAGATTGGCTGGAATCTAATTTCTTTCCATTAAGAATTTTGTTGGGGAAATAAATTATATAGTTTTTAAATTATTTTGGATAGATGACCCTTGATTTCTTGATCTACTTTCTTTATTGTTAGTTATTATGAAATATTTCATCATTTATGATTAGGAAGTAGTCTCATTAACTACAATTTATTGATTGACCCAAAATTGTTAGTTATTATGAAATATTTCATCGTTTATGATTAGGAAATAGTCTCATTAACTACAATTTATTGATTGACCCAAAAAATTCTAATGGTTTGAGGCTTGTTATTCTTTTATTGTTCATTAGAAAGAGTTCCCAATTCCATCTTATTCACTTCCATTGAAGATGGATTCTTTCTACTAATCTCAATGTCTAATTTTATTTGCAACTTCCATAATGTGATTGAAAACAATATTTGAGGTGTATGAGTTTTTGAATAATAAGATTCTTAATTTTTTTTTTTTATACCTAGATTTTTATACCTATTCTAGATAGGTGACCAGTTGTAAACAATTTGCAGATGCATTCTCATTGCGTTTGATTTCTCTGGCAATAAACATGATCAAATTGGTAAGTGCTATGGGTTCATTTGGTACACTTGTACAATTATATGGCATTATGTATAGAGAGACAAAGACATCGCTGATTGAAGTTTGTTCAAGTACGATTGGTCATTGTCCAACAATCATTCATATAAAAATTATAATAATATTATGTTTCAAGAATTTATTTATTTATTTATATATATAATTTTATGATTAATATAAATTTTTTAAAAAAATAATATATATATATATATATATATATATATATATATATATATAATTTGAATAAATAAAAATTCCATATATATATATATATATATATATATATATATTTATGGAGATGGATTGAAAACCTAACTCTTTATGGACCATAAATAAGGTAATTCCATGTGACATAGTTTTCTTTGACTAATGTTGATAAGTTAACTTGCATTCGTGAATAAGTGCAAGTGATGGTTGTCTTGATTTGACAACTAAATTATGATAGAATTATCCATTGTGTAAACAAAAAAATATAGCATCAACTAATTATATAATTGTTTATATTTCAAAAAAAAATTAAATGAAAATTCACATATTTTATTTATTTTTAAATCTACAAAATTAATGTGAAGTTAAGTTAATTAATAATATATCTCTATTATATAATTTCATTAAATCATAATAGTTTATTAAATCATTGTTTTCAATAATATATATTTATTTTATTGATATTTAATTTTCTCATATAAAATATTTAAATACATTTTATTTATCATATTTATCATTTTTTGTATTTTAGTGACATTAGTTTCATTTCTTTTTTGTATATTTATTTAATTTTTATTTCATTTTGATGTGTATTTTGAAATTTATTTCAATATGTAAATATGATTTACTTTGTAACCTATTACATAATCATTTTTAAATAATTGTGAAATTACTTTTGCATCATATTATTAATAAAATTAATGATAATTAATGAGCATGTATTGAAGTTTTCCGGATGCGGATGTCTCCCGTTCGTGATGGGACGCTCGTCCCTTGCCGCCTCCCAAGGCCGTCATTTTGGGCTGGTCATTTGGCCTCCCACATTCGCATTAACGGAGGCATTCAATATGCCACCCCACGCTGTATTAATGGCACTCTCTCGAACCGTCGATGCGCTGAGCATTTCATCTGGTCTTCTTCAGCTCCTGGTATGGATGTTGGTCTCCCGCATGGCGATTGCTCTGTTTGCACCTCCATTGTGCTTCACCGAAGTTCTTGCCCGCCTGCCTGTGCTGAGCCTAGCACTCGAACACAGACAGGCAAACGATGTGAGCTTCTCTGTTGTCTGGAGACTGTTCCTGAGTTCCACCATTTGCACAGTCAGCTCTGCTGCTCGAATTCTCTGTGCATTTCTTCTGGCCCTCCACTATCATGTCTCCTCTGTCCATTTCATCAGCCTCTCTCTCTCGCTATGCCTAGACTGCGCCATCGTATGTAATGTCGCCGTGGCTCCAGTCATGGTCGTGTCTATCGCTCTCAGTCTTCTCCCACTTCGGACTCGTCCTCTGAAGATCTCCCTTGCGACCATATTCCGGAAACCAGAAGTCACAGGGGCCGTCCTCGCTACCCTGACACTGCTCATCCATCTGCGCATCCTCTGCCTCCCTTTGTCTTCTCCTCTGAGCTTCATGTCGCCCCCTCGGCTGCTCCTCCCGCTCCCCATCTACCTTCCTCTTCTTCCTTACGCCAAACCTCCCAGCGTGCGGAGTTCAAATTCAATTGTGTGTTTGAAAGGCTGGTCCTCATGGCGTATGTCACAGTCACTATCAGTGAAGAGTCCACCCACCTTGCGCCTCCTCCATCCACAATCCCTGGTCCCTCTATCGCATTTCATGGCCCCATTGCTCCCAGCCCCGCCTCTGCTGAAAACGCCAAGGTCTCCTTGGCTCAATTAAACATTGGCCCTGATGTTTCAATGCAGGTCCAAAATACGGAAGGCGAGGATAAAGGCAAAGAGCTCCCCTCAACTGATGAAGGCGGGAGCAACGATGAGTATAGATGCAGAATTGTCGAAGAATTGCCTTCTCCAACTAATGAACAATAGTCTGACAATTCCTCAGAGGTTTTTGTTTTTCAAGCACAATGTCTTTTGGTTAATTTTGGTTTTCCTATCTTTTCACCCTCTGCTTGCAGAGTGGTTAGTTATTCTTTTGGTATTTTTGTTAAACTATTTGGATGAAAGGTCGGTTTCCCCTATGAGGGCGACTACTCTTAATTTGCAGGGATTGGTTTCCCCTCTGTGGGCAGTCCAAACTCTTGTTTCTCATGGAAGTCAAGCCCTATGCTCAGGCTCTCTCAGCTGAGGCAGTGGCAATTTTATACTTTTATGTTACATATTAATAGATTTAGTGTTACATAGAAAAAAAAAATGAGCATGTATTGAAGTTAATGCACTTGATTATTTTGAATTGCATTAATATTGAAATTAGTGAATTGAATTATTTTTACACCATAGGTTGTGCAAAATATTGTATTTAAATATTTTTCATCATTTCATTGTTAAAATCAAGGCATTAAAACATTTAACATTATATTTTCATCAATTTTAATGGAAAGTATTGTTTTTCTTTGTATTGTTGTTGACATTAATGTAACTTTGTAACTTTATCATTTTACATTATAGTATTATTTAAAGTTATGTTCCAAATTTTTTTTTTTTTAATGGTGTGTACCATTGTTAATATCAATACAATATCAAATTATTTCACAGCCAAGTCATCTTAAATTGTAATGCTATTGACATTAATATATGTAATAGTGAATCATTGTATAGTGTTTTTAAAATTAATGAGTTATATCTCTTTAACATTGTAAAAGCAAAATAAAATAGAATCAATGCTTTAGAGTGGCAAAACACACTTAATAAATAATTAAAATTGACTTTAAACAACTATTTTATTAAAAATATAACAACTACTTATAACTTGATGCTATTTTATATTTTTATGATTCTAATAATAAACCTACCACATAGAATGAAAATGGAACATGCCTTTAAAATTGGATAAATATTTAACAATTTTTCACAATTCTATTAAAGTTTTATGTTAATGTTTGTTATATTATTTTTGAAAATCAAAGTTGGATTATTATGTTTATACCAACTAAGTTAAGAGTTTTATCAATCTCTATCCATTTTAAATTTTTTTTTTTTACACGCTTATATATATATGATAAACAAATTTGTTTTGATGGTGTTAGTGTCAATCTAGTCATACTGCCATCAGTGATCAAAACTGCTCTTTTTGCATTTTGCATATTAGGTGTCTCATACCGAATCAATTTCACCATTCCGTTAGGTCATGGATTCATTGATGGTAGTAATTTTTATTAGTTTTACCTCATGAGGTACTTGCTGATTTTCCTTTCTATGGTCTTTAGTCATTAGTCACTTTCATTCTCAAAATCATATCAGTAGGTCATAGGATGGGTCTCATTAGTTTCTAGGGTTTCACCATGGTCAAATCAATGAGTCAAATGTCAATAATATCAGCAAGGTCATGAGGAAGTCAATAAATTCAAAGTCACAGCACCAGGAAGAATCAGAGAGACGTTTTATTCAGTTTGATGTAACTTTCGCCTCAAAACCATGTTTTGAGGTGAAAACATGATATTTCACCTTTATTATTATTCATTATATATCATCATGTGTAATAATTCACAATTCAGAAGCTGTTATCTCCACAAAGTGATGTCCCTGCCTTCAGAGAGTTTTTCGTAGCATGTTCAGCGCCAAACCATCTTCCAAGTAGATCCATCAGAAAGAGCTCAGAAAGAGCTTTCCAATGGTATACTACACTCTCAAAACTGACTTGTGGATTGAATTCTATGCTTGAGTGAAGTAAAATTCCCTAAACCTCCCCTATTTCCCATGTTCCCCTTTAAATTTATGTTTAAAGTTTCATATTTCTTTAATAAAAACCCCTTTACCCCCTTTCCGAATACAAAATCGCATTATAAAATATGCGATTTAATTATAAACCACTTCCCCGGCCATACCCCGTAGAACTTTATAATAAACAAATATCAAAGTTTATTATAAGTCCCGCCGTTCCCAACCACTTCCCCACCATGCATTGTAATAAAACTTTATTGTAAATTTATATATTATATATAACCCGCTGCAATCACACCCCCTAATCTAATCGCAATCGCAAACCTTTTCCAATCGCAACGTTTAAATGACACGCCCCGATTACTCCAATCGCTCGAAACTCCGATGTGATTGATCACATCCCTCCTCCCGATCACCTGATCGCATCCCTCCTCCCGATCACCCGATCACATCCCTCCTCCCGATCTCCCGATTGCTCAAAACTCCGATTGCGATCAATCGCAAGTCCCTTCCCCGATCCTCTGATTACGACTCCCGATTCCCATCCAACCGTTGATTACCCCAGCCGATCAGACGACCCACAATAAATCGAAGCCCTCCTCCGATCGCATCTCAAATCCCTTATGCTCTGATGCGATTGTATAGCCGACACCCTCCGACTTCTGATTACGATTGGTTGGCCCCACCACTTAAATCTTCCGCCCGTTCATAAATATAAAGGCCCTCCTCCCTTTCATCGCATCAGAAATTTTTTGGTTTGATTCATATATATCCAACCCCCGACCTCGATTGCGATTACGTTATATATTATATGTCGCATACACCTCTGCTCTGATTCCGATTGTGATTTATACGCGGGTCCCGCCTCCTCTCCCTTCCTTCCTATTCATTATTTTCCCTTCACTAAAGCCAAAGTTTCATTCCGGAAGGCATGTTTATTAAAAAGTCAGTTTTATTCAAAAAGAATATGGAAAGCAACAGTCAAAGGGCCAAGAGCTTATTTAAAACAAAGATTGTTACAGCAAGCAGCAAAATAGGGAAATCTGTTCATCGGATTACCTATTTTCGTTCGTACAGCCCAAACAACAAATCTCCAAAGCGGTCAAATGCAATGCTGTCCCTTATTTTCAGGGGCAGATTGTTGTATTTATTTCTATGATTGTATTTCAGTTCCCTAGCTGTTAGAACAACTCCCTTTTCTGTGGATCTATGTTCCCACATTTCAGTCTATTTAACGTAATTGTAAATCATTTGTAAGCGAGGAGTAACTTAGAAAGTAGGGGAAATAGTGTGGAAGAACATCTCTGTGCTACATTGTATAGTTTGACAGGAATTAATAAGAGATGCAGCTATGATTTGTGGGAACCATGTGGTATGAGATTTAGCATTTGTTTTTCTCCTTTGTTTCATATGTGAATTGTTATGTGTTCCATTCATCCATAAACATTTCCTTTGAATGCTTTTCAAGATAGAAAGGTAGAATCCACTTTATATGCTCTGCCTTGGGAAATCATTCATACTCTGTATTTTTCTTCTGTTTGAAAAGGATCCATTTATTATGTCCTTTTCAGCTCCGCACCAGTCTTTCCATCCATCCTCATTAAATTTTAATTTCTAATTTTCCTGCCTATCTTTCCCCATGAAATACCCTGTGTCCTGATTTAATTCCCGGTTTCAACTGTCCCTTTATATCCCACACATCCCTGAAATTAATTAATTAATTAATTAATTTTATTAAACCTTTTTCCCATCATTTTATCTAGCCTAATATCTGTCTATTTATTATATTCCTTTGAATATTCTTTCACGGAGAGAGCCCTCTCCTGTCCTTGTAGGGCTAGCTACAAGGCTGAGCGTGGTTTAGTTGTTACCCTGTTTTGCCTTTTGCAGCCTGGGGTCCAATTCAGGTGCTAACAGATGGTTTGAAAGAAATTTGATTATGTTGCTTATCAAGTTGTTTCCATTTTCAAAATAGCCAAATAATAAGGGATAGTGTACAGGGTACATCTCTTGTGTCACATAAGAGATTTGAGCTAGCTCTTGAGTCATAGTGGCTAGTTCAATATTTCCCAAGGCAGCTATTTTTATCTAATAGATACCTCATAATATTTCATGTTTAGAATTTATTTCATGCCATTTTTAAAAACCTCAAATAAATTGAACTCCTCTGCTATGTACCTTCTTCCTGCAAGGATTTCCATTGTTCTAGGACATTTACCTTAGTGTAAAATTCTTCTTAAATTTAACCACTTGATACATTGTTTAGAAGATATATAGAAACTCAAATATTGATTGTATTTCATTGTCCATATAATTTGCTTTATTATTGATTTCCACATTTTACTCTTATAAACGTTCCTTCAACATTCCTTTGCACCTCTCAATACAAATGCTAGTTTAGAAATATGTTCGTAGATCCTAGTGCATAAGCCACCTCGACAAACACTCCACATGGTCCAGGTATACCACACACTTTGGTCCAAACAATTCAACATTATATTTTAATGTAAATGTGTGTGGTCTCTCCACCCATTGCATACTAACCATAGTGCCAACCTAAAGTAATGTCTGTGGGCCCTTCCCTGTTGATCAACGGTGAGTATACAACAATGAATGGATGAATTTAATTTAATAACATACCCCACGTCACCCTGACCCATACATGATTCACCTTACAATCGACGGAGGGAGGTTTCCAATGAGATCATCGATGAAGAGGCCATATCAGGCTACAAATAATGCGGCTGTTAACATAGCCAAGCCATATGATGGAAAGCATGATCCCACTCGTTGTTCTTACGTGGATGCCTTTCGTTGGACATTGGGTTTCAAAGACAACCTCCTTAAGCTACTTTTTGAGAGTCTGATACCACCTCATCGGGTGGTTTTGAGGCTCGGGCAAACTACTTATGTCAACACTCAGTACCACCTTCCTTCCTTGTCAAAATGGATGAATTTCACCACTATCCAATCATCCTTTTCTACATTTATAGGAGTAATCCTAATTGATCCTTTTTTACAACATTTTCCCATTCAGGTGATGTTCACAACATAGCAGATGGCGATGTCAACCTAGCAAGTTGAACGTCAACTATTTATCTATTTCCTCTTTTTCTAACTAACTTCTAGCTTTTTATAATTTTACATCTAAGACCCACGGGAACTTGTGGGGATAAGTTTAAATTATCCTTTTAAATTCCTTGAAAGTTATTTCTCTGTCCTTTTCCATCTCACTGCTTTCCATACATGGCCAAAAAATCCTTCAGAACTTCATGCACAACACCTTATTTGTGGAGCTATAGCTCCATTAATGCATATGGGTAGTATATGACAATCCTTGGATTTAGCCAAGTAAAAAATCCATTGGGTGGCATATACTGCCCCATGGATTATCTCCAAAAATATCGGTTTCCAAAAAACTTCCATGTCAAGCAGGGTTCCTTCGAGATCTAAGAGTACATGTGATTTTGACTGTGTGGTGCACTCATCTTGTGAAATGAAAACACCAAAGGGTATATATAGTTATTGAAGCTAGTGGATAAAAAAACATGTGGGGCTTCAACCATTTGCCCGAGAAAGTACAAAAAATCAAATAGCGTCAACGTGGGATTTAAATTGATGGATGGAGTGAGAAAGTACAAAAGAAATGATTAGTACAAATTTATATTAATACACCCTTATGTCATCATCTTAAGAAACAAGACACACACGCCTTGAAGGTGAAATCGATGAATTTAACACAACGCAGGATTTGAGATCAACATGCGATATTTGAAATTCTAACATGTGAAAGCGCCCCCCCTCCCCCCACAGAGATATATATACATAATGATGGGATATTTTCACAAGGGTGTTTCCATGGAAAGTTGGACTTTCATATATATTTTCAAAAGTTCCTCTCAATGGGAAAATAAATGTTTACTGGAAGTGATCTTAACTGGCAAGGCTAGTTTTGAGATAACAAAGTTTATATGTAGGCACACAATCACTTGATAAGATAGTGCATGGCAAATGAAATTTTCCTTTGGTAAGGTCTTGATTGCTGCATGGACACAAGGATGTCATACATATTTTAATGCCTAAGGATGTCATACATATTTTAATGCCTCATTGACTAGACGTCTCTTCTATTATAGTGGTGGGGGATAAAAGTGTTGGAATAAACAAACTCATAGATTAAAATTTTTCCGAAACCATTTTATAAAACTCAAGCTCTATGTTGTTGCCATTACTAACATGGTTTACGTAGTCACCAGTCGAGCATGCCTAATCCTCAGACATTGCTTCCCAAAACAAGATTATTTTTTCTCCCATTTATCATGCCCCATTTTAACTTACTTGTTTCATTCATACATCGTTGTTATCTATGAGAGGACATCCCATTCCATAATTATTTCAAATAATTGTACATTATGTAATCTTTCACATTAGGTATTATTGCACACTATAATTTGGACAAGATCTTCTCATAAACTGAAAGAGATACCACATATAAATACTAAGAGGAGAATTAAATATATATTCCACAGTTTCAAACTAAATCCTTATGTAGATTAATGGGAAGTTATCCATCACCTTGTATGTTGTCATGGTTAAAATTCAACCTTCTATGGCTAAATTATACTCAAGAATACCAAATTCCTGGCTCATAATTCTTTGTAAATTAGCTAGGTATCCTTCTTGTGGTACCGACTTTCAAACTGAGGGGAAATTTCTGGCACTCCACCATCGTGAATTTCATCAAATAGATGGTGGATAACCTATAACCTATTAAAATTTTCCTCAACCTGCTCCAATTCTAGCCCATTTTAGATGCAGTGTTGTAAACTGAGCTCTGGTACCACTTTTAATGTCCCCAAACTCTAGCCGGGAAACACTACGTAACCACAACCAGAATTCCATATACACATTCACTAGATTTTTCTGCGGAAACACATAATACTAGTTCTGTTTATTAAACCTTGGATTAAAATAGTGAAGTACGTATAATTTAAACAATTATTTAGCCATTATTATTTGGACAACCATTAGGGTTTTCCATAAACAAGGGTCACACACAATAGCTACTGGTAATTACAGATCCAATATAGCACAATGAAGTATATATAATCATATAACAAATATCCAATTTAGGTCTTATATCCTGCATATCAAACACATGCTTGACTAAAAAAGTTATTCATACTCATAATTACCAGACCAACTAGGGATTTATTATTAAATACAACACATGAATACATGGTACAATGAATCCAACCTTGAAATCATTAATTGTGGATAACATAACACATAATTATAATTCATAGAATTAGGATTTTTCCATATTAAACTCATACATAGACATTTAACATTAACACACAACATAATACTCATAGCACATAAGACTTGGCTAGGGTTTACAACCAAATGGCTCATATATGCAATGCATGGTACACATAATTACAATAGATACCCATTTTAAGATTTAATCAACATAGTTCATTATTACATAAATATACACATGACCATATCATAGAAAATCAATATGGCATGCAAAACCACCAAACCAGACTAGGGTTTTCAGCACATATCATTTAATTAATAGATAACATAATATAGGATGCTCATTTGTAAAAATAGAAACTAGCCATGGGATCTCCACATTCCACCCTGCCATAGACCTCGTGGTTCAAGAATTTCAACTACGGGTCACCCTGACCCAAGGTTGCAACTCCACAGGAAATGGATAAGCCGATAATAACATGTCCTCCATGCACAAGGTTCTAACTCAATAGTCATGCTACTCTAAGGCTCTAGGTATCCTCCAAGATAAACTCCATGGTACCAACCCAATAGTCATGCTGCTCCAGGGTTCCAAGTACCCTCTATGCTAAATTTCAAGGTACCAACCAACAATCATGTTGCGTTAAGACTCTAAGCACCATCTAGGACACAATAAAAACAAAGATTCCAACCCAACAACCATGTTTCTTTAGAGCTCCAGGAACCCTCCAGGCCATAATAACTAGTTAAAATTGCCGGTCAGTCCTGAACCCAAGTGGAATAACCTTCTCGGGGATGGCCAATCCCTCTGCGGTGCCCATATTTTAGGGCTCACCAACTGATTCATAACCAAATCCATGCCATCCTACTTCAAGTAATGATCATAATAATAATCATCATGATAATAAGTGGGAAAATCCCTCCTCTGCCTATTTACTAAGTATATATACGCTTTTTCCATTGCATGGTTCCTTTTTTCCATGTGGCACTTCTTAAGCTATGTGGGCCCCAAGTTCCTTTTTTCACCAACATCTATTGCCATCACTTTGTTTCCTGCCTCATGGAGACACACTGCCGCTCATATTCTTTTTATGCGGAGTGCACCATAGCCAACCTATTTTATTATTAGTAATCGTTTCAGTACATCATAATTATAAATTTGATTCTCTGGCCTTACAACCCTTACATGCATTTATATTTGGGAACACTAGCCCTAAAATACATAACATATATACATAGGCACATAGGCCCATAATATAATTTTGTCTCAGCAACCTATTAGTCAAAGTACAAGTAATGGTGATGGGGGCCCCCGGTGGGTTCGGCGAGGGGGGGAGGGGGTGGGGTGGGGTGGGGTGTTGGAAACTAAGGTCCTCTTGGTTCATCACACTTGAGAGCCTCTAGAGACAATCAATTGAAGGATCAAATACCAAGAGACATTTAGTCCAAGGATAAAATGATATAGGATAAAGTACTAAGAAACAGTTAGTTAAAGGATCAATGAAAATTGAGTGGTCAAATAATGAAGTAGTCGACCATATGATCGACTGAACAGTTGGGTTGAATCAAGAAATCAATTAGATAATGAAAGCTAACCAAACTAAAATAGTCATATAGTTAATGTAATAGAGCGTATTTCAAGTAAATGAATGGAATTGTTGGTACTCATTTATGGATCAAATCTTCCACAATTCAAGGGATTTAGTTAGAATAAGACACTATAAATAAAGGAACTTATGGGTTGAATTTTAATGTTTTAGATCATAATCATATCAATCATGAATTGTGATGTTTTGATCACAATGTGTTGTGCTTAAGTGTTGTAATGATGCCTTTAGACACTGCCAATAATACTGAAATGTGAGTACTCTTATGTTTATTTCTTTTAGATTTTGTTATCTATTATATGTTTAGGTTCAATCCCAAATAGATAGACCTAAAATTTAGGAATACATCGATAAACAATAACTATGCATTTTGAGCAAACTATATAACCCATAGAATAATATATCAGAGGGATCTATTTTTTTTTTAACTCTATTTTTTCAATACACTTCTTTAAACACTCCATTGTAGAGCTATTCCAAACATTTGAAGACCTTATCAATGGTTCCACATCCTTCCATTTTTTTTGTTTTAAAGTAAAATTAATAACTAGATGGGAAATGGTCTTAACTTCTCTTCTACATAAAACACGATAACTTGGGCCTTGCCTACATCTCTTTGCATCACCTCCCAAGTCAAAAACTTGCTTTCTAATAATAGTTGCAAAAATATCTCGATATTCTTTATGGAATTGAACTTCCACACTTTTGATTGCCACCAACTCTCCTTATGTTCCTTTGTTTAAAATAAGACTTTGAACCCCAAGAAAACAATATAAATGCATATTTTGATTTTTTCCCAAGGTAGTGTGTCGAATTCATTTATTAGCCTAATATGAACCTTTTTATTCAACCACAATACATTGGAATATTTATCTAATGATGATCTAAATCTAAGGGCTGTGAGGAGCTCCAACCTTGTTGCCAGACATTTGTAGCTGTGGGATCCATGAATTGACTTAAATAAAATGATCATTTTTCTTGAAGATAATGTTTTAATTCACGATCTAAAAACATTACTTCTACACACTCAACACAATGTCTATTCCAATTCACATTTATTCCCCATACCCAATCTTCCAAAGTTAAATGATTACCTATAATTGTGTAAGTTATTATTAAAACTTTCAATTGATTTTTAGACATTTTGCATTCTCTTTTTAGGACTTGTCCAATCCATAAAATATACTAGACACATTATATTTCTGTTCAACCACCTTTTTCCATAAAATTTCCTTTGTTAAAATATTCGAGAGGCATTTTGCAACCAAGGAATTTCCAAATAGGTGAATATGCCTTAAATCTTAGTCCCCCACCTTCTTGGGTTTTGTAATACACTACCACCAAGCCAAAGGAATCTCTCCACTACCACTCTTTCTTCCCCATAAGAATTTAAAATAGATACTCCTAAATTTATCCAAAAACACCTTTTAGTATAAATGCAAGATGATGTTATCAAGCTATCACTACAAGGAAAAGACCCTTTGGCGGATGTTTTTGAGGAAGCCCTTATAAAAATAGCCTAGATATCCGCTTGTAGCGGAGGGCACTAGAGGAGGTTGGCAGGTGGAGGTTTTTGCGGATTTTTTTTTTGCAGTGAATTTATAATCATAAAACGCATTGGTGCATTTCATGAAAAGCACACCGGTGCGTACTATCAATTGGCACACCGAGACACCATGATCTCCGTACAAACCAGCCTCGTGCATCTAAGTACTACAGTGCACCGGTTCTCTACGTACAAACCAGCCCAGTGCATCTTCGTAATCCATTGCACTGTAACGATGTGTGGTGCACCATTGAAAAAATTGACCGATGCGTCTCAAAATCAAGTGCACCGAAAATGGCTAATTTTAAAAAAATTACCAGCCGTAAAAACCTCATTTTTAATTGTTTAGTGCTCTAAACCTCTCAAGAATTGATGTGAGTTTGTCTTCTCTGAGGCACCTTACCATCAGTGCTCCCATTTCTCGCATTGCTGCCATCCATTTCTCACTCTCTGGAGTTCGAATTTTCGAAAACAGTGGGAAAATTTGATTTTTTGAATTCCTAAGAAAATATGCCTCCTCGACGAGAAAATGTACATGTAATATACTTGTTTCTCAATAACTAAACCTTTTAGTGGATTAAAATTTCAAATTAACTTAAAATTTACCATTTTTTTTCTACGCGGTTTGTTCAAGCCATTCGGATCACACTGTTCGTAGTGCTACTTGTAAATCTACAAGCCGCACCACGAATTGTGTTAACAGAAACTGCACCAAGTTCCGGTGTGGTACGGAGAAAATGCGCACCGATAAATTTTTTAAAAATAGCACAACTGTGCGGTCATTTATAGGACCACACCATTGACTATGTATTACTGTCAGGCGGGCGGTGTGTTGACCAAACTAACTGCCCTGGGGCAAATATTTTGGTCAATGCACCGCCTGACAGTAGTACATAATTAACGGTGCAATCGTTTACAGGACCACACCGTTAACTAGTACTGCTGTTGGACGATGCGTTGACCAAACAATCTGCCCCTACTCGAAGACCCGCTCCAGAACTTGCTGTGTGGGCATTGGAAGGTTGGCAACACTGAGCGACAGGGGTGCATAAGTTTTCCCAGGGGTGGCAAGGGAGGTGGCTCCCGAAACCGTGATCTGCACTCCATTAACCCTTCTTTGGGGTCAGGTATTTCGTTTTCTCCCTCACTTACTAGTGGTCTAGAAGATATAGTAGTTAGTTATGGTATCCTTGGTCAGAAAGGTTTAAAAACACTTGGAGAAGCTGGCCATAAAGGGCATGGAACTAGTGGGACAGTTTCTAGGGGAGAGCCACTTGAAAAGAGGAATTCAGCCCTGAGTCAGGGTTACCATTTTACATTGGCTCATGATTTCGGTGCGGCGGGGTTGAATCAGTCTCAGGCCAATGCACAAGCTCGCCAGACCTAGGTAGATTCTCTAGGGCCTGGGCATCCAAGCCTTCCTTGTAGAGATTTAACTGAAGGAGAAGGGAGACCGACGGTGGAAGATGAACAAAATCTAGGTTTGGCTCGGAATTATGGTCTGGTTACAGGAAAAGCATTGGAAAAGGAGTTGGTAGAAAGGTTCATCAGAGACTCTGAAGCAAGGCGACAAGGGTCGCCTGCGTTTGAAGAAACAGATGCCCCATTTTCTCAGGATTTTGGAGGGGGTGAAGGGCAGAAGGAGGCAGTGGGTGAAAAAATAAAGAAGAAAAATCCAATCAAGAAGAAAGAAGTCTGCCCTAGCTGCGTTCTCGGTGTGGAAATTCATGTAGACGAAGTCATGGAAGCCACAGAGAATATTTTGGTTGGCAGAGTTTGTGGAAGGAAGTTTTCAACTGACTATATTCTGGACTGGGTTCAGACATAATGGAAGAAAGCTCCTAGGCAACCGGCGGAGATCCAAGTTTTTGACAGAGGGTGGTTTAGCATTAGATTTGATAATAAGGATCATGTTGACTGGGTGCTCGATAGAAACTAGTGTTTTGGGAAGAGACCAATCCTTTTTCGCAGATGGACGCTCCTGTTTGATGCCCAAATGAAAAAAATGGCGGAATCCCCTATCTGGGTCAAGCTGTCAGGACTCTCGATGCAGTTCTTGACTGACTCTGTCTTCATCTCCATTGGGAACACATTGGGTAAATATTTGGAAGTTGACATGTCGTTTATTTAAACCAGGGATCTTAGTGTGGCAAGGATTCTAGTAAGCCTTAATCCAAAATATGGTCTGGCAGATGCAATTACCTTAAAATACAGGGATCTTGAATAACTACAAAATCTGGATTATGAAAACCTCCCTTTCCGATGCCACCATTGTCATAAGTATGGCCATTTGGCCAAGGAATGCCCATTGGGCCATCGTCGCAGAAGAAGGCAGTATAAGGTTGTAAGGAAGACGGTGGACCCACCCCCTTCAGAAGCAGAAAATGTTGTTGAGCTCAACCCTTCGGAGGATGACTCAGGGGAAGCCCCCGAGATGTTGGTTCTTTGGACCAGACTCAGCAGACTATATCGGCTCCCATCTTCGAGAATATGCCTGATCTGTTGTCCTCTCTGTCTCCCTCAATCGCTGAGACAGATGGGGCTCTACAGACGGGTATGACTCTCTCTCCTCCCTCCTCCCTTTTCTCTTCAGCTTGTTTATCTGCTTTGATCTCTTCTGAGCCTGGTCCCTCCAGGCTAATCCAGATGGAGCTTTTAAATTTAAGCATTAATCACTCTCCTGTTGATAGTATTGTAGTGTCTGTACCTTCCTCTTCTGTGTCCCTTCCATTTGCCACTGATGGCCCCTTGGTTCTTAGTCCTCATAGGGCACCTCCCCCCCTCCATAAAGCTCCTCCCTATAACCTTAGACCTCTGGCCAATCGTTCTGGGAAAGGACTTGTGGTTGGAGGATTGAAGTCGGATCCTGTTACTATTGGGCCTAGGAAGATGAGAGGAAGGAAGTCTAATCTCTCAAAAGCTCAGATGAAATCAAAGTTAGACATAGCATATGGGAAACAAAGATCTTTGTCCAGGGTGTTTAGAGCAGTAAGGCCACCCTTTCATGCTCTGCGATGATTTTTCTTTCCTACAACTGTAGGGGGTTAGCTAGTCAGTCCAAAAAACTAGCCTTGAGGGAGCTGGTAAGAGCACAAAACCCGGATGTGATTATTCTTTAGGAGACTCTTGGTAAAGGAGAGGAAGTTAAATAAATCCTCACTAAACTGTTCCCAGGGTGGGTTTTTCATTCTCTTGATGCTAATGGCAGATCTGCGGGTGTGGTCTCGGGGTTTAAAGCTGTAAACCTTAAAGAGATCTCATCTTGGGGATTTGAAAATACTTTGGCTGTGGAATTATACTCAAAGAAGTTATGCCTTCCTTTCCTCCTCCTTAATGTCTATGGGCCTTGTCAGGAAAGGGAGTGCTTTTGGACCTCTTTCTTCCTGAAATCTTGTCTCAACCATCCAAATCTCATTACAGGAGGAGATCTAAATTTCTCTCTGGGTGTCTAAGAATCTTGGGGAGCCTCTGCCAGGGCAGACCCCTTGACTGATTTCTTTCTTTCTAAGATTTCCTCATGTCATCTGGTAGATGTCTCCTTACTTAAGTCCCGGCCCACTTGGAGGAACAGAAGAGTGGGGGAAGCTTGGGTGGTTTAGAAACTGGATTGTTTTCTGTTGAGCGAAGATTTGGTGGAAAAGCTGTCTATGTTTAGGCATTGGGTGGGGGAAGGAGGATTGTCTGATCACCTCCTAGTCCTGTTGGAAGAAAAAGGGGCTCTTAAAAAACCTGGGTCTCCATTTAAGTTCAACTCATCTTGGCTGACAAATGATTCTTTCATAGCATTATTTCATGCTACCTGGAGAAGGGATAGGCTTGGGAACAGGGAAGGAAAAAGCAGGAGTCATAGTTTTATGAATAATCTTAAAATACTGAAGGCTGCAACTAAGGAGTGGGTTATCCAAAAAACTTCAAAAGAAGAGGAAGAGATGAGGCTTCTAAACGCTGAGTTGGATCTCTTGGAAGATCCTGCAGGAGAAGGATATTCTACTTTAGAATCTCAGAACAGAATTAGGGAATTGGAAGCTGCAAGGAGGAAAATTCTTCAGGTAAGAGAGGAAAGCTAGCACTTAAAAAGCAGAGAAATTTGGCTCCAAGTGGGGGACGAAAACACTAGGTTTTTTCAGAACTATGCAAAAGTAAGGAAAATTTTAAACATGATCTGGGAAATGCAGAAAGACAATGGAGAAAGGCCCAAAATTTTGAAGACATAGCCTCTCTTGGGGTTGCTCATTTTAAAGAACTCTTCAGAGCCCCGGAAGAAGCCACTATTGCAGAAGTCTTTCGAGTAGCTCAATTTTTTCCTAGTTTCATTGATGAGGAAGGAAACGAAAGCATCATGAATCCGGTCACAAAAGAAAAAGTGGAAGCTATTCTTAAGGCGATGCAAAAAGATAAAATCCCAGGGCCGGATGGCTGGACTGTAGAATTTTTCCTACATTTATTTGAATCGCTTGGAGATGAGCTGGTTGCGGTTATTGAAGAGTCCAGGGTTTCTGGCTCTAGCTATCAGCCGGTTAATGCTACTTTTCTAACTCTCATTCCTAAGTCTAACCATCCTGTTTCCTTCAATGACTTATGACCCATATTGTTGTGTACTTTCCTGTACAAAATTATTGCAAAATTTATTGCCTTTAGGTTGAAACCTTTTCTCTCCAAGAACATTTATGGATGGAAGGAAAATACATGAAGCAGTAGGGGTAGCTCAAGAAACCCTCCATACCCTTAAAAAGAGTGGGAAAAAAGGATCTGTAGTAAAAATTGACCTCTCTAAGTCCTATGACAGGATCAGCTGTATGTTCTTAAGACTCCTGTTGATGCATCTTGGTTTCAGATATGATTTTGTAAGATGGATTATGGGGTGTGTCACTTCTTTGTCGATTGTTGTCCTTATAAATGGTGCAACCTCAGATTTCTTCAAACCTCAAAGGGGCCTTTGTCAAGGGTGCCTCCTCTCCCCCCTACTTTTTCTGTTGGCTGATAAAGGCATCAATTTAATGATTCATGAGGCTAAGAGACAAGGGGAGCTCAAAGGTATTGAAGTAGCAGTCAATCTCTGGGTAACCCATTTGCTCTTTGTAGATGACATCTTGCTATTTAGTAATGGGAGTATAGAAGACTGTCATTGTTTAAGGAAGATCTTAGACCTCTTCCTAAAAGCAATTGGACTAAGTATAAATGGCCAAAAATATTCCCTGACTATGACAGGGCTCTTAAGGGTGGAAGTGAACATAATTAAAGACTACCTTCAATTTGAAGTTAAAACTCTACAGGAATCCTTTAAGTATTTTGGTTTCTTTCTTAAGCTGGATAATTATCGGATACAGGATTGGAAATGGCTCTTAGCTAAAATTGGAAACAAGATGAATCATTAGAGTTTCAAATGGCTGTCTAGAGCAGGGAGGTTGGTTTTAATCAAATCTGTGGTGTTGGCGATCCCAGTCTACTGGGCTAGCCTCATTTGGGTGCCAAAAAGTATTCTGATGAAGATCAATAAAATCTGTAGCAGATTCTTATGGGAAATCTCTAAGTTGGAACATGTAATCCCTTGGGTTACGTGGGAAAAATTAGTCAGACCAAAATTTTGGGGTGGCTGGGGAATAAAGGACCTTTTTCCATTCTCAAGGTCTCTAGCTGCCAAACTATCCTGGAGACTGATCACCACAGAGAACCTCTGGACCTCGGTAACAAGGAGAAAATACATAGATCCAATGACAACTCCGGTTTGGCTTAGACTCCCTCAAAAATATTCCAAGAATTCGTCGGTGGTGTGGAAGGCATTGGTGGCAGCTGTTAAAATTATTGAACAAGGATTGGCCTGGAATGTTGGGGATGGAAGATTGGTCAGAATAGGTCAAGATCTGTGGGTGGGATGTTTGGGTTCCTTTGTGCTCTCGAGAGACCTGATCGAGCACCTTAATAACAGAGGTTTACACTTCCTAAACCAGTAGTTGATTATGAAAACTCATCGATTTGGAGATAAGAATGGATGTCTGGGAATGATATTTTCTTGGAGTAAAGATGGTTTGAGTAATGGAAGAGCTATAGATCTAACCTTCTGAATTCCCATATATGAATATCTAACACGAACGATGAGTTGTGGTGGGTGCACTCTCAGTCTAGTATATATACACCTAAGCAGGGTTATGCTTGGTTGATGACTCAGAATGGGTGGGAGGATCCTGTCTGGTGGTCAAAAAATTTATGGAAGCTAGAAGGGCTAGCTAAGACAAGATTTATTTTTTGGTATATTCTTCAGAAGAAAGTCCCTACTTGGGATTTCCTCCAAAAAAAGGGAAAATCAGTCCAGGGTGGTGCTCTCTGTGAAAAGACAGTGAGGAATCAGTACAACATGTTTTTCTCTCTTGCCCCTTTAACATCATCCTTTGGAATGAAACGCTGAGGATGAAAAATATTCCTCAGAGATGGGAAGGCCAGGTTCTATCAGAAGCATGGCAAATATGGTGGCAGGAAGCTCCTAATGAAAAAGTTAGAACCATGCCCCTCCTGATTTCCTGGGGAATGTGGATTGCAAGAAATCGTTTGATCTTCAAAGATTCTCCTTTTTCTATCGGCAAACTGGCAGCAGAAGGGGCAGCAATATTTGAAAACATCCCTAACCCTATTGAATCTCAGCAAACCAAACCTGTTCAGAGGGAAGTGATTAGGGGTACAATACCTTGGGCATATTTTGACGGGGCCTCAGATATAAATAAGAGATGTGGTGCGGGGCTGGTTATTTTATTTCCTTCTGGAAATCTTCTAAGAGCTTCTGTTGGCCTTGGCTCTGGAACAAATTTTTTTGCTAAGCTTAAAGCCTTACACCGTCTTCTCTGCTGGCTTTCCTTCCGTAATGAGAGAGAAGTTCAGATTTTTGGTGACTCTTTGAATATAGTAAAATGGATTAATGGCGCGCAACAATGTAGAAACTACATTTTAATTCCTTTGCTTAATGAGATCATCCGTCTAAAAATATTTTTTACTGAGCTTTCTATTTGCCATATTTACAGGGAGCGGAACTCTAAAGCAGATCGCCTTTCTAAAGAAGGCATTGAACAAGCTCTGGGGGCATGGATAACAGAGGAAGTGGAGAATGGAGTGGCCAGGCCACTTGCTCAACCTGCTTTTGCTCTATGATTGAGCATTTTTAGTGTTTTTTCTTCCATTTCTGTACCTATATATAGCTTGTTATCTTTGACTTTAAAAACTTCTACCAAACTTAAAGACCAGACTCAGGGCTTTTTTCCTACCAAAGGAGGCCTTGGGTCTCGTCCATTTTTGAAACTGTTCTGTCCCTGGAATATGTCAGGAAAGTGCTTACTATCTGGCATAATGTTTGAAAGAAAAGTGTGCTTTGAAATTGTTCTTCTCCAATCTCTGTTTCAGCTATTTTCTTTAAGAGGAAGTTGATAGATTGGAAAAAGACATGAATCTATCTCTAGAGTTTTATGCTCGAACTGTTTTGGTGAATACCTGTGATATATTTACAAACAGTTGAAGCTATGTTTTCTTTGCCCACAAAGCGAGAAACAGAAATGCTATGCATACGCTATGTAACTTTCTATATTAATAGATGGTTCGATTTTGATTTTTTTTTTTTTTTTAATCCATGGAAAACAAATTGTGATTTTAATTGTAAAATTGTAATTGTAATTGTAATTGTAAGTAAAATTGTAAAATTGTAATTGTATGTAAAATATTTGTAAAATTGTAATTGTAATCATAATGCGAAATGATTGTAATTGTAATTGTAATTGAATGTAAAATATTTGTAAAATTGAAAAACTGTAATTGTAATTGTATTGTGAAATTGTAAAATTGTAAAATTGTAATTGTAATTGTATGTATTGTCATGATTCAATTTTATTAAAATTGTTAAATTTGTAAATTTGTAAATTTGTAAAATTGTAAATTAATTTTCAATTTTGAAACATAACTACCATAAGTAAAATGTACACTGTACATATTGTTAAATTACCATAATTATAAAATTGTAAAATTGTAAATTTGTATGAATATAAATAATTTTAAAATAATAAATCTAGAATAATATGAATTTTTGTAACATAATAAAGTTTAGAAAATAATGCAAATAAATTCATGTTCAGGGTTATCATTATTTTATTATGATCTTACATACCAAAAATAACGGTATACGATAATACATTTTAAATTTTTTGAAGATATCATTCACACACATTTAAAGCAATCAAGTAGTTGTATTATTTTAGGAATTGACATAAAAAAAGGACTTGATACAGTGCATTGTTTTCAAGATCAACATAATTGCAAATTATCAAGTGAAATGATTTTAACATTAACACAATGCAAACCAATTAATTCAAAATACACATTATAATGTTTTGAAAAAAAAGAGTCTTATTTATAAGCTTAAGTCCTCTTCTTTATAAAAAACCCATCCTAAATAGTATAAATGATGAAATAACACATGCACCATATCACTCTCTGTTCTCATGATCACCATCATTATCTTCCAACTCGCTTGGCATGATAACACTATTGTTCTCAAAAACATGATTTGATCTAGGGTCATGTCTCAATACGAACCACCAATCCCTATCCAACATATCTGAGTAAAAAAACACCTGGTTGCAGTGTTTGGGGAAAACATAAGGCTCCTTAGCTTCATCCCACATATTTCTAGAGTTGATACATATCAGCCTACAATTACAATCTTCCTTTACATTATTCCAATCAAAGGTGTCCCACCACTTGCACCTAAAAATAACACATTGGAAAAAAGAGAAGTCCACTTCAATGATCTCTTGTATCTTTCCGATGTAACCTGATGTCCCTCATACTAGGTTTTGATCATGGTGGCTAGCTCGACTATATTGATCGAACTCGACTTCCACTCCATAGTCTTGTGTCATGTGTCCATCATCAACATTTTTTGTGCGAAAATGGTGTCCGTATACCCACATAGATGGGAACGAATGCACCTATAAAAAAGTTAAAAAATCATAGTGTCATCTGTCTTATAATGACCCAACAGTTAAAATATGAAATATAGATGTTACATTTCAAAGGTGCATTATTAAGTTTAAAATGTACATAAATAGATTATTACCGAGTTGTTGCACCCAATCCCTACGTTTAGCGCATCATTTTCAACACATAGGTAACGTCCGGTTGCACCATATTTCTTTCTGACTTGGTTAACAACCCAACTGTTGGGGCATATAATTGGCATATTTTCTTTTAAATGATCGGGATAAGGTACACTTCTACCATTCAACTGTTTGAATTATCTCATGTCACGATCCCATTTCATCCTATTTTTTTAGTACAATGCAACCCACGGTTGTGTCACTTCAGAATTGTAAATAATGTATTTATTGATTGCTTCAATTTCTGCATTCGCCGATGAAATAAAACTAACATATAATACATATGAGATCAAAATATACATTATATTGAAGTTCAACGTGAATATCTACTTTGTGTAAATTTGAAAAATTATAAGTCGCTTACTCTTTATCAAGCGCCTTTTTCCATTCGTTTGGAGAATCTCCTCTTATCTTTTGTCTTCATCCCTTTCATTCGTCCCAAATCACCGCACTTGGTCCGTTGTCTATTTTCTTGATGTAATCACTGGCATAATAGAAAGACTCATATGATATGTACCCCTCTACCATATACCCCTTGTGTTTTTCCCTTTGTCGAACAAAACCTTTCAATTTCTTCATGTACCTCTCTAAGAAGAACATCCAATCACAAGAAACCACCGCAACTAATTCAACCTCATCTAATAGGTGGAATAGAAGATGAACCTACAAGTCCATGAAACTTGTCGGCAGTTCCTTCTCAAACTTACAAACAATCTCAATTATTTCTTGATGCCACTGTGGAATGCTAGCCACATGAATCTCCTTTGACCTGATCCAACTTATAAATGCAGATAATTTAGATATGTAATGTCCTAGGTATGGGGGGAAGTCATGTTTTAAACACCCATGAACGAAAAAAGGATAATGGCACTACAAATTTATAAACACGTGCAATAATATACAAAATTAGTTATATTTTATGATCCCTTCATCGGATAAAATTCATTAATATAAAAAATAATAAAATCATGCTTTTGACATTATACGTACACTTAGAAGATTCAAATGGTCATGCAATTTCAACCCTAACAAATGGTATTCCATGGTGAAGCAACACCATAGTGAAGAATCATATGAAGATGGCACCCTCACACCCATTATAACTTCCTTTGCCAAAGAAAGATCGACTTTTTTAAAAATCCATGGGACATCACCTTATTTGAAATACCAATTAGAGGGACCAACAACCTCTGATCTTGTACTTTCTAATCATCTTGGCCAATGTTTCTTTTTAGTTTTTGAAGTAATAAGATCCTTCCTAACAACCAATGTGTCACTTTTTTTCGATGAAACATTTTCAAATATATACATGGGATCTAATAAGTGGGTAATATTAAGATGCTCCCAATATGGGAGGTTATAAGAGATAGATTTCATTTTCATCACAATGGGAAATTTCTTAACACAGGTGTCAAAGAATTCTGGATCATCAAACATAGGCTCCCTATTTGAATCAAATATTTCTATGAAATCCTTCTCCTTCTATCTCTCATATGCTCTAAGCCATTCAATTGGTGTTGTTATTGCAGGCCTTTGGGTTCTCTCTTGTTTACCATTGAAAGCAGATGTTTCTCTTCTATAAGGGTGTTCTTTTGGGAGGAACACCTTGGAGAAGTCATACACTGGCTTTTGTAGGTTGTTGGACCATCTAGATTTCAGAGAAGGTCCACAACATTTACATCCAATATAATATCCTTTTGTTACAAGACCTGCGAAATTATTGTATACAATATACATGGCACGTTAAAGAATATCATGAAGATCGTAACAATTACAACGAATTAAATAAATAATATGAGAAATAATATTGTTACGTATATAAACAAATCAATAAACATTTAAATTACCAGAGCAAACTCTTAATCCTAGATAATCATGTGTCGTGTAATCACATATGCCATACAATGTAAAACTCCTCTCGGCTACAATGGGTCTTGATACATCATATACATTTTTCACATCCCATAATTCCTTCAATTTATCTACCAGTGGTTGTAAGTAGACATCCATATTCTTCAATTGTATTCTACTAGGGACTATGAGAGCCAACATAAGATGTTCATTCTTCACGGACAACCATGGGAGGATATTGTTATTGATCACAAATATAGGCCAAAAAGGATAGTTGGTGTTCTGGAGGGAATATGGGTTGATGCCATCCATGGCTATGCTGAGTCATAGACTTTGTACTTCATCCTTGAAATTTTTGGGCCATGTATCCTCCATATTCTTCATGGCTATTGAATCTATTTGGAATCGCATAACTCCCAACTCACTTTTGTGTGAGGCATGCCATCTAATTATTTGCAACAAAAGAGCCTTTGAATCCTTGGGATTATAGGCATGTACCTCAATATATTAAAAGGAGGACCACGTGATTTACCCTTATTTTTTGATTTATCATACATGTCATGCCCACACTTCAGACATATCTCTTTGTCTGCATATCATCCTTTATATGCAATACAATCATTTGGACATGCATGATATGATATGTACTCAACACCCAACATTTTCAACAATTTATTTGCCTCTTCGCAGCTACTGGGCAAGACATTATCACTCAGAAGAACCTTATCTTTGAATAACCTGTAGTTGGTCATGGACAATATTAAATTTAAATTAATGCCGATAATTATTAACGTTCATAAAATTGACCATTTGCAATGTTGATTGTGTGATTATATTTCTTAAAATAAGGTACTTGATGGTAAATTACCTCAAAATTTCCGAGAAACATGCATTCGACAAGCCAAAATTTGCTTTCAATTTGTACAGTAACATCATTGTCCCCAACTGGGTAGACTTTGACTGACCGTCAGGTCTAAATAGAGGGGTGGTGGAAGCAAATTTAAGGCTTTCAAAAAAGGTATCAACGATATGAACATCATCCCCTAGCTGATCATCGTTCTGGAATGCATCTAACAACATTGTCTCCATGGTAGTCATATCCCTCAAGTAATAATCCATACCAACCTCTATTTGATTGCCTCCATTGCTAGCTTGTGAAGAACTACTATTGCTGTAGTCATTTCTAATTGGTGAATCTGGACATAGTGGGAATTGAATAGGTGGTTGATTCAACCATTCTTGGTATCGTTCCTCTTCGAGTTTTTCTCTTAATTCAACCTTATCTCAATTTGACATTATCATGGGGTGCAACTGAAGATGGTACGTAGGTCATTCATCATCACTATAAGCCTAGTAATTTAAAAAAATATATTTGAACATGATTAGTACAAAATCGATGATATCAATTAGTAAGCATGTCAATGCATGATTAATTGGTTTGACGTGAAATAATTACATTAATACCAAACAATTATTATTACCATCATTGTCCCAGGATTGTGGCTAGAAGATGGAATGTTACAATTGTCAGGGTGAAGTGATTGTCCATATTCATCTACCAACTGCGCCTTGCGGTATGTTGCTCCTGATAAGAGCTTCCGACGTTTTGGAACTGTTTAAATATTTTGTGCATCTGAAATCGATTCTGAATCTGCATGAACTTGAAAATTTGTATATATTAATTTTATTTAGCGGATTGACATGGATAAAAAAATTAAATTCAATTGGATAATGAAAATATAAATAAAAACTAAAGTAATTATATATGGTGATGGATAGGGAGAACTTTGCGATGGACTTTGAGAAATATTACTGAACGAGCTGAATTTTGAAGAATTGTCCATTTGATATAATTATGAGATTTTCTTCCTACATTTGAGAAAAATCAACAATAAATTTTGGTGTACATACCTAAAAGTAATTTTGGTGCCTTAAAAATGGACTTATTGTTATCGGTGCTAATGTACTGTTAACTGCACAAGTGCGGTTTTATTAACAGACGCATCGGTGATGTTAGTTAACAAACACACCAAATATCGGGAAAAAAAATGCAACTTTATTTTTTTGAAGTGAAAAAAAATGGTAAATTGAAAAATAGGCGGAAAATTATTTTCAAAAATCTAATTTCATAAAAAAGTTCTTTAAATAGTAAAAGCTATTCATTATTTCATTATTTTTGAAACTTTTTTTAGGGATGGATCTATACGAGAGACATACTTGGAGAAAGAGAGCACGAGAGCACTGTGGAGCAGCAACATACTTTCTAACAACAACACTATTCAGAGAATCAAAATTTGAAACATCTGGTTGTTAGAGTCGGTATCTTCATCCCTCCGCCAGAGATCAAATTTCTCTTGTTGCAATTCATTTTAGGTGTTTCACTCTGTCCAGTCAGCTGCATTCCACTAGAAGCATGGATCCTCTGAAGGTAAGGGCTTGTCACTTATATCCCTCATGTCTTGTACCTGCTGGCCTATTTATGTTCATTAAAATCATGTACAGTCATGTTTGGTCTCAATGTTGGCAAAGAGTCATTTTAGGGTTTTTAGTCTCATTAGGTCTAGGGTTTATTTAATCAAGTCTCAAAATGCCTAATAATGGTCAGCAGGCACATGAGGAAGCTTCAAATAAGGTTTCGGTACAAAAATTTCATCACCATAATGCTTGATAAGGATTTTTCTTCAAAACTCTTTTTTGAAGAAAAATAGTCTATTTCATTTTTATGTAATAAATGCAATATACTTTTCAAGTTTTTCAGTTGTAATAATACTCCATTCGCAACCCTGGTTGCCTTTGCCAAAGCTCCATGCCATTCATTCACCTGCAAGACAGATAGAGAAGCTCATTATTCAATCCAAAGCACAAAGGAAACAAAACAGAGTTTAGAGTGAAATGTCAAAGTTTGCAACATTCTAAAGTGGGTTTTTTCAAATGAAAAATTTAAATCCTTGGCATATAAGATATTTTCAAGTTTAAAACTTCATTTGTGTGCCAAGAGACAACAGTGAGGCAAGGAGAGCCCGTGAGGAGTGAAGGAAGAAGTTTGGAGGTCAGACTGTGTCAAGTTTCCAAGCGCGATGCATTGGGCAGCCGACGCGATGCATCGGGCGAGCGCGGTGCATAGGGTCGTTTCTCTGTGTGTGAATTTGCTCCTGCGTGATGCATTGGAAGGGCGCGACGCACTGGGTTGGTTGCGTGGCGCATTGGGCTGGAACACACATTTGTTGCCATTCCTTTCAATCATCAAAATTTTCTCGGTCTCTTCTTGTTCGAGTAAGTCAAAGTCACTTCCCCATTGCTCTTAACAAGTGTTTGGTGTTGATATGAGAATTTAAATGCAAAAAACTCAAACCCTATTGTCTTATTTAAGAATGCTCCTAGGGTTTTGAAATTAGTTTTGGTGTCAAATCATTCCCTTTCCTCCATCCCTCCTCAATGTTTATCTTCTCACCACAGTCCCTTTTCCTATTCACTTTATATCCCCAAGTCAATCATCCCTATCCCATTTCCATTGTCCCCATACCACTTGTAAATATCCCTCAAATCCCAAGTGATCCCAAATAACTAAGTGGCTGTCCCAACACACAGATTTCAAGTGCCAAACTCAAAATTTCACTTGATTATAGCCCATCATTTTCATTACCATATTCCTCCATATTCCCTCCCATTTGACACATATTTGGCAATCAAATCAAGAACACCAAAATTCTCATACAAGACAACACATACCTTGCATAGAACTTGGACATCATGGAGATAGATACCGATACATCTTATTACCGAGACAATGATTCCACCACTGAACTACATGCACCTAGAAGGCCTCATAAGAGTGGCAGACATGTGAGGGAGGAGCCCACCTCATTGGCTGAATTGCAGGCTTATCCACTTGCTATGACATGTTTTCGAAAGCAGTCTTGTTATCAATTTTGTGAAATGGTTGCTAGGGTCCATCATCATCAGGAGTTGGCCCATTTATTTGTGTTACATTTACATGATGGTCAAGTCACCCTTGCCAGTGTGATATTCACTTTAACACCTGAAACTATCTCTCAAGCAACCAACGTACCGAATGTTGGAGAACAATGGAACAAAAGACAACAAGTTGACAGAGTGCATTATGAACCATATATCAGGCCTAGCTTTGTGAAACAACTCAGTAGAGTATTTCATTTCCGGTTCCTAAAGGATTCCTATGCACCTCTGATGAAACTTATTATCAGATATTTCAGCTGTGAGGGCCGGTTTTCATGTCTTTATGCCTATCATATCAGGTTATTGATGCATTTTACCAGGGTGAGGATGATGAACCTCCCTTATTTCATGTGTCGGAATATCGAGAGAATGACCACTCTCGTGCAAAGGAAAACTCCTAAGTAGCAATACAACAGTATTTATCACTATGCACTCATTAAGATTGTGGTTGTGCATCAGCTCGGCTTGCAGGGTATTTCATGGGAAGATTTCATTTCTAATGATTTCTTCACATCTCCTCAGGTTCCTCCGGAGGTTGTTCATGATGCAAGTGAACCTTCATATCAGCATGAGGGTCAAGAGACAGAGACTACTAGTGTGCCGACGTATGTCACTTATCAGAGAGGAAATAGAGGATTATTTGCAGCAGCTCGGCGAGTATTATCTCCACCTGGGGTGGAAGGGGTCTCGCTTCCGTCATTAGCAGCATAGGTACAGGTACATGATAGAGGTAAGAGGCCCATGCAGGATGAGGGGCCTTCAGGAGGCCAAGATACAGGTTTCATACTCATTGATGAGGATTTGAGCTCACCAAGCTCAAAGTTGAGGGAGACTATTCAGGAGCAGAAGGCAGAGATAGACACTTTTTCCATCAAGTTGCAAAGAGCCCAATGGATTATAAACTACCTTGAGTAGTGAAAAAAATAGTTGGAAGATCAGCAAACTATCATGGAGTTGCAAAATATCCGTGAGAACCGGCAAACTGCCTAAAGAAGCCAAACCAAGATGACATCCATTGAGCGAGAGATTGAGGCCAATCGAGAGACTTGGCTTGAGAGGGTCAATATTCATTTGGAGAAGCTATTGGAGAAGGCCAACAAAAAAAATAACATGCTAAGGCACATGAAGAATCACTGCTGGGCGAGAAATCATGTTTGCAAGGCACGAATCAAGATCCTGAAAGCAAAGTTAAGGAGGGCATTAAAACGTCGTAAAAGGCATGATAGACTCCAAATTTTGGCTGAAGCTTATTTGGATTAGGATAGCACTTGATGGTGGACATTCAGCCCAAATTTCAAGAAATTTGGGAAACATTTTGTCAATTTTGAATTTTTTGGCCTTAACACAGATTTTCTTGCCCGACACGTCGCGCCACTTGGCGCGCGCTTATAATTGGCAGCTCCTCTTGGGTAAAAATTGATATTTATGGATTTTTCATGAAAATTTATGCATGCCTACCCATTACCTAAATATTTTGACAATTTTTGGGTTGCCTGAAGGGTCAAAAACACCCTAAAAATGACCTTTCTGCCCTCTTTTGGACACACAGGAAGCAGTGTTGGGAAAACTCATTTTTGGAGGGGAAAATGGAAACCAAATTTAGAAGTTCAACTTGGGTTGGAAAGTAGACAGGTAGAGATTTCCAACAAGCTATCCTGTACTCAATTTGGACTCCGGAAAGGCCCTCCAAATTAGCTCCAAAGTGGCGCGACGCATAAATATTTCAGGCGCGGCGCATTGGGAATTTTGGCCTAGTTTTCACTCAGTAACTCAGTTTTTCGCCTAGTTTTGGCCAGTTTGATTTTTTTATCTCCAAATGTAAAGCTCTTGATTTAACTTGATGTAATTCCATGGTTTTTGATGTAATTTTGATAAATTTTCACTCATGTAAGTAGATTCATTCACCAAAAAGTGAATTGTAACTGAATGAATCAGTTTCCTATCTTATAGAGGCAAGCTGTTCCACTGCCTATTTTCCAGTTATTAGTTTAGATATTGTTGAAAAAGCTCCTAAAATAGTGAGCTCGACCCCTAGAGGCATGGGGATGAGTTAGACTTGTCTATATCTTGTATTTTCTCAGTCATTTTCAGGGTTGGACACTTGGGATTGCTTAGAGCTTCATTATACATTTGATCTCTGCATTTTGGTAAAGGAATAGACCAGGGTTTGCAGCACTCTTTGGGATCCATGTGGCTCTATGTTTTGATGATGTGCTTCTCTCTGTGATTGTAAGTTTACTGATGTTTCATGTGTATCATCTTCCTTCTCATTTATTCTTAAGTTAAACAAACAAGTAATAAAGGTGGAATTCATTAGATTTGCAGTGCTCTACCTTGCGCTTTGTTTAATTTTCCATGTTTTCAACTATTTGAAGAGGATTCTTGAAAGCCTCTTGCTCTTTTCAACCCCTCACCAGTATGAGCTATCCATCTCATTCAAATTGAATCGTCAAAACAATTGTCTTTCTTGCCCCATTCAGATCCCTGAAAAACTGATCATTTCCCGGACCCAAAATCTGCCTTTCCCTTTTATTCCAACAAAAACCCTCAAAATAAAATCAAAATCTCTTACATATATACCTAGCCTAAAATCAACGTTTATTTCTAGTCATCTCAAGCCTCATTGATTATTTTTGTTGAGATTGACTCGGAGAGAGCCCTCTCCTGATCTGGTAGGGCTAGCTACTAGATTAAGCGTGGTTTGATGTTACCCTAGACTCTGCCTTCCTTCAGCCTGAGGTAGATTTAGGCTATAACATAGTGGCGACCATACTGGGGACAAAATAGTTTTCTTGTTAGTGTTATTCGTTTTATAAGCTACAGACGGAGCCTAAAGTTAGCCAGGTAGCTTTCGAAACGCTCTTGCTTTGCATTAGCGAAAGTAGATAAACGCTGCTTCAGTCAATCTCCAGTCTAGTTTGTAAACATAACATCTGACTTGTGGTTAATTCACTTTGGGCAGACAGAGTGAGTCAAAATAAATCCATATGCATGTCCCCTTTTGAGCTAGTATATGGTGTTGACACGGTATTTCCTACCTCTCTCGCAGTTCCAGTGGTCAAACTTCTGCAGGAAGCTAGCAGTGAAGATGATCATATGAAAAGGAGAATAAATCAAATGATTCATTTACAACAAACTAGAGAGGAGGTTTTTCAAAACACTTTCAAGCTGCAAGAGAGAATTAAGAAAATATATGATCGAAAGGCAAAGGCGGATACGTTTCAATTAGAAGAAGTGGTGTTGAAATGGGATGCAAGAAATGAAGAAAAAGGTAAGCATGGTAAGTTCGAGAATCTCTGGAAAGGACCCTTCAGAATTGTTGCATATCGGGGCCAAAATTCTTTTCTTCTAAAAGAAATGAATGGGGAAGATTGTCCAGGAGGGCCGGTCAATGGTCGGCTGCTCAAGCGGTATCATTTCTGAAATGTTTTCTGCTGTTTTACATTGTCATTGTACATACCAGTTTGTTTCATTTTCATTGCAAGTGTGTGCTGTCATCATTCCTTTAGTTTGGGGCCCGAGGTGAAGGCTATAACTCTGAAGATTGATTTCAGTTTTGGTTTGAATTTGTTGAGTCAGGTCTTTTCAGTCATTTTTGGTTTCGAAATTGAGTTAGTTTGAGTCAATTTTCAGTCATGACAATGAGTCAAGAGTCTTGTGTTGGTTTGTCGAATTCAGGGAAAATTTTAGGGGCGAATTTTAGCCCAAAGGCGAATTTTAAGGGATTTTCAATTTTAATAGGGCGAATTTTTTACATAAAACCCATTTCTATAGTTTAATAAAGTTATCCCAATAAATATTTTAAAAATAATTAATTATTAAATATTATCCCACCAAAAAAAGGGTGCATAAAAATGGAAAAATGAAATTCGCCTCGATTTTTTTTGGTTGGAGCAGATTTCCATGGCATTCGCCTGGATTTACAGGGTCAAAAGGAGGGGTTACAGTGATTCGCCCCATTTTTTCAATGGTTAGGAGAGGTGGCTGGACACCAATCTTCTTGCTGGCTGAGCGAGGCCGACCCTCTCTGGTCCGTTCGCTGTTAGGGCCCTCCCATAGTTCGTATATAGCAGAGAATCGAGATATACACTTCGAAAGAGATGGTATTGGTGTTGTGGGAGATAACACTCGCCACAACCTACGCACTCGACCTCAAGCGCATGTACAAGCTCGCTCTCAGACTCCAACGCCGACTAATAACACAGAGGCACCCCGCTTTTCGCTAGTTTGTTCAACGGTATGCACCTTCCTTCCCTTTCTTGGAGTGATTTGAGCTTGGATGTTGTTTAATCTAAAATCTATCTGACTTTTAGAGTATAATTATCCTCCGTAATAATTTGGAGGGTTTCAAATCGATACTCCTGTTGGACTCTTTCTATTGTTGCCTTAAAAATTTGTAAATTTAACCAAAGGTATTCAATTAAAGCATAAGGAAATAGACGAACTTCATCAAGCAACAAGAAATACTTAGCACTAGCTACTGAAAGTGTCCTCATCGGACCACAGGTATCACCATGGAGCAATTCAAGCTCAGCCTTGGCTCTCCAAGCTTTACCATCTTCAAATTCCAATCTATGCTATTTTCCTGCAAAACACACTGCCCATATATCCTCTTGCTCTTGAATTTGTGGTAAGATAAT
Source organism: Pinus albicaulis (assembly GCA_034641835.2). Lineage (NCBI taxonomy): Eukaryota > Viridiplantae > Streptophyta > Pinopsida > Pinales > Pinaceae > Pinus > Pinus albicaulis. The sequence continues at coordinate 1,117,678,370 of CM076578.1, read as the reverse complement.
CACCATTTGATCTTTTGTCAGTAAGGAAAGAAACATAAAATTTAAATGTCCATATCTCTGATGCCAAAGAGAATTGTTTCCACTCCCTCTTCTGGTAATCAAAGTACGTGATTTTTCCTCTTATATTGCTTCTTATCTACTACAAAACACCTTTCTCCTTGGAAAATAACATCCAGATATGGATTGTGTCTTGCAATCTCACTAACTGAAAGCAAAATTTCCCTCAAACATATATAAACATCAAGGTATTAGCTTTCAACTTGATTTGCACATGAACATTGTCTTCAACACAGTGCTCCCTGTCCTTGCCTAAAACCATTGTATTGACCTAGGTTATCTCCCACACTGAACAAATTAGTGATTTTTGTTAGTCTCATGTTTAGATGCTTTGAAATAAAAAAGTTGATCATCTGTCGACTTACCCCACTTCTATAGTGCTATAAAAGCATAATACCAGGCTTCTCCACATTCAAAAATGTTTTCTTGTTTCTCCTTGATCTGCTCTTGGTTGTGTTGGTTATCCCAAAACTGCTTCCTATAATTATTCCTCATATGCTCATATTTACCACCGTAAAAAAATTCAAATCCTTAACTAATTTACGTAGACCTGAAAGTTGCCTCTGCTGCTTTTTCTTTCTTTTTCCTTTAAATTTGGTTGCAAAGGCACTCTTGGATGCTCCACTATTGGCTGCAAAGGCACTCTTGGATAAAGGTATATTGGGACCTTAATAAACATGTGGAGATGATATGATATTAAGACAGCTATATATATCTTAGCGACGGGGACGTAGCTGCAGCAAGCGGCTAATGGAGCAATGATTACCAAGACCCTGGGATAGTAGTACAGGACCTTTGGTTTCTATATTTGCCTGCTTGTATTACCAGTTGGCTTTAACGACTTGTGAAACAGTGCAATTATAGTAGCCGAGTTTTAATCTTTTTAAACTTAATAAAATCTTGGCATTTCCTCGCTGATTTCCATTCATATATTGCATTATTTCTTTCTATCCATATGTAAATGACATTTTTTCAGGCCCAATGTCACTGATTGAAGATTATTTACCTTGAGGCTTATATATGGAATTAAAATTTTGGTATAAAGTCATGTTGTCATATTTTATCTAAGCATCGGTTGCATTTTCTTCTTGATAATTAGATAGATTTCAGTCCATCTGTATATGTTTGATGGGTTTTCCACTTACTCAAAATTGGTTAAAGTTACCTTGTGATTGCATCAGAGTTGTAGAGTGACAACGACCAAGCAAACATTGCCACCACGACTAGGAATTTGCAACAAGACAATGCTATATGGGCCATGTCAAATAGTTATGCTATCTAAGCATCCATTGCATTTTCTTCTTGATAATTAGATAGATCTCAGTCCTTGTATATATGTTTGATGGGTTTTTGCACTTGTGAAAAATTGGGTAAGTTGCCCTATAATTATTGTGTCAGAGTTACAAAGCAACAATGACCAAACATGCATTGCCATTGCAACTTGGAATCTGTGACAAGACAGAGCCATATGCAACCATGTCAAATTTTTTACAACCGTCTGATCATGTAAATATTTTTGAACAGTATAAATGAAATTTCAGCTATGTACTTAGTGAGAAGATTATGATGGAAAACATAATGAAATGCTGTTGAAATTCCTGCATGGCATGTCTCTGGTTGTTTGTTTTGTCAGCATCATGCATTTTTATTTATCATATTAACGAAGTTGTTAGATGGTCATAGATGCTCCCATATTATTGGTGTATTGTTATTTTTTTCCAAGGAAAACCTTGCGGGATCCCCTCCTCTTCCCTGAAGTATCTTGATGGAGGTTCACTCAACTATTAGCCACAATAGCAGCTAGTAATCCTGAGGGGCTCAACTGAATTTGAATATGCCCTATGGCCTTCCTGTCTGCAAGATGCCTTGGGTGCATGGGTGGATGGTTCAACCGATTGAGATAACTTTTAGGGCTTGTTTCCTTTATTAAGGTATGAACATTTTTGGTGTGATGAATGTCATGGATTTTTTTTCTCTAATTATAGGACATTTCCTTTGTAAGTCAGCTGGAAAGGTGTCACAACCCCCTTTGCTGCCTTGGGGCTTCAAAGTTAATGGGTAAAATGTCGGTAGTCAACAGTGTACTAGACCTCACACGTTAGTGATTCAAGGGCCAAATTATAAGCCAAAAATATACCCTGGATAGATTGAATAATTTTTTAGGCTACTTCGGTCTAGAATTTTGCCTTCTGCATAAAGTCAGGTTGAAGTTCCTTTGAATTGGCTATATTCAGTTGTCGAGGATAGAAAGAGTTCAACCAGTACATAGTTGCAATATTAACAAATTATTTGTTTCTTAAATACAGACTAGTCCATTTCAATAGATGTTGTATGATAAACCACGGGAAAGAGTTTGTCAGAGATGGAGACAAGATAATTAAATGATGCAGTCTCATTCAATACTATGTGGATTGAACAAGCCCATAGTTGATGACTTACAAACAAATAGAATGGAAGGTAAATAAATCACACAACGAGGTATGAAAGTTAATATCTTTGGCTAGAGAAAATGTAAATCTATTAATTTCCTTTTTTCAGATTAAAGATATGATGAAATACTCCAAATACATAGGTTATACAATTTTAGAACATTATACATAGTCCTAGATTTTACCAAATCAGAGAAAGGGAGATGAAGTTTGGGCAAAAGGACATTAATCTATTCTTAACAGGGTGAAAATCTACAAGTAGGCAGCCACTGCATTTCATTCCTTTAGCCAATTTATTGCCTAAAGTTCTAAAAGTGACCAAACAAAAGTAAACTCCACAAAGAATTGTCATTTGGCTTTAGTGCCTTTTAAGGACAAAATGCACTGGATAATCGTTAGCAATGATTTACATGTCTTGTTTATTCAAGGGGAACCTACTTGAAGATTGTTATAAGAGTAACATATTGAATTAGAGCAAGAAATGTTGTGCTAGTAACATTAGTAGTGATTTACATATTTTGTGCCTATGTTTATGATCACAAAGTTAATGTTTATTAGTAAAAGTTAAAATAGATTGAAAACTATTGTGAGTATTAAAGAAAATTATTCAATCAAATATAATTTATGTCTATTTCTTGCTGCACTGGATCAACGTTCCAACAGTTCAACTACTATTTTCATTTTGTATCCTGTCTACCCACAAGAATAACATCCATGGATAGAGTCTCTGACTCAATACTATGCTTCAAGATTCAATACAAGCATACTTGTTCTGAAAAGAAAATTCTAATCATTTGTAAGCGTATTTATTTATATATTTCCCCTTAGAGCCTTACTCCCAGAATTGTATCCAGTTTGAGACTACAAGATTTCTTACAAGCTGGTTAGAAAAATAAGAGCCTACGGTTCACATTCACAGGATCTCATCTCTGCAAGTTCGGAGAAATAATTTCATAGGAGCATGCGTTGGACAACATGTATATATGTTGCAGAAAATCTCGAGTGGGTCCAAGTTCAGAGACAGTTAGGATACCCCCTAATTTTAGGGGACAAGAGACACAGGTTCCAACAGGGAATCAAATATAAAAGCCGAAAACAATGAAATTAAATCGTAAATATATTAGTTACAAACATACCTACCCAATGAATATGTTGTCATATGGATACTGTTAGATCATTGATTATACTAGTAAATATCCAAATTTATTGCTAACAACACTTGTGCCTGCTTAGCTTCAATTTATGTGATGCAAGGATACAAGTTTCAAATTCCATGATGTGAGAATACAGGGCACTTAAGAGATTAGCCTGAATGTCAAACAACTAAGTGCTAAAAACTTTTCCCCTGAGCAAATCCTTTTATAGAGGAAAAAAACAATTCTTTGTTAAATTTATGAGCTTACCCTAATACAAATGTTTTTTTGTGCAGTTTTTACACTTTCTTGATCGCTGTTTTTGAAGGATTGGACAATCAACTCACAACATAGTCTTGGAGAGAAAAATATCACTTGTGACATGAATAAATAACCCATGAGCATAGATAGATTTTCTATGAGTGGGTGTGGTAAGTTATTTATGAATGCTGGAAAGGAATGCAATTAAATTATTTAGTGTTCATAATCAATGGAATTGAAAGCACAGGTGGAATAAATAGAACCTTTTTTTGGTAGATAAAAACATCAAAATTCATATTCTATCGTGAAAAAAAAACTGTACAAATATGAGAGACATGCTACCAGAAGAAGTACATGAAAAAATTACAATAAAATTTGTACAAATATGAGAGATATGCTACCAGAAGATGTACATCAAAAAATTACAATTTTACTCCTATCTACCTAGACACAAGGTTTGACATTCATTTCTGTAACCTTTTCTCTGAGCCAAGTTTTACAATACAAACTTTATTGAGATAAGGCTAATTTTTGTGACACACGAAATTTTATGATTTATACATATATACATTGTGTTTTTGCATCAATTTGTTGTAGACTTGAAGGAAAGGTAGGTTTTCGTGTTTTCCCCTTTCCTTTCGGGTTTCTTTGCATTCAGCCAAGGGTCTATTGTTGATGGAGGTTATGGTGACTATCATTTTTTGTCCAAGTTGGAAGGAGTCATTGTTTCCCCTTTCTAAATACGGATTTTGTGATTCAGGATATCCTGGAGAATGAATTCAAGCATATAAGAAATTTAGAAAAGCAAAGTGACAGTAAGTACCTTTCCCTCAATGCTGTCATACATGTAACGACATCCTGGACTAGGTAATAAGCCTAAATTTTGCAGAGAACAACTATTGGCTTCTGGCATCCTTTTAATAAGGTCATCTTGAGACTCTGATACAGCTCCTTGACCCACTATGGAATCCAAAATATGATTATTGAAAACAAACTGTAATACACATTTACCTGAATGATTCTCAAAAGGAGTAATAGGACCAGGACTACTTAAGATTGTTGACCTCTGTTTCCCATTAGAAAGCCTTCTATTTGTACTGGGAGTTCTAATAACACATGATGGAGACAATGTGTATGCTGTAATTTGTGAAGTAGAAATATCTGATTGTCGAATTGGAGTCTGCAGCAGCTTATCTTTAGACATAATGGTGGGTGAGAATTTAGAAGAAGAGAGAGTAAACATTCTTGACATAGAGGGCTCTGTTTTTTATTAAGATATTGAAATCTTCAAAATACTTTAAACAAATTGGCTTGTAAAGTTCATGGTGATTATTTTAAGGGGATCTGATGCTCATCGCCAGGAATATGTACAAAACAAGAAACAATGATTGGGAAAAGCTGTGAATCAAGTTTGCAGAGAAATAAATAAGGGGAAACGATTAAAACAACTAATGGGATTGACAATTCATCATTTTACTTGTACCTATGAAATTTCATTTTAACTTATGCACTATAGGATGGATGGCACAACTTTGAAGCAACCAACCTGCCTTAAAGCAGAACCGACTTATCATTCAGATGGCCCTCTCCATCGCAGCAAACCAGCCCCACAACAAAGACACTTTCCTATTAGCAGATAACTGATGTGGAATGGAGATTCTAGAACAATAACTAATAGAATCTACAGCCTCTTAAATAGGTGCTTGACTTCTTGAGATAATTATAGACATCAATGATCAATTTAAGTGAGATTAAAAGCATTTAAAGATGATTGCAATACAGCTTAAGCATTCACCTGTGATGCAATAGCAACATGATTGAAAACATTCCGAGCTTCCTTTGCAGCGAATGTTGTGGCAAATGTCTTGATCTTCCTCTCCAGAAATGCAAACTGAGACACCAGATGCTCCTCTTATGAAAAAAATCAACTTATATATTTTTTATTTAAACGGAAGATGAACATCAACATTTTTCCCAAAAGGACAATTCATTGTGCAATGTGGTGTGCTATGAAGTGCTTAGTCCAAGAAGCTATTATCCTGGAGAATTAATTCAAGCATATAACAAATTTAGAAAAGCAAAGTGATAGTAAGTACCTTTCCCTCAATGCTGTCATACATGTAACAACATCCTGGACTAGGTAATAAGCCTAAATTTTGCAGAGAACAACTATTGGCTTTTGGCATCCTTTTAATAAGGTCATCTTGAGACTTTGATACAGCTCCTTGACCCACTATGGAATCCAAAATATGATTATTGAAAACAAACTGTAATACACATTTACCTGAACGATTCTCAAAAGGAGTAATAGGACCAGGACTACTTAAGACTGTTGACCTCTATTTCCCATTAGAAAGCCTTCTATCTGTACTGGGAGTTCTAATAACACATGATGGAGACAATGTGTATGCTGTATTTTGCGAAGTAGAAATATCTGATTGTCGAACTGGAGTCTGCAACAGCTTATCTTTAAACATAATGGTGGGTGAGAATTTAGAAGAAGAGAGAGTAAACATTCCTGACATAGAGGGCTCTGTTTTTTATTAAGATATTGAAATCTTCAAAATACTTTAAACAAATTGGCTTGTAAAGCTCATGGTGATTATTTTAAGGGGATCTGATGCTCATCGCCAGGAATAGTTTTGAAGCTTTTTTATCTTCATCACTTGTTGATATGTTAGATGTGCTACAACACCAACTAAAGAACTTGAAGTATGTTCTCAATGAAATAGATCTTACAGATCTCTGGCGAAGCTTGACTAGATCCCTTTGTCTTTACTAAAATTCCTTTAAGCAATGCCAAGTTTTTAAATTGTGGCATTTCCTAGTCTGAAGCTGATATGCATGCATTGTTCCCGGTCTTTAAACCATTATATTCTCATCCTACAGGTTTCTTCGCAAATCTAAGTGATTCATCAAGTTTGCGTGTCATGCCATCCACTGATGTAAGTTATGCACAAAAAATATTGCATGCCCCATCTTCAGCCATCAATCATAGCAAGGATGATGGCAAATTCAAATGATTATGGAATACAATAAATGTCTACAGGAAATATGAGCTGTTCATTGAGAGGATAAAACAACATTCTAGCAATTTGCAGTGTAAGCATGTCAGATTGAAATCATTGGTGAAGTCAAACAATTTGTGATGGTTCAGAAAGTGGCAGTATGGATGAGACCCTTAATCAAAGTGTTGATATCAGCATGTGAACTTTTGGTTTTTTTAAACATCTGAAGTTCTGTGTCTGGTTTAGTTTTCTAGTAGCAGGCTAGTACATATTTTAAATTTATGAAAACCAACAATACAAAATTTTATGTCACCAAAAAATATGAGTGAAATTTCTCTTTTCAATAAATTCCTGTTGGATTTTAGAGAAATTATACTGGAAAAAGCCACCGTAAAAGCCTTCAAAAAGTCGGGTGAAAAAGATAAATTATATTATTGCTATTTAAATTTAAAAATAAAATATTAAAAAAAATAATTTTATCTAGGAAAAGTTTACAAATACATGAAAATTAATTTACAAATATATTTAAAAAATATTATAATTGTGAAATTATGACTTTGAGAGAGAAAGGAAAATATTGCCAACACTATTGGGTGGAAGAATTATGCCAAATTCAACAAGATTATTTTTTTCTGATTGCAAATTCATCATAACTAAATAGTTTCAATTTTGACTATGGCAATGGAGTTGGGTATAGAGTCCTCAATATGAGCATTAGACTTGATTTGAAAATTTATTAAAAAGAGCTTCATAAATTTTTTGGGGATGAAGATCCTGCTATAAAGACAAAGATGTTAAAATATAGAATATTTAGAAGAAGATATCATTGATATAAGAAGGTTAAAATATTTTTATTCTTTTTATAATCATGATTTTTTAAATATAAAATAATTATTGATTTCAAATTAATCTATATTTTGTCCATGGGTTTTGTATAGTTATTTCAAATGAATTTATAGTTTGTCCATGGGTCTTGGATATATGGTGATTGTCCTTGATGTGGAGTCACTGACGGGTTCAATTCCCTGGGCTAATTCCCTTGGCCAATTGGAGTGATATATTGAACATGATGAAGATACAGTCTAAAGAAACTTAAATAATAATAATAATAATCTATATTTTATTAAATAATTTAGTTACATTTATTTAGATTAACATTTTGTTAATTTAATAAATAACTAACTATTAAATATCACATTTAAAAATAATTTAAAAAGTAAATATTAATTCAAAATTTAAAATTATCCACTTATTAATTAAAACAAATATATAAAAGGTTTGTGTCAAAATTTTGAAACTAGTATAACATATCAGTTAATCATTAAAGAAAAAGATGAGAGGGGTTTAAATTTTCAAAACTCTTTACAATATGTTGTACAAAATTATGTTTTCTTGGAAAACATATACATATATGTGTCATCTATCGAGGCGAGAAATTTGCTTAGATGCTCAAAAATAGTGGGAGTCCAATAAGAGTATTTTAATCTTATTTTTGATGGTGGAAATGGATTCACACTATTAAAAACCCATGGGATACCCAACATCTTGAAGTTTGACAAATGTAACTTGGATTTATATAAATTTATACAAGATCTTATCAATATGCAGCATTTTATCAAAAATTTGAGAGAATTTCCATGATTTTATAGGAAAATTTAAAGCCTGATTAGACTAAGACTATACATACATTTTCAAAGAAGATAACCATCATTACTAGTTGCACTGGCCTGAAGTTCTTCATTTATGTCGGTTGCATTGGGTATGACGTTTACATTTTTTTTCTCTGCTTAATATTTGCAATTTTATTTTTGAGTCTTTGAATTTATCAGCGATGGGTGCACTGTCATTTCACACACATTTTTACATTTTTCCACGAAGATTTATGACGACATTACTGCCTCCCTACATCGACGTTATAGCGCCCGGGGATTGAACTTGAAACCTCTCCCTCTATAATTATTAAAAAAAAAGAAAAAAGAAAAAAAAGCCCTCCTCTATTTTACGAAACTACTTACCTTCCCTTGAGCTGGAGTGGACATACATGGTACAAAGTGTGTACGTGTGTCGGGTTCTTTTATTCAATGTGTATGGTGGGACTATCACAACCCACGTGCTACATACATGGTATGAGGTATGTACGAGTGTCGGGTTCTTTATATGATGTGTATGGTGGGACCAACATGACCAATGTGTTCAATCAGTTTAGATGTTGATCTGTCCAATTACTTTAATTTTTCTCATGTGTACGGTGGAACCAAGTCACAATCCACGTGTTCAATCAACTTATATATATAGAACATTGTGGCTACTGAGATTAAACTTGAAACCTTTCCCTCCTTCAAAAACCAACCTCCTCTATTCATTAAAACCACTCTCCTTGTTGTTTATTTGCTCATGGAAGTGTACAGTGGACATGTAATTTTTCACTGGTATGTTGTAACATGCTTAATTTTTTCCATGTTTGTTTACTCATATTTCTTATAATTAATTAATTACATGAAACTGAAATCAATCTATAGATTTTTATTATTAATATCAATAATAAATATTAGTACAATGGGCATCATTTTTCAATTGTAACCTGTGTACTTTCTCACTTTTAATAACTAATGTAGATTCATCTTAACCCTGGATTTACCAAGTGTCGAGTGGGATCAAAATTTCATGAGATGTAAACATGTTTTAGAGTGAAAAGAGATTTGATCCCTCTCCGTTCTTGGTAGATCCAAAATTAAGATGAATCTAGGCTGATATATTATAAAAATAAACCATTACAATATAATATATTATAACATTTTTCCTCTCCACTCATGAAACCCTATGTTTCATACTTTGTTGTTAAGATATGAAGGTGTAATATTTGGAAAACATAAAGGGTTATATTTTAGGTAAAGAAAATTGGTTTTGTAATTTTTGAATGTTTTAGTTTTAGGTTAGAAGTATGAGTAGGAGGGAGTGTAGTTTGTTTTTCAGTTTATTCAGGTTTTTCAGTGTAGTTTGTATTCGTTCATATTCTTCATTTCTCGAAAAGTAAAAAGCATTTGTTTGATGCACTTAATTTCTTTTCTGCATTCATAACATTAAAGGAACTGAAAAGAAAAACTTGCATTTGCATGTAGGATTGTGTGTTTTTTGCAAAAAAGGAACATTAGGAAATCTGCATTTAGTTTTGTGCTCAATGTTTCTTTTGTTCATTGATTTGTTTGCTCACAAAATTATTTGCTCTCTTCCCTTTGTAGCTAGGTATTTCATTGAAAAACTAAAAGTGAAAAGTTTGCTTATCATTCTTAGTTTGCATTTAGGAATTTCTACATACATCATCGCGGTACCATTGAAAGGAAAATTGTTAAGCAAGATCAACATAAAATTAATCTCAATTTACCTAAAAACGCATTGGAACCATAACGATAACATTTAGAAGGTCTAGGCTAGAGACGTGTTCCGGCGTCGTAAAACATAGCAGCTGTCGTTAACTTGTCTGCGATACATTCTGAGTGTGATATCTCACCCCACGTACATAAGTATATCGTAGCATGTCCCTCGGGGCGGCGTTACAGTACGATAAGTATATAGGTGGTGCTCTCACTGTGCGGTTTCGCATCAGACAACGCTAATATGGACTTGGGCCTCCACGTACCTTCGGGTATATTTGGGAGGACAAATTTTAGGTGCTATCCATCCATAATGAACCGAGTCAGCCGTCTTTAAATTGTGATACACCGAACACAAAATTCGGGGAGATTGCTTGCCCGTACTTCTTGGCTTGCCAAGAGGTATTCTGCAGTTCACAGTTTATTGGTAAACCCTTTTTCCTAGCATTACCCTATTTTTATTTATTTATTTTTGGTTAAAATTAATCAGCAATCATGGAAGAACATAATCCTATCCCCCGTTGTTCACGTAGATTAGCTTTAAAACCACCTTTACCACTAGAAGTTACTCCTGGTAGGCGAAGCCGATCAAAATCTTCCCAACAGTGATGTTGATGCTGTGGATGATATTACTTGATGCTTCATGATGGGTGTTCTTTCTCATTTTCACATAATCTTGTTATAGCCTCTGCTTGATGCTTTTGTTTCTATGGTCATGTCAGCCATTAATTAATTGTCTTCAATGTTCAATGTGTGAAGAGTGAAAATGTTCCCTTGATGCGGTTTAAATTCAGGGACAATAGACTGCTGTTATGCACCATGTTTCCTTGGCTCCTACATATTGGAATATGCCCAAAATGATTTTGGAGAGTGATATCCATTCATGGAAGGATATTTGCACTTGTCTTTCATGGAAGTTTATTTGCACTCGTCTTTCATTCTCTCATGAACCAAGTGAAAATTCTTGGGGAATTTCTAATCAACAAGTTTTAGGAGTTTGTGTTAGATTTGGGTAGACTCGTAGAATGATTAGCTTGTGGCTGCTATAAACTCTTTTGTCAACCCATGGATGCATGGGTTAATTTTTCACTTGATTTTTAGTTTCCAATGATTTGACACTAAGAATCATTGGTTGACTGTGGTGATTCGTTGACTTCTTTTCTTCTTTTTTGCCCCTTTCCCTTAGATGGCCATTCATGGGAGGGGAAGTTCCAGTGAATGTATGATTTGTGGTGTGCATTTATCTATTGGTTAACTATTTGGTAACATCCCATGACTGTTATTTCAATGGAACTTGGTTAAATAAAAAACAATAAGTGCTAAGTAGGAGTTTTAAATGTTTGATACAATAACTAATTTTGGTTTATAGGATCCCAAATGTGCTTTTTTGGGCCCAAAACTTTACATGGCACCCGTGTGTTTACAAATCATGGAAAAAATTTGAGTCTTTTTAGGTTATTTCATGGCCATACTGGATGTGTTTCAGTATGGAAAGGAAACTATGGTCAATAGGAGGACAATGTCTTAAGGGATTTCTTTCCATTGATAAGTAAAATAATCACTAGTAATTGACTAGTTTCCTTCCTCACTTTTATCATGGAAAATGATAGAGGATATGTTTCAACTTCTTATAACCAATTCTTTACAACTTAAGGGAGAGGTGTTTTGGAAAGGATGATTAAATTTATTGTAATATTTTGTTGTTTTGTTTAGAGCTTTCAAGTGTTTTGTTTTATAGATGGTGACTCATGATGTTATTGTTTTGTGTATAATGATTTATTTTTGCTTTTGGGCTTGGGCCTTGGCACAACATTTTAATAAAAAAATTGCATAATCTTTTTTGTCAACATTACACTTATTTTACTTTGAAAGCTACTTACAAATCTAGTAACTCTCAACTCTTGGAAACTATTGATGCAGGTTTCTAGATCGATTTGAAGTTTTAATTCTGGAATATTCAGTGAGATGTCAAAAGCTAATCCCGGGAAGAAACTATCAAGGAAAATTGATGTATTATCATACTTTAAAAAGTCTCAATCCAAGAATACACATTCTCTTCATGCTTCAAGCTCCTTTGAACAATCTGTTACTGAGAGATATGTTAACTCTTGTGAAAATGCATCTGATATCCATATGATGGATGAAATAATAGGTTCCTCAAGTGATCAGGGTGAGATAAATGCAGTTTCAACATAAATTAATGATGAAAATGTTAAAGATATTTCCTTGGAAGGTGACACAAACCATTCACAGAAAAGGAAAAAAGGCCATTGGACCATAGGGAGAAAATTCCAAGATGATTGGCTCTCAAGTTTTCCATTCATTGAAGAAATACCTTCTACAAATGAGGATTTAGGAGAAGTTAAATGTCTTGCGTGTAGTTGGAAAAGTTGCAAGGTAGTGAAATTTCAGATGAAGCTAGATACAATACAAAAGCATGTAGGAAAGGTTTATGAAAAGAAAATTGTAAATGGTAAAGAGAAATCTATTGTTAGATTGAAATCTTTGGAGGAATGTCGACATAGCCAATGTGTGGAAGAATACAAAAAATATTTAATAAGTAAGAAGAAACTTGAGGCAAGTGGAGGAACCATCATATCTCAATTTGAAAAGACGATGGAAAGAAGTTTGTTATCCAAGACGATACAATTGAGCACTGTATTTCACATCTTATGTAAAGGTCGTCCTATGACAGATTATCCAGATTAGATGAAATTTATATCTTTTCTTCACGTGCCAAACTTTCCATCTTCTCATTGGTCCGTAACTAGTGGTTGTGAATGGCCAAGATATCTAGCTCAAGTAGAAATTGATGATTTGAAACAGGAGATTGCAAATGCTAGGTTTTTGGCATTGAATTTGGATGAGGTTACAGCTATTGATAATACTTCATGGATCTGCATGAGCATTTATATGGTTAATGAACATATTAGGCATTCCTATCTACTTGGGATTAAAAAGATGAGAGGGACTTCTACAACTGAAAATATTTATGAACTTGTTCTTAATACTTTGAAAGAAAGTGGTATGGATCATTTAATGATTGCAAAAAAGTTGGTATGTGTTGGAGCAGATGGAGCATCGGTAATGCAAGGACAAAGGAATGGTCTTTGTGTTAGACTACAACTATCAGCTTCGCCATATATGATTAATATTCATTGTATGGCTCATAGGATGAATCTTGCATTTAAAATAGTAAGAAAGTTTCCATCAGTTTCAAAAGTTGAAGATCTTGTACGTGAGACTCATGCATACTTTTCTCGTAGTCCCAAACGATATTTAGAGTTTCAACAATTTGCAGATGGTGTTACGGATGGAAAAAAACTACTGAAAGATGTTGACACAAGATGGATCTCATTAAATGGACCAGCTCAAAGACTATTTAGTGAGTTCAAAACTTTGGTAGGGTTGATGTATGAAAATCGCTACAATGTAGATAAAGCTCAAGATCTTCTTTTTCGACTAACTGATATAGAAAAATTATTAACATTGGCTGGAATTCTTCTTATGTTACATGAAATGAATGTCCTCGTGAAAATGTCTCAGAATCGCACAATGTATATTTCCGAATACACAAATGTGAGAAAGTCAGCAGGCCTTGCACTGGATAATTTGTATATGATGCCAAACTCTTTTACTGGTCCAAAGTTTACAAGTTGGACTAAGATCATCAATATAGAAAATACTGAAATTTTTTTGACGTTTGATGAAAAAGGGATACTATGTATCACAATGCGTGGGTATATGGTCCCCTTTCATTATATTAGTAAGACGAGACGAATCACCAAAGATTGCCCTGTGTCAAGATACCAATTTGATAATATTGTGATCTCAGTGAGACAAAATTTTATAGAAATTGCAAGATCACTATCATCAGAGATAAGAGAACGATTTCCTCGAGATGAATTGCTGGAGGCCATGTGTGTGGTATACCCTCAATATTGGAACAATTGTCAATGTCCAAGAAATTTAAAAGCCAATTTTCAAAAGAGGTTAAAATGTTTAGTAGACCACTTTTGCAAGAAAGTCTCGATACATGGAGAACAGATTGAAGGTATTTTAGATTCATCAAAATTGTATAAACAAGGTGGATGCTTTGCTGAAACAATGTGGAACCAATATCATTTTTTGGAGAATCTTAATGAAAACGGTTCTATAACAAGATTATGGAATACTTTAAGTGCTAGCCAATACCTGCAAGAAAACATATCAGAATATTTTAAATTAGTAGATTTGTATCAAACCATGATTTTGGGATCAGTGGAGGATGAGAGAATGTTTAGTGCACTATCATTTTTGAAGTCAAAGTTGAAGAACAAGCTTGATAAACATGTGGATACATGTTTAAGATTATATGTAACAAAGTATGACGTTGAAAATTTTCCATATGAAAGAGCACTAGCGCTTTGGCGATCAGATTGTAATAGAAGGGGAGAAAACAATATAACAAATTTATCTAATGAACTTGATACAGAACATAATGTTTTGGAGGCTCATAATGACAGTACATATGGAGAAGATCATGTTCACAATGTAGAAAATGATGACCAAGATGAGAATTGGGAAATTGAAATACCCTAGGACTCTTATTTTGGTATACATGTTCCGTTGATCATGCAAGATTACTACATGTCGAATTCAGGTAAAAATGGGTTCTATATTTTGTATTTTTCATTGTAACATTGCAGCTACATTTCTTTCATGCGTGTTATTTTAAGATTGATGTTTCATATTTAATCCTTACATTGTTTGTTTCTTATTTGTGACATGAAATGAAACTGGATTTGATGATTTTGGGACCTATTTCTTTTCACATAGACAATGTTTGACTAGTATTAAGTGATAAATAACTAATTTAACAAGACTAACGCAAAGCATCAATGGGCTCATTCAAGTACATGAAACTACCTTGATGTCTAGCTTTGACATCTTGGAAAATTTTAATGGTATATATGTTGCTTGTGTTTGGGGAATTTTGCTGAGTTTCGAGTTTTATAGTTTCTTGGAAAATAATTATTGATATTTGGAAAATGTGTGATTTTATATTGGTATTGGAAACGAATCTAGTTTTGATCTTTGATTGGAAATGAAGTCGGATTTGATGAAGTTGGGACCTATTTATTTTCACATAGATAGTGTCCTAGTATTAAATGATAAAGGACTAATTTAAGAAGTCTAACGCTAAGAAACAATGGGCTTATTCAAGTACATGAAATTGTGTTAATGTCTAGTCTTGATATCTTTGAAAATTTTAGTGGTTTGTTTGTTTCTTGTTTATAGGATTTTGTTGAGTTTGAAATTAGTCCCTTGAATGCTTATGGTTCTCATATCATGCATAGATCGATAGATCGATAGATCTAGTTCTATTATTATAATCATTATTGTTTTCTTTATATACTTGGTGGTTTGAGGAAAGATATTTTATTTCCTTTCACTTTGTGGCATGATTTCGACATCTTCACCTTTTAGAATATAGTAAAATATTTTTCTTATTATAGATTTTTCTTGGAAAAGAATTATTGAGAGTTAGGTGAAAATGCACAATGTTGTGTAGCATTAGTATGATAAATATGGGATAGTGCAAAGCATAGTTTTGAATATTAGTCTAAGTTGACTCGTACCTAATCAACTTAGTCAAGTTGATTGTTGGTTGAACGGTTAATTGTTGGTTCAATGGACAGAAGATCTTGCAGGCACAGATACCAAAGGGAAAAATGAATGGAGCCCATCATGGGGTACTCTTTGTAATTCTCCACCACTGCTACCTTTCCTCAAACTCCTCTCCAACCTCAATATCAGTGCTAGTAGTAGCATGACAAACAACACTACGCTTAGCAGAACTAGAAGAACGCATTTTCCAAACTACACGAGAACTACTTCCCTCACAAGTCACCATGTGCCATGCTTGGTCTCGGTAGTTCTCTTTCTTCTACTCCTGGTTCAACTACCATATCTTCATTGGAACCAACACCCCGAACTCCACTAGACAACGATTCACCATTTTGTAGTGATTCACCATGATTTTACAAGATAATATAATCTTGTGAGAGATTTTCCAAAAAATTATACATACATATTATATTATTAATAAAATCGCCTTCCATTTTTCCTATATATCATGGGGATTCACCTATTTATTATATATATAAATTTAGGGGGGTTCTTAAAATTTTCCCTGGTCGAATTTATTGACTCCATAGCCCAATGGTTGAAGGCACTTCCTACTCTCCCAGAAATCTGTAGTTCTTGGCACCTCCAAGGAGCTACCATCCCCATTTGAGCCAATGTTAGAGTCGGTATCTTCATCCCTCCGTCAGAGATCAAATTTCTCTTGTTGCATTTCATTTTAGGTGTCTCACTCAGTACAGTCAGCTGCATTCCATTAGAAGCATGGATCCTCTGACGGTAGGGGCTTGTCACTTATATCCCTCGTGTCTTGTACCTACTGGCCTATTTCTGTTCACTAAAATCATGTACAGTCATGTTTGGTCTCAATGTTGGCAAAGAGTCATTTTAGGGTTTTTAGTCTCATTAGGTCTAGAGTTTAGTTAATCAGGTCTCAAAATGCCTAATAATGGTTAGCAGGCAGATGAGGAAGCTTCAAATAAGGTTTCCGTACAAAAATTTCATCATCATAATGCTTGATAAGGATTTTTCTTCAAAACTCTGTTTTGAAGAAAAATAGTCTATTTCATTTTTATGTAATAAATGAAATATAATTTTCAAGTTTTTCAGTTGTAATAATACTCCATTCGCAACCCTGGTCACCTTTGCCAAAGCTCCATGCCGTTCATTCCCCTGCAAGACAGACAGAGAAGCTCATTATTCAATCCAAAGCACAAAGGAAACAAAACAGAGTTTAGAGTGAAATGTCAAAGTTTGCAACATTATAAAGTGGGTTTTTTCAAATGAAAAATTTAAATCCTTGGCATATAAGATATTTTCAAGTTTAAAACTTCATTTGTGTGCCAAGAGATAGCAGTGAGCCAATGAGAGCCCGTGAGGAGTGAAGGAAGAAGTTTGGAGGTCGGACTGTGTCAAGTTTCCAAGTGCGACGCATTGGGCAGTCGGCGCGACGCATCGGGCGAGCGCGGCACATAGGGTCATTTCTCTGTGTGTGAATTTGCTCCTGCATTGGAAGGGCGTGGCGCACTGGGTTGGTTGCGCGGCGCATTGGGCCAGAACACACGTTTGTTGCCATTCCTTTCAATCATCAAAATTTGCTCGGTCTCTTCTTGTTCGAGTAAGTCAAAGTCACTTCCCCATTGCTCTTAACAAGTGTTTGGTGTTGATGTGAGAATTTAAATGCAAAAAACTCAAACCCTATTGTCTTATTTAAGAATGCTCCTAGGGTTTTGAAATTATTTTTGGTGTCAAATCATTCCCTTTCTTCCATCCCTTCTCACTGTTTATCTTCTCACCACAGTCCCTTTTCCTATTCACCTTATATCCCCAAGTCAATCATCCCTATCCCATTTTCATTGTCTCCATGCCACTTGTAAATATCCCTCAAATCCAAAGTGATCCCAAATAACTAAGTGGCTGTCCCAACACACAGATTTCAAGTGCCAAACACACAATTTCACTTGATTATAGCCCATCATTTTCATTACCCTATTCCTCCATATTCCCTCTCATTTGACACATATTTGGCAATCAAATCAAGAACACCGAAATTCTCATACAAGACAACACAGACCTTGCATAGACCTTGGACATCATGGAGACAGATATCGATACATCTTATGACCGAGACATTGATTCCATCACTGAACTACATGCACCTAGAAGGCCTCATAAGAGTGGCAGACATGTGAGGGAGGAGCCCACCTCATTGGCTGAATTGCAGGTTTGTCCACTTGCTATGGCATGTTTTCGAGAGCAGTCTTGTTATCAATTTTCTGAAATGGTTGCTAGGGTCCATCATCATCAGGAGCTGGCCCGTTTATTTGTGTTACATTTACATGATGGTCAAGTCACCCTTGCTAGTGTGACATTCACTTTAACACCTGAAACTATCTCTCAAGCAACCGGAATACCAAATGTTGGAGAACAATGGAACAAAAGACAGTAGGTTGACAGAGTGCATTATGAACCATATATTAGGCCTAGATTTTTGAAACAACTCAGCAGAGTGTTTCCTTTCCGGTTCCTAAAGGATTCCTATGCGCCTATGATGAAACTTATTATCAGATATTTCATTTGTGAGGGCCAATTTTCACGTCTTTATGCCTATCATATCATGTTATTGATGCATTTTAACAGGGTGAGGATGACGAACCTCCCTTATTTCATGTGTCGGAATATTGAGATAATGACCACTCTCGTGCAAAGGAAAACTCCTGAGCAGTGATACAACAATATTTATCACTATGCACTCATTAAGATTGTGGTTGTGCATCAGCTCGACTTGCAGGGTATTTCATGGGAAGATTTCATTTCTAATGATTTCTTCACAACTCCTCAGGTTCCTCCGGAGGTTCTTCATGATGCAAGTGAACCTTCATATCAGCATGAGGGTCAAGAGACAGAGACTACTAGCGTGCCGACGTATGTCACTTATCAGAGAGGCAATAGAGGATTATTTGCAGCAGCTCGATGAGTATTATCTCCACTTGGGGTGGAAGGGGTCTCGCTTCCGTGATCAACAGAACAGGTACATGTATAGCACAGAGGTAAGAGGCCCATGCAGGATGAGGGGCCTTAAGGAGGCCAAGATATAGGTTTCATACTCATTGATGAGGATTTGAGCTCACCAAGCTCAAAGTTGAGGGAGACTATTCAGGAGCAGAAGGCGGAGATAGACACTTTGTCCGTCAAGTTGAAAAGAGCCCAATGGATTATCAACTACCTTGAGCAGCAAAACAAACATTTGGAAGATCAGAAAACTATCATGGAGTTTCAAAATATCCGTGAGAACCGACAAGCTGCCCAAAGAAGCCAAACCGAGATGACATCCATTGAGCGAGAGATTGAGGCCGATCGAGAGACTTGGCTTGAGAGGGTCAATATTCATTTAGAGAAGTTGTTGGAGAAGGAAAACAAGGAAAATAACATGCTAAGGCACATGAAGAATCACTACTGGGCGAGAAATCATGTTTGCAAGGCACGAATCAAGATCCTGAAAGCAAAGTTAAGGAGGGCATTAAAACGTCGCAAAAGGCATGATAGACTCCAAATTTTGGCCGAAGCTTCTTTGGCTTAGCATAGCGCTTGATGGTGGACATTCAGCCCAAATTTCAAGAAATTTGGGAAACATTTTGTCAATTTTGAATTTTTTGGCCTTAACACAGATTTTCCTGCCTGACGCGTCGCGCCACTTGGCGCGCGCTTATAATTAGCAGCTCCTCTTGAGTAAAACTTGATATTGCTGGATTTTTCATGAAAAGTTATGCATGCCTACCCATTACCTAAATATTTTGACAAGTTTTGGGTTGCCTGAAGGGTCAAAAACACCCTAAAAAATGACCTTTCTACCCTATTTTGGACACACAGGAAGCAGTGTTGGGAAAATTCATTTTTGGAGGGGAAAATGGCAACCAAATTAAGAAATTCCACTTGGGTTGGAAAGTAGACAGGCAAATATTTTCAACGAGCTATTCTGCACTCAATTTGGACTCTGGGAAGGCCCTCCAAATTAGCTCCAAAGTGGCGCGACGCATAGAGATTTCAGGCGCGGCGCATTGGGAATTTTGGCCTAGTTTTCACTCAGGAACTCAGTTTTTCGCCTAGTTTTGGCCAGTTTAACTTTTTTATCTGCAAATGTAAATCTCTTGATGTAACTTGATGTAATTCCATGGTTTTTGATGTAATTTTGATAAATTTTCACTCATGTAAGTAGATTCATTCACCAAAAAGTGAATTGTAACTGAATGAATCAGTTTCCTATCTTATAGAGGCAAGTTGTTCCACTCCCTATTTTCCAGTTCTTAGTTTAGATCTTGTTGAAAAAGCTCCTAAAATAGTGAGCTCGATCCCTAGAGACATGGGGATGAGTTAGACTTGTCTATATCTTGTATTTTCTCAGTCATTTTCAGGGTTGGACACTTGGGATTGCTTAGAGCTTCATTGTACATTTCATCTCTGCATTTTGACAAAGGAATAGACCAGGGTTTGCAGCACTCTTTGGGATCCATGTGGCTCTATTTTTTTATGGTGTGTTTCTCTCTGTGATTGTAAGTTTACTGATGTTTCATGTGTATCATCTTCATTCTCATTTCTTCTTAAGTTAAACAAACAAGTAATAAAGGTGGAATTCATTAGATTTGCAGTGATCTACCTTGAGTTTTGTTTAATTTTCCATGTTTTCAACTGTCTGAAGAGGATTCTTGAAAGCCTCTTGCCCTTTTCAACCCCTCACCAGTCTGAGCTATCCATCTCATTCAAATCGAAGCGTCAAAACAATTGCCTTTCTTGCCCCATTCAGCTCCCTGCAAAACTGATAATTTCCCGGACCCAAAATATGCCTTTCCCTTTGATTCCAACAAAAACCCTCAAAATCAAATCAAACTCTCTTAAATATATACGTAGCCTGAAATCAACGTTTATTTCTAGTCATCTCAAGCCTCATTGATTATTTTTGCTGAGATTGACCCGGAGAGAGCCCTCTCCTGATTTGGTAGGGCTAGCTACCAGATTAAGCGTGGTTTGATGTTACCCTAGACTTTGCCTTCCTTCAGCCTGAGGTAGATTTAGGCTATAACACTGGTGATTCACACAAAAACCCTGTAGTATAGTAAAATTGTTAAATTTTACTGTAATAATTGTTTTTTTTTTACATTTTCTATTAGATTTAATACATGCATAGTAAAATTTTTAAATTTTGATGTGCATTTTACTAATAAAATTATTTACAATCTCTATTCCTATTTACATTTAATTAAAATTCAGAAAAAAGAAAAAAAATCCAATCTTATGTTAAACCCTTGCTTATTCTTGTTTATGTGACTTCACAATTAGAGCTTTTCGTTTTAGATTTATAGGGTTTGTATTACTATATATATAGGCATATGGCATCTAACTTATGGGACCACTTGCAGAGTTAGATCCCAATCCATGTTGGTCCTTGCACAATTTTTTAAAAATGTTATTTTTTTAATCGGTGCGCATTGTTTAAAATAGTGCATTGGTGCGCGATTTTAATATAGCACACCAAGCGCGTACTCACAAAAAACATTGTATGATAAAAACCATTTTTTATTAATTTATGCTTATGTTAATCGGTGCACCGGTTTTAATATAATGCACCGGGTCTCCTTGTTAACAAAGAGAACCATACAATGTTTCTATTGTATTGGTAGTGCATTTATAAGAACTTACCACACCGCGTTTGGTGCGTACGTTGCGAAAGGCACACCATTTTCTTGAACTATTTTTTTTACCTGAAAAGAATGTGATTCATTTATAAAATATATTAATGAATGGTACAGGTTTTATATTGATAAATAAATGGCTGACAAGAGTTCAAGTAACAAAAATTCTGATAACACATCCATAAAAGCAAAAAAAACAAGTTCTTTGTAAATTATTTACAAAAATTATTATTTTTGAACTATATGTAAGTTTAACTAATATGTATTTTTAAGTGTGTATCATGCAGAGCCACAAAATGATGAAGCTTGATAAGATTATTTATGATCTAAGACCAAAAGAGCATAAAAGCTTGATGGAGAAATTGTAGAAGGATGAATCACGTGAATGAAAAAATACTAGCGATCAAATATGAGTTTCTTTTTTGAATTTTAATTAATAATATACTTAAAAATATTAGATAACATGTTTCAAACAATCTATTGATTCAGATATAATTTATGTTCTACAGAGATCAACAATGAAGAAAATGAATGTTATTCTAAGAAAAGAAAAAAATAGAACATGCAAATGAAAATGAATTTCTCCTTACCTCATCTTGAGTGGTGCTGGAGGTTAACGAAAGGGGGAACAACTTTTACAAAACTTTGAGGGATCTAGTGGAACGAATGTATAAACATTCTTTCCACTTACAATAAAAAAATCAATCCAATGATTCCAAGAACCAAATTTTATTTAAACTATAGGATGAGTTTCCAGAGAATTGGTCAATCAGGCATGTCATACTTTTAATAGAAAAATAGTACAACAACAAAAAAAGAAGGACTGAAAAAGTAATATTCCTTTAAATGTTTATCTAGAATTATATGTATATATTACTACAAAGCAATCATTTATAAATATCACTTTTGTTATATTTATTTTTCATATAACAATATAAAAATTAGATATTCTATTGTCATGTTACATTTTCAGGAAGATTATGAAAATTTCAAAGGATGAACGAGCTGATATCAGAAATATATGAGTAGGAATGACCAAAAAGGTGTATAAGGAGATGGTCAAAGAAATGGACATAATTGCATCGCACGAGGAGCCATTTCAACAACAACGTGCTTCAAATGTAATATGTAATAATTTATTTTTTCGATTAGGTACAATAAATAAACAATTTAGCACAAAATTTTAATTTTCAAGTATTTTCTTGCAGAAAAGAAAGAAAATGGAACCCATTCAGCACATAAAACAAGATGACAAAGAAGAAAAAGGCTGATATCTATGTTTGTGAGTAATTGGTACTTCCTTATAACAACTTAACTAGATTTTATTTTTGTATATTTTAAGTTGTTTTACAAAAATCATCATTGAATATCTTCAAACAGGAGCTAACATACAAAGAAGAACTATCAGACGAATTGATTGACATTGAGTTAAATATGGGTTGTCAGTATATGTTGGCATATCATAAATTAATTATGGAATTTGTAAGCATCTATCTTATTTTACCTAGCTCTGTCTATAATTAATAGAACAAAAAAATCTTTTATATTAAACCTATGATTTGTTATGGGGTATAAAACTTCCAGGAAACAAAGTACGGAACTGTCCCAACAAATGAATTGTTGAGAGATGGCATGAAATTTGGTTTTGAGAGAATGTGTATAGTTCACGAGTCAATTCTTGCTATGGTACATTTCTTTTCGATTTACATCGATGTATATTATTTAATATTGCAATTCGTTATTCTCACCAATATATATACACTCATTACACCTTATTTTTATGTTTGTAGATTGAACTTGAAGAAGAAGAAAATAATCAACACAATGAACAAAACATTCCTCTAAATAACCCAAGTCATGGAAGTAGATCGAGCAATGACATCAGTTAAAATGAATAATGATGATCAATATGTTTGGATATCAAAGCAAGACATTGCATTTTTTTAAATATTTGTCTATGAAATCAGACATTTTGTTTAGTGTAATGGACATAGTGTCCTAATTGAAAGACAAAGGGATACCAATAACTGTCCCATTTTGTATGACAAAGAGTGTCTTATATATATATATATATATATATATACGTTTTAATTTATTCTATTGTGTTCTCCATTGTAGCTATGAAATGTTACACCACTGATTAAATATATGGATGATTAAATATTATAATGAAGAGATGCAAAATCTGATGATATGGTATAACAAAATAATCCAAACATCACATTCAAATGCACTAATAAAAATTTAATTGATATGAATATTGTTATGAGATGTGTGCCGAATTTTGATGAATAATGATTTTAAAAAAATCACAATAACTACACTGTCGCAGGTTGATGTTTCTAAAAAATAGAAAATGAACACCGATGCATGTTAGTTACTACGCACCAGTGCGTTTGTATGATATTGCGCACCAGTGCGTTTCTACGACCTATGGGCATCGCAAAAATACCAATTTAGAACACCTAGTGCGCTTTATCGATGAATACTACCCATGCGGGTGGATAGGTGTTGCGTGCACCAGTATTGATAGGTGCTCAGTGTTAAGCTCAAAAATTGAAGTGCTCATAATCGATTGGAACTTGAATGAAAGTGAAGAGCTCGTCGTCAGAAATTCGACGCAATTCGTTTCATAAAAAACTGACTCTATATGTGAAAGTTATAACCTGCTATTTGTTTTCCTGAACAACTAGAATTTTTGCAGAAGTGACTAAATGGTGACATGGCACCCTAGTTAGCAAAAAAGGATATTTTGGGAATATTCCTTCAAATCACCTAATGACACTATTCCAAGTTTCAATTTGTGGTTAGTTGTTAAATTGGGTGTTTTGTCACATTTTTATTGGATTTGGGAGGAGCTAATAGGAAGAGGACATGTGGCAAGCCCGAAGGCCACCACGTGCCCCCCCCCAAAGGCAAAGATTTTTATTAAGTCCAAGGTCTAAATCATATGATATTTGTGGAGCAAAATTTGTATTGGCGGAAGGTCGAAGGTCAAGGTCGAACCCGCGACCTCCCCCACACAAACCACATGACATACCATTATATCGCGCACTTGTTACTTAACAAGCTATGCAATTGAAATGTATTTGAATTAGTATGGTGTGATTGGCGGGGGTAAGGAGGGGGCTAGCCCCCTCACCACGGAACTCGTGGCTATAACATGTGGCGGAGGCCAAGCCTAATTGTGGAGGTTAAGTGATAATTCAAGTTTTAATTAACCCTTAACTAATGTTTAAACCACTCTAATCCTTATTGTTAATTCAAATTATGGTAAGAGTGTGTTTAGAGCTAAACAAGTTTATCTCCAAGTTAAACCACATTTAACCTTAATTAATCCAATTTAATTTGGCAGCAGAGTTGGCGAAGTCTGTCATTTGCAGCGGGAATCCAAAATTAGCGGGGTTAACTGGAGTTATCTCCAGATTTAGTGGAGTTTCCTAGGCCAAAATTGATTAGTTGGAGCAGGTTTCAGGAGTAGTAGAGAATTGTAAAAAACACCTTTTTCCATTTTGAGCTAATACAGAGACCTAAGCCATATAAGTTGGACCAAGGAGATGTAGCTCAAGAGAGGTGAATTCCATCAAAAAACTGTGTTAATGGATCATTTTGATGGTTTGTTGTAAATTTTATTGCTGATGTTCAACATTATGTTTTAATTTTATTATGCTTATGAATTTAACATAAAACTAAATACATTTACCTGTTTAACACTCACAAATACCTCAAGAAACCTATGCACATGAAGAAAATGATTAGCAATTTGTTTATAATTCTGAAGATTAAATTAGCACAACAAAACTAACATTCAGATTCAGATTAGGTATGGTTTGCCTTTAACGCCTCGTGCATTTTTATAACTTAACGACCCAGTGCGTTTTAACACATAAACGACCCGGTGCATTTTTACACCTTAACAACGTCGGTGCATGCACCTTCCATTGGCCCGGTGCGTCTTTGTGGGTGACACGCACGGAGACGCTGCTAAACGCCCTGGGGCTTCTGAAATTTGTTTTCCATCCCAGTGTTTAGTATATTTACAGTACCGGTGCATACATGGTAAAACACACCGATGCATTCACACATGATGCGCGTGCCGATGAGAAAAACATCCGTAAAAACCTCCGGCCGCCCGATTTTTTTTGTTGTGATGAAGTTCCGTTAGAAGCTCTGTCAAAACCTCTGTTACCAAAAACATATGTTGTAGAAAATGTTTTCTTTTGACAATTTTGGCCAATTTTATAACACTAAAAATCTCCTTTATAACCTCCACTAGAGGGTCTTTTCCTTATAGTGTAGACTTCTAGCATTGAATTAACAAGCATTAGCCTTTGCCCTTTGGAAAGCCATCTATTACACCACTGATGAATCCTACTCTCAATCTTTCTTAGCAGTAGATTCCCATCTATTTTCACATAACCATTGGGATTAAGAATAAATCCTAGATATTTGAATCCTTCCCACAAAACGAAGGATCTAAAAATAAAAAGTAATATCAATCTTTGATCAACCTTTTCTCTCAACTTGTTAAATCTAAAGGTAGATTTATAATAGTTAACTTATGCTCCTTTGGCAACATATTATATATTTAAATTCTCCTACAATTTTCTTATTTCCATGTTTAAACCATTTAAGAACAATAAAATGTCATCTATTGATAATAAGTGCGAAAGGAGGAATATGCCAATATTTATACCTTATAAAATTCTTTCCTTATTAGCTTCCCTGGCAACTTTGTTCAAATCCTCAACCACCAAAAGGAATGATGAAGGTGGTAAAAGGCATCCCTACCTCAATTCTCTTCTAGGCTTGAATAGCTCTGAGTCAACTCCATTAATTAGAGCAATAAAATAAATTTGAAGTAACATGGCCCATTATGTTAAACAATCGAGAGACTAAAACAAACACATGTTATAATTAACTTTGAATATTACAACTAATTCTATCATAAGCTTTTGACAAGTTTGACTTGATTACCATTATTGGAAGATTTTTTTCCCTTATTGTGAGAAGCCCTTATAGGGTTGTCCCAATTGGTTCTTGAATTTACTTTCTTGATCAAAACCAAATTGTTTTGAAGAGATGGCCTCTAACAATACTCCTTTTAATCTAACTGCTAGGACTTTTGCAATTATCTTGTATACATAGTGACATAATGATATATGCCTAAACTCATCAAAGGAGTCGAGATTATCAATTTTAGGAATATGGGCTATGAAAATGGAATAAAAGGTTCCTAGGACCTTACTATAGCTTTTCAAATATTCAATAACCCTTAGAAAATAATCCTCAACCAAATCTCAAAAAGCTAAGATAACTCAATCGTCAAGCTATCCGAGCTCAGATTTCTTATATTTATTAAAGGAGATGAGCATTGAAAATAGTTCCTCCTTTGCAGCCTCCTCAAATGGTCTCTTATTTTGCTCCTAAGTCACCTTGTGAGGGTAAAAAGAATACATTTTAACAATTTCTACAATATTCACTCTATTAGGTTCCTTCGAGATAGTGTGGAAATGACTAACCCTTAGGTTAATAATCTCTTTAAAATTGGTTACCAATAATCCTTTACCATTTTATATTTTCCCAAAGGTTATTAATACTCTTTCTATAATTTTCTTATTGACGAAAAAAATTGGTTTTCCAAACTCTCTTTTCCAACCATATATCCATATTTTTCATCCTCCACTCAACTTATCTACTATCCAACAACCTCCTTTTCTTGTCTTAAAAATTTCATCCGTGTTAATATTTTCCTTACTTCCTCACTGAATACACCCTTGACATTGTTTTCATATATACCTAAAATCTCAAGTTCAATATCTTTCAAAACTGTATCCCTGCTTTTAAACTTCTCTATTTCCCAACCACTTTTCCTTTTATGCTCTTCAAGGGACACATAAGCTTAAGGCAGACCGTTTTCCCAAACACAACATCAAAACGTTTTCACTCTCTTGTAACCAAATCGTGGATCTCATCATCTTCTGGCCTACTAGGCGTTCTTAAAGATCCTTGCAACAACATCAAAACGTTTTCCCAAACACAACATCAAAACGTTTTCACTCTCTTGTAACCAAATCGTGGATCTCATCATCTTCTGGCCTACTAGGCGTTCTTAAAGATCCTTGCAACAAAAGGGATATGGAATCTCATCTCCAAATAAGGTTTATGATATAAGGTTCTATATTAGAATACATTTTCCTTCACCAATTATTAAATGGATCAAATATTTCCCAAAACGGCAAGTTAGAGGATTAATGTTTTCAAAGGCACCAATTCTTATTTTTGATATTATACACAATTATCCCTTACCCTAGGACTAAGGGATGAACAACAAGTTCTAATAAGCAAGAATGTTATTGTTTTTTTTTGTAAGCTTAGTAGGACCTCCTTTTCATTCATTTATATAAAACATGTTACAACCAAAGTAAACATTTTGTAGCCTCAACCTACCCAGCTGGGAAACTAGGTCTGTTGGCCATCGAAAACTGTTATATGCCATCCAAAATCTAAAAATTATGAGTCTGTCTAACTTAGCCTTATAGGCTTTAATGTCTGAAAACTCAAGACCCCGAACTTTTAAACTATTCACAAACATTCTACTTGTCGACATATACATTATCAAAATCGAAACAGACGTAAAACAATACCAAAAGTACACATCGAAACTAGTCCTTCGAGGACCCGATCCTTAGCACTGGAGCCCAAAATTTTTGACTGAGGTGGGCACCTAATGTGATTTTCGATGTGTCCCAATCGAACGTTCTGATGTTGAATTTGAAATTGGACCAGTTGGAAATCCTTTTGGATTTCCTAAAGGCCCGAATTTGTCTTGACGAAATTAGCTGAGTGCACAACTTCCCTGGCCACAATATTCTTCATCATCCAATAAACAACTTCCCTGGCCACAATATTCTTCATCATCCAATAAAGATGAACAATTTGTTTATAATGGGAAAGTCTTCCTCTAGTGTTTTCAGGGTCCACAACCAGTAACCTCTAGTCCTCCTCTTGAATTTTCTGCTCTGTACGCTGGTTAAGGTCAGCTTCCCAACCAGCTATTAGTTGATGCACCTCGAGAGGGGTCCCTGTCGTATATGCGTGAGCCATTGCATTAATATGTTGGCTGTGTGTTTTCCTGCCAAATTGTTTTTGGGTTTGCGAGGTCGAGCCTCCTCTCCCTGCCCGAGGAGTAGCTTTGCACTTGCGGCGACTGCCCCCTGCCTTATTTTTTTTCTTTATCGTTGTTGGTCGAGCCATCCTTCCAATTAGCTGCTGAACCACTAAGCCCATGTTGAACCCCTCCTTCCAGTCGGGATCCCTCTGCGTATTGATTGGACGTTTCCTCCACCTTTTATCTCATGGAGCAAGAACATAGAACAAAGCATCGTGGCATATATAATTAAGATTCAAACTAAAAAAACAGACTGTATAAGAGGGTTTCCAAATGCTTGTGATTCTCTCCTTCCTCCACAAGTATATCAGGGTCAGTCAGTTTCCGCATAGAGGCAAAACTCCCCATGATGGGTCAGTGTCCTTCCATGGATGAATTTTCCTGCCTGCTTCTTAGGCCAACAAACCCCTCTAAATTTCAGATACCAATGAATCCAAACTGACACCCTACATATTCTATATATGAGCCATATCAACCATATACAAGGCCAGACATGCCGCGCATGGTGGAAAACCTTCCAGTAAAAACAATAGATCCTTCTTATTCATAACATACCCATTCTGAGCAATAGGATGCCAAATATAATCGAAAGCAGTTTAGAGACAACTAAGTCAATCCAATTTCCTTTCCTCAGATAGATTACCTCTATTCTCAACAACAACCATTCACAGGGGATGACAGGGGATGACAAAAGTCCTGTAAGCAACATTCCTAATTTGAAATTTCAACTGAGTCCATGCTATGGGTATTGGAAGAAAACCAAACATACCCTTTTACCGATATTTGAGAGCTTGCTCTGCTGCTCGTTCCCCACCGGAAGCTTCCTTCCACCTTTGCCGCGAGAGAGGAGTGCGAACCCTGCACTCCACCTTCGTTTTCCTTCACACTGCGCGTCACATTGGAATGCAATAGACAAAATGTGGCTTCTGCCACTTGGCTAGTAGAAGGATGGCATGCGTGGCCACCTGCCTCACCCTCTTCCGTGTCCCTTTGCCTCATGTTAACTCTGCCAACCTTGTCGTTTCTACACCATGACCACCCTCCCTCATCAATGCCTGTCATTTCAAATCTGTTGTGAGTCCCAAGTGGGACGTTCCCTTCAAACACACCCTGATCGGGGGTAGCAAGAATGCTATTGTTGACATAAGCTCAAGTAAAAATTTTCTAGAGGATTAATTGATCAAGTTCAATTCCCAAAATATCCTTCACCTCTTAAATATTTACAATTCCTTCTCTATCAATTGGTGGAACTTAAGCTAAATAGAAAACAACACATGCTATAGACTTAAGCTAGAAAACAACACATGCTATATAATTGGATAGATAGCACACAAAAATATAAAACCATTATAGGCTAGCATTGATCACCAATGCCAATCTTTTCTTGAAATAGGAAAATGTAGTTTGAAATAAAAATATAAATGGAAAAACGAGTAGTCTTTAGTGCGACTTTTTGAAGGCTTTTACGGTTGCTTTTTACGGTGTAATTTCTCTAAATCAGGTAGGAATTTATTGAAAAAAGAAGTTTGATCGCTAACCTTGCACAATCCAAGTGCCCTAGGGGTTTTTGAGGGTGCTGAATCCATATATAGTGTCAAAAAACCAGTTTAAATAACAAAAACCAAGATTTAACCTCAAAATTTTCACCAGATTCCATCACGTGAAACTCCAAAAAGTCGCACTAAAGACAACTCCAAAAACTAGAAATATATACTATGAAGCTAGGATACAAGTCATTACCAATGCAAATTAATGATGTTGAGAGGCCATGGTGGTGGAGAGTGGGTTATGGAAGCTCTAGGCCCTCCTCATACTCAGATTATTTGCATGGATGTCACTCCACAACCACATCCTTAAGACGGCAAAATCTAATGAGGGGAGGCAAGGAGGGTGACGAGACAATCTAATGAGGGGAGGCAAGGTTGGTCCCTACATTTGTTTCCTCGTGGGGGAAGAGAATGGTGAATTCATGTGTGTGCAGCATGTCACTGTTCAAAAGGGTTTGGAGCGTGACACATTCGATGGGAAGATGTTCCCTCGGGAGGCATGGAACTCCTGGAACACCCTCGGAGCTGCAAGCTATCCTATCGGTCTATGGGTAAGACGAAATACCATTTTCAACCACAAGGTGCCATGCTCATCCGAAGCACTGCACAGAATTAAGTACCCGATGATCCAAGTAATCCTTCTTCTAGGTCCTCTCAATGGCGATCAACCAACGTATCCCTCACAGCTTCTCCTAGGGAGGCCAAAGTGGGACAGGGGGAATCAATTTTTATGTTAGATGCACGATATATTCCCGAAAAGGAATAGGACTCCGTACTAAAATTAAGATCTTCACTGATTCGAAGTTGGTTTGTGACTCTGTGAATAATTTTGCTCGATGCTCCCACTTTATCTTGTCTGGTGGATCAGGCACAAGCTCTGTTGGCAGGCTTTATATCAGTTCACATCTCCCACTTTTTCAGAGAAGATAACCCAGTAGCAGACCCTCTGGCAATGGACCCATGAATTATATATGAAAGTAAAATGGTTCTCATATACATGGAAAAAAGTGTTTCCATCTCCAAGTGGGAGCAGGTTACCACTTTATGTTATTTCTAAAATCTGTCTGTAGACAGAGCTATGTGTAAACTGTTTTTTTTTTCAGAGTCTGTTTCTGAAAGTTGTCATGTCATTTTCTGTCCACGGACAAAGCTTAATCTAAAGAGTTTCTTTTTTACGGTCTGTTTGTGAAAGTTGTCACGGATGCTTCCTATTTCGAACCATGAAAAATTTCCATGATATATGCGTCTGAAATACACGAATCTGTAATTGAACAGAAGTCTTAAAATTTCCAAGCCACGAAGCTTGATGTAGCCAGTCCTCGAGCGCTAGTACTGGATGCGATTTTCACCACGGATGGAATAAATTACCAATCCTTTTCTGCGAATACACATATACATGGATTGTGGAACGTTATCGCCGTTCCTGTGATTAATATTTTTCTGTGATATTAAAGATTTGACATAGACTCACTCGTTTTTGGTGATAATCATGTTATTCATTTTCTTCCATCCAATAAATGGGCTACCTTTAATTTAGACTTAGTTACTAAATAAATAAATAATATCATTATTTTAAAAGTTTGTTTTTCGTTAAATTCAGTAAATATTAAACATCATGCAATAAATTAATGTTTGTTTTATTGGTTTTTCATTTTGTTTCCTGAAGATTATATTGTATTCAATGTACAAGATGCCAGTAAGGCAATATGCCAATTATTGACTTCTTGCATGGTGTTTAATATTTTCTGTTAAATTATGATCACCATCCTTGAGTCAATAATGTGGAGAAATGCAGCAAATGATAAGAATCTTATGAATAAATTGGGTTTCTATGATCATGGTTTTAGGATGATAAAAGTTGGTTTAAGAAGAGGTGTAATTGATACTTTGTTTTATGATCATTTTTGTTAACCATGTTGTTTGAAAGTGTTTAATTGAAGCAGAGAGCATTATTTTGTCCGAAATTCAAACCTTCCTCCATCTACAAGGTTTGCCAAAATCTTAAAGTTAACATACATGTGATCTCTTTTGCGTCATATAGTGTAGTTTATAGTGTGTAGCTTTGGATTTAGACTTAGATATGTGATATATATATATATATATATATATGATTTTTTCAACATATCAGTACATGTTACAAAAACTTGGGCTTTTCAATAAATCAAGTTATTGTGACATGCTTTAAAGTTAAGAGAAAACTTGAACCAAAGAAGAATAGGTTAAATTGCATTTCTAGCCATGACAAGTCACATTGTCATTCTTAAGCCATGAAGCATGTTTGAAGACGTATAATGCTTTTGAGCAACATTATTCTTTCTATTGCGTTATGTCGATAAAGTCATGATATTTTTTATTAATGCTTTTGGATGAAAGCATGAGGGCTAATCTGTCTCACAATGGCTCATGGTATTAACACTTTAGTATTCGTGTCAATTCTCCAAGGATTTCGAGCATTGTGTTGGTAAAGGAGGGATGAAGATAAATTCAAAGTTATGTTGGAAGAGGGGACATCTCTTTAGATATTAACATATATATAAGACACACATACAAGGAAAACTTTAGAAGGAAACCACTAGGAACTTCCCCATATTCATGAATGGTTCTTAGTTCAAACCCATCGATGTTGATCACTTACCCCCCTAGGCACTTCCCCATATTCATGAATGGTTCTTAGTGTAAACACATTGATGTTGATCACTTACCCAACATGAATATCAATTGAGGCACACAACAAAAGTAACCAATTTAGAGAATTGACCCCAAGAAATTTTGTGCCAAGCTCACAATAGTCAAATTACTTGATCTAGCCCATTGAGTATGTGTGTGAATGTGTGTAGACATATACACACATAGATGCATGCACACACATCGATGTTGATCACTTACCCAACATGAATATCAATTGAGGAACACAACAAAAGTAACCAACTTAGAGAATTGACCCCAAGAGGTTTTGTGCCAAGCTCAAAATAGTCAAATTACTTGATCTAGCCCACTGAGCCATATGCGTGTGAATGTGTGTAGACACATACACACATAGCTGCATGCACACACACACATATTAACACATTTAGTGCTTATTGCGTTAAAAAAGTAAGATCATTATTTAATTTTCATCGATCATTTAACAAATGTATTGATTATCTTGTAAGCAAAATTAATTCTTTTCTTAGAGGCATTTGTTGGCTTGGAATGTAGACTAGTGTCCATGCATGTTTCCAATAATGACATTTTAGTCTATCATGGGAATTTAGTGCCTTGTCATAGGAAAAGTCTCACTTGAGTTGCATTGCCAAAAATTAAAATAGTCCAACATCATATTTGTTTTATCATTCATTACATTCAAAATTCCTTCCACTTTCTCTATTCTACTAGGATGCAAATCATTATTTTCACGTCACATTCATTTGATCATAATATTTCACTAACAAATAACAAACATTATCCATGTAAATTAGACATGGAAACAAGATTTAAGATGTAACTCATTATATCTATGTTACATTCATCACATGATAAGATTTAACTAACAAAGATAAAACATTATCTATGTAAATTAGACATGGAAACAAGATTTAAAAGGGGCCCTCCTCTTTATTTAATTCTATTTGAAATAGATACACCACTACAACCATTAACAACACTTCCTACTTTTGGCTCAATAGCCTAGTTTTCCGAACACAACACATAAAGTATACTTTCAAGTCACACAAAATTAACATCGGGAGTAATTGAAAATATATTACTCTCATGGTCCATATAGTTATATCAACTTATACTAGATTAGTTATATCCAATTGTTCATAGTCCATAACGTGTTTCCAAATATTTTCAGAATAGCCTAGCTTATATAACTAACCTAGTATAAGTTGATAATTGATTGCCTTATCTAGAAGGATGTCTTTTCTTAATTTTCGAGTACTTTGTCATGGATAGTCATGTAGTAAAAAACAAGGCAATTTCCCTAATGTAATATGATATTGATCTGTTTTGAAACTATTACCATTTGGCAGTTATTTATCAATAAGGCCTCTTGATTCTCTATATTTAAGATGTAGGAAGTCATTAGGCCCTACATTGATATTCCATGGTTTAAGAACCACCTCAAAATCAATATCCTAAGATGTGAGTATCCCTATACATATGTGATCCTTGAACATGAACTCATTAACTAGGTATTTAAAAGTTGAGTGGTCTACAAAAAACTTATAGTGTTGGCCAAGGTAGTAATTTCTAACTTTTTGTAATGCATGCAACATGGCTAGGCCTTCTTGTTCTGTGGTGGTGTGGTTGTGTTCTATTTAGGACAATATTTTACTAGTAAAATAAATGTGGATATCCAAACTTTCTTATCTCAATTGTGCCAATATTTCCCCAAATGCAATATCTAAAGTATTAACATGCACATAAACTCAACCACCCAATAAAGTAAAATTAGGATTGGTGCACCAGCCAACCTATACGTTAAGATGTTGAAGGAGGCTTCACACTCCTTTGTCCAAAAAAAGTTCTTTATTTTCTTTTGAAAATGCTCAATATGTATTGTAATTGTGGCATAACCCCTAATGAACCACCTATAATATCCAATATATCTTATAGTTGACCAAAGGGTGTGAGCATTAATGGGTGTTGAAAATTTAATAATCACATTGACATTTGTTGAATCCATTTAAGCACCATGATGATAAACCACGCGGTTTAATAATATCCCAAAATGAGTACTTATGATGTTTTTTTTCACGTTTATTGAAATCTAAAGTTGTTGACTCTAAAACATGAGACAAAGCATCACAACTTGGTACTTTAACAAAGTATATAATTTTTAGTCATCCAAATATACCTCCATGAACTTATGGATATGATCTTGAAATATTTGAATGATTATTATAGAGAACATAATAAGGGAATTCTTAAAACTAAAAGGCACGAAATTTAAGCATAAGACCCCCATTCTATTACAAAGGTTGTACTTTTTGTAATCTTCTTCACAATTCTTACTTAATTATAACTTGAGAACTCATCAATAAAAGAAAATTATGCTTCCTTCCCAATGACATGGTCTATTTCTTCATCATTGAAGGGTGTGTGGAATGATCATGGACATAAGTGACATTGAATCCTCTAAATTCAACATGTACTAGATCTTTCCTATTTCCATTATTCTATCTCAAATCACATTTGGACTAATCCAATTGGATTCTTTGATTGGGAATGTGATTCCACCTTACTCTATTTCTTCTTTGGGATTTCTCTTTGTCCAAGGATTCATCCTATAAAATCATTTCATGATAGGCTTGGGATATTTTAGTATATTCTCTAAGTAATGCCCCAAACTTTCATACAATATGATTTCCCTAATAGTTACCAATTAAGGTGATCCTAGGTTTTTCATCTATGCCTATAACTAACTCCCTCAACTTCAAGGAATATTTATATATTTCCCATCCAATTCATTTAGAGCTCTTTCATATAGCAAACTCATTTAGTCTCTTTAATTTGAGGCATTTCTACTCATCAAGGTCATCCTTGTTGTCATCACTATATTCCATTATATGATAACACTTCAAAGGTTACAGGGCCTCTTCTTCCTTCTTAGAAAGGATTGAATATTCATGCTTTAATAAAGAAAATTTCTCCATGCAATTCATATAACATTTTGTCAATGACAGGAATAGGAAACCTATCTTTGATTGTCATTTTGTTGAGTTGTCTATAGTTTGGACACATACGCCATGAACCTTCCTTTTTTATAACTATTACCACTAGTGAAGAGATAGAACTTTGGTTAGGCTGAATGATTCCCGCCTCTAAAATTTCTTGAACCATACACTCAATCCCATTCTTTCATGCATGTGTATATCTATAAGGCCTAATGTTAGGTGGTACACTTTTAGGCTGCAATTGAATAGCATGATCATGATCTTGGATGGGTGGAATGTGAAAAATTCTGAATATTACTTATGTAGAAACCCTATTGTTAAATCTGGTTATACATCTCCTACTTAATCAAGTTATTAATATGAAATTTTAGCATGAACATCAAAGTAAACACATTAACGGTCTACACAGATACATATCTAAACTGAATACATGCACAATGACAAAGTGACACACAAGATTTTCTGGAAAACTGTCCCTGGAAACACCCAATGTGGGAAAATCGATCTTCTGGCTACTAGGGGTTTATATTATTAAGTAGATTATGAGTACAACAAATCTGGGCACCTTACTACTTAACCCGATAAAGAAATACAAAATTTGTAGCAATACCTATGTTTTGGAGACAAAAAAACTGGACTGATTCACACCCTCAAACGAGATTTACAAAACTCAGCCCTTTTCAGTCTTCAGAAACCCAAAGTTTCTCTAAATCCCTTAGCGTCAGCTTTGCTAGCCTGCGTCATTCCCTGTGCTGCTCAGGAAGGGCCCGAATCACCCCAGACTAGGTTACACTACCCCTACGCTGCCTCAGCTGGGCCTGCGTCAGCCATGCTGGCCTCATGCTGCCTCTACGCTGCCCTTTCTGGGCCTGCGTAGCACCTGAAGCCCTCTGCGTTGCGCAAATTCTGCGTAGCCGCTGCTCCCTTTACGCTGCTTTGACTGCTGCTTCTCTGCCTCTTGCTGACTCTTGGCCTGAGATCAGATCATCCCTCTCGCCAATACTACCCCTCGCTGTAGCTAAAACACTTCTAGAAATTCTTAGCAAATCACGCCCTATAATTCCAACTTAGTCTCAGTGCTCTACCACTCTGTGTGTGTTCTCCATCTGACCCCAAGCCTTTCCTTTATACTTTTATCGTTGGTAAACCAACGATTGTGATATAATATTGATTTGACAGCTAAGATTAAAAGAAAGTTTGATCTCTGTGACTTAAGTCATTTCAATCACATGTTTAAATTAATTACCTTTAATCTTTTAATTTTCCTAAGTTAGACTTAGGGTCCTTAATTAAGAAGATTAATTAATTATTTTTCTCTTAAACCAGATGGAATCTCTAAAATCCTTTTATGGGTCTTGAAGATCTCATGCAATCTAGTCCCTCCACAAATTTTGGGAGCTATAGCACATCCGAAGCTACCCCAACACTCAAAAATCTCAACACTCCCTCTTAGCGAGGAATGTGCTCTAACACAACACTACTTCACCCTGAATTTCTGCACTGATATTTGGTGTGGGTCTCTACACTGATGCTTGGCTTGTTGCCCTTCATCACTGTGCTGATGCTGCTCTCCCGTACTGCTGCCCATGACGCTGCCACCATCACTGCCACATTTGTACTACAACTCCCTCTCAATTTGCTGCATTGTGTTGCCAACTGCTATTGAGATTTTGTGTAGTTGGGGTAGCATCGGGTGTGCTCTAGCCCTAAAACTTTGTGGAGGGGCTAAGAAACACATCACCTCCAAAAAGCATAAAGCGTTTGGAGAAAATTCATCTGGTGTTGAAGTTATTCAAATAATTAATGATTTTAATGTAATCCCTAAGTCTAAACTTAGGGAAATTAAATAATTAAAGTGAATTAATTAACACATGTGCTGAAATGTTCTAAGTGACGCGGATCAAGAAGTATTTTAATCTTAGCCATTGATAAATGATTTAATCTCGATCATTGATGTGTTCAACGAAAAAGTATAAGAGAAAGGCTTGAGGGTCAGTTGGAGACACACACACGGAGGCAGAGCTGAGAATCTAAGCTGGAATTCTAGGGTAGGGTTTGCTAAGAATTTCTAGAGGAGTTTTCTACATTGAGGGGTAGTATTGAATAAGGGGATGATCTGATCTCGGAGCCAAGAGTCAAAAAGAGGTAGAGGAGCAACTTTCAGGGACAACACAGAGAAGCAAGGGCAGTAGCAGCAACAATTATGCAAAAATTACGCAGAACAACTTCAGCCGCTACGCAGGCCTAGGAGGGGAAGCGCTACAGCTTCAGAGGGATTATAGAGTTACGCAGGGGCCTCCAGAGGCAGCGTAAGGACAATGTCACCCACTCTGGGGTATGCAGTCCCTTTCTGAGCAGCGCAGAGGCACACAGATCCTAGCAGGGCTGACGCCGAGGCTTCAGGGACAACGCTGGGGTTTCTAGGGCCAAAATTAGGCCGAGTCTTGTAAATATCGTTTGAGGATGTGGATTAATCAGAATCTTGGTCTCATAACAATAGGTTAGTTGCAGATCTAATTTTTATCTGTCGGGTTAACCAGATTTGGTGCCCAAATTTGGTGTACTCAGAATCTACTTAATAATAATAAACCCTCATATCTGCTGCACCGACTTTCCCGCATTTGGTTTTTCCGGGGACTTATGTCCAAAAATTTGTGTGTCAATTTGTTGAAGAGCGTAATATTTAGTAAATGATCTACATGTGTGTAGGCTGTTAGTTGTGTTTACTTCTGTATTTTCTGAATAATTTTCTGAAAATAACTTGTATAACTTAATCACAAGTAGGAGAAGTAAACCATGATACTACAATAGGATTTCTGCATAACAATATTCAAGATTTTTCACATGGTATCAGAGCGATAATAGATCAAGATAAATATCCTACAAATCAGCTGAAGAATATTTTTTCAGCAGGACAATATCAGAAGCAGCAGAGATTCGGAAAGGGCAAGTTGGCAGTAGGAGGACGCAGACCCAGGAAGGGGTATCGCTGCAACTACAAAAGGCCATCAGGCTTATGCAGAGCCTTTCTAGGCTAGCGTAAGGACTGCATCACCCATTCTGGGGTTACACAATCCACTTCTGAGTAGCGTTGAGGCTACGCTGGGCCAGTCAGTGGGACATAGTCTAGTGATTCTTCTTGTTGCAGAGAAGTTTTTCCAAGATCCGAAAGCAGTGCTTCCGATCTTCAGTAGTGCTAGTGTGGTGGAGATTCGGTCGGTGAAAATTTGTGCCTATCTAAGTCAACTAAGAGCAAGAGGAAGATAGTTGATCAACAAATCCGAACCAAACATATCTGAGATTCGATCAGGGGGTTCAAAGAGTACATTTCGATTGTGTTTGGCTGAAGATTTCCAGGAGGGAAATCAACTGTTGGAGGGAGAAAATACTATAGAGGGTTTATAATCACCAATAAACCTAGATCCAATGTTTTCTGTTGAGTATTGTAATAGAAAGAGGGAGAATATTATGTGTTCTGATAGATCTGAGAAGATGGCACTATAAGGACTAAGAGATCATGATAGGTTGGACGGTATGTCCAACTTGAATATCTGGAGGGCCAGGATCTCAGTCCTAGATGAGTATGGCCTCAAGGATCATGCAAAGAAAGTCATAGCTATGCCAACTGATGCAGATCCTCTAAATAAGTACGAGTAAAATCAAGCGCAAGCTAAGCATTTGATTATGGACAGAGTCAAAGACCATGTCGTGCCTTAGATTGTTGGAAAGAATACAACAAATGAGATGTGGGTAGTATTGGACATGATGTATTAAGGAGACTTTGTCCAAAGAAGGATGCTTCTGGAGAATCATATGCGATTGTTCCAGATGCAGATGGGTGAGGAGATCGATCCATTCCTCTTCAGACTTCAAACAATTCGAGATCAACTGATTGCCATGGGTACAAATCCAGATGAGGGGATCCTAGTGAGGACTACTGTTACACAGTATTTTTTCACTGTCCCTGCAATCCCCCGTACTGCACATTGGAGGGCATTTTCCCGTGACCTGTGGGTAGTGACATAACCTGAAACCACTTTCATGGCATCCCCCTTGACAAGGAAAATCATTCTCTTGAAGAAAGTTTCCTCTGGAAAACCCTAAAAACAGATCTTTTGGCCTTGGTGCGACTAGCCAATTCAACCCTCGCGTCAATGGGGGAAATACACCATAGAGGGCGCACCAACTGGCGCTCTATCCCTGTGTCTCACTCGCGCCAAGCTTAATAAGGGATGTTTTTAAAAAATAAATGGCAGAAGTTTGATTCCAACAAACTCCTGAATGAGTCACCAAAATGAGTTTGGTGGTTTGGCTCCGGATCTCCATGAATGGGAAGTGGTTTTCCACCTATCATGGAAGCTTCCTTAGAGATAGGGCCAATCCCATGATTATAGGGATCCCAACTCCCCTTCCTCCATATATAAAATCTTGCCTTCTCCCTTAGCAAGCTAGCTGAACTTGTAGCAAGGAGACTATAGCCAGACAACTATTGAGATCCAAGCCGAAGAGAGAGAGCTTCGTCCCATTTCCGACAAGCTTTGTTGAGACGTGCTCCGCTGTCAGCCCTGCCGAAGGAAGATCAAGTGCCAGAGCTTTGGGTTATATCTTTCCTTTCTTATTCTAATGATAAGCGACTTTGATTGTGGTTCTATTCATGTGTCTATTTCTTTTATGCAATGAATTACATCCTCTCTGACTGATGTATGGTTACAGGATTTAGATTTTACGTTGTATATCGTTGTATCCTTTGCATGTGTGTAGGTGTTCAGACATGTTGAGCGGAAGAATCGTGATCTACCGAGTGAGGGACGGGAAGCGTCATCCTTTCTTCAACGACCATTGCGTAGGATTTGAGGTAGGCAATTCGTTATGATTTTTGTCTTTTTGTAACTAGGAACCTGTGTCACTGCATGACCTGATTGTTGCTAGACCCGATTTGGGCTAGTAGGGATCGCCTCTGTCCACAGAGGGGATTTACCTCTCCAACAAACTGGCGACTTCACTAGGGAATTAGTTGGAGTTAGTCTTATCTCTTTCAGTTTTTTTTGGCTTTTGATTGATTGATTTGCTCTTTTGGTTTGCCTCCTTTTAGTGTAAAACCCATATTCAGTCCCTAGAAGACCTGATCTACTCTCTGTTAGCTCTTTTATCATTCCTTCCCATAGTAAACTCGATTGGCATAGTTTATAGCCTGACAGTCGCGCCAATTTGCGCTTGCTGCTAGTTAGGTCCCTGCGCCAACACTATTTTGGTGCAGAATACAGCCAAACAGTCGTGCCAACCCTATTTGGTGTTAGGGTTTGCTTGTTTTTGAGCCCTCTGAGTCTGATTTTTGGTTATGGTGTCATTTTTCCAATTGCTTGAGTGCCTTGAAGTCCTTGTTTACTGTGTCCGACCCTTATCCTCCGGTTGCTTGCCCTTTACCATCAGTTTTGCATTCTAGCCCTAGGGTTTCTATGTGCTATAGTGTGCTAAGCCTCCCGTGGGAGTTTTTGGTCCTTGTTTTCCCAGACAACTTTGTTTTCGCTTCTTTTCATTCGTTTTGTTGGATTCCATTGTGTCATTGCGTCAGTTGAGTTATTTATCTCTTTTTCATTCAAGTTTCGATTTGTCTCATTTCGAGCCTAGATTACATAGTTTGTATGAGTCTTTTTGAGATTCTTCTTCAAGTTGAGGAATTTCTCCATCAGTTTGAGTTCTGATTGTGCGTGTTTGCATTGAGTGAACTTGCTTGTTTCGACTCTTTCACGGTCACTTCTCGAATTGGTTTCTTCATTAGTTTTTCATTTTGTTTGGTGCATTTTCTCTAAAACATTGAAAATACAAAAACAAATCTCTTTGCTTTTTGATTAGGTTAGTGAAAATCGAAAGCTTTTCCGCATTATTAGTGTTATATAACTCTAAGAGAAAAGTTTTTAGTTTCATTAGCGTGCATTAGAGACAATAGTGGATGTTTTGTGATCATTTTGTTGTTATTTGAAAAGCTCTCAACCTTCCTGTAGTTAGCTCTTCATCGAACAAAGTGATATATTGTGACATGTAGTGTGCATTTAGAGGATTTTTGAGATAAAACATTCGATAGGGCCTGAAATTGAAACATAATTTAAAGATCAAATATAAAATTTATTCAATTAACCTAAGGCAGCATTGAAACCTAACGAAACATTTTTAGTGGTCTAAGCTAGAGATGTGTTCCGGCATCTTTAAACCTAGCAGCTGTCGCTTGCCATTTGGCTACAGATAGCGCTGGTACGGACTTGTGCTCCCTGTACTGTCGCGTATATAAAGGGAGACCCTTCTAGGTTGCAATCCTTTATCTGTAGGAAGCCGAGTCTGCCACCTTGTAATCGTGATACACTGAACACAACATTCGGGGAGACTACCTGCACGTACGGAAAGTCCTTGGTCATTTCTCTTTCATTTGATCACCAAGGTGTATATTGCAGTTCACAGATATTTGGTACACCCTTTTGCCTAGATTACCAGAGTAGTCAGTTTGATCTTTAATGACTTCCTAAATTTGAAAATATCGTCAAGCGCTTGTCCTTTCACGCTTGTTTCCAAACTGAAAGCGATAGAGTCACCTTTTTCCTGTTTCTCGACTCTTCAAATATGAAACAGAAGAGTCTGGTTTCAACGTTTTAAAATTAACTGCCCACGAAATATTCCCGGTTAAAGTTAGTTTCCTTAGGGTGTTGTTTTGAGTTGTTTCCGATGGCAACTTTTCTAGATTTCACCAACTAAGGAATCCCCTTCGAAGGGAATCCTGGTCCTTTTCCTCCTTTTGGAAATGTTGGTGCTCCTTATATGGCAATGTTGTCCCTTCCTGGGTTAACTGTTGGGTTACTTGTTTGGCTGTTTTCAACCTCTGTGGTCCCAAATGTCCCGGCTACTGTTCAATCAGTTCCTCCGCCTGAAAAACGCCATGTTGATTCCAAGGTGGACCTCTCCCATTCTTCGCCTGTTTCTGCGTCCTCCTCTTCTACTTCTCCTGATGAAAGTCTGGATTCGAGTAACCAGGTGGCTAAGAAGAAGAAGAAGAAGAAAAAGAAGAAGAAGTTCGATAAGAGAGAGGCTAAGGCTGCAACTACTATTTCTAAAACATCTGCTCTTGATAAACCCTCCAACCCTTCGCGGAAAGTTAAGTTCCCTTGCATTTTGTGCCAGGAAAACCATCTTCTTCAAGATTTCCCTGGCATTCCCAAGGTGCTTGAAGTATGGTCCAACGGTTGTCCGCCATTGCCTTTGGCTTCTGGGAGTCAGGTTGGGGGCACGTCTTCAGCTAGTGCTGGTAAAGCTCCTAAGAAGTAGGGTAAGCTTACCAATCCATGTAATTTGTGTGAAGGGAACCATGCCATTCACCTTTGTCCATATATGGATGAAGCCAAGAGAGTTTTGGACAACTCAACTTTTTCTGCACCGTGCCTTCCGGCTAGTTACAAAAAAATTTCTTTGAGTCCTCCGCTAGTCGATCCTACGCTTGGTCAAGAGTCATCCTTGGTCGATCCTACTCCCCCGGAAATTCAAATTCAGGAATCCGTTCCCGACCAACCATTGATCGTGGGATCGGTTGAGCTGGCCCCATCTGCGGTGCACCAGGTCTTTTCCATTGAGAGTGGATCTCACATCCCTCAGGTTCTTCTTGTTTCTTCAGATTCCTTGGACTTGGAGAAAGATTCTCTTGTCCCTATGTCTCAATAAGCCACCCCCCCGACTCCATGATGGAGATTGTGGAGGATGCTCCTTCTTCTTCCGTAACGCTAGGGGAAGGCCATTATGGATGGATGGTAGCCCCTCAAAGTAGTTTGGTCGCTTCCTTCTATTGGGGTCGATTCGCAGGATACCGCTTTCCATCTTATGTGCCCTTTGAGATCACGGTACAGGCCTCTCATCTGGTCATACCCAGCACCTTTATAGATGAAGGTGTGTCTGTTAGTATTTTATCCTTGACTACTTGGCAAGCTTTCAGTTTTCCATCGCTTGTGCCTGTTACGCAGAATCTGTTGGCATTTAACAGAGGAACTAGTCAACCGTTAGGGATCCTTCCGAAGTTGCCTATTACTTTGGGAGGGAAAAATATCCATATGGACATGATGGTTGTTCCTGGCCCCGTGGAATTTAATTTACTCCTGGGCCACGATTATACTTATGCCATGGGAGCGCTTGTCTCCTCCCTCTTTCATGTGATGTGTTTTCCGCACCAAGGTCGGATCGTGACCATCGATCAACTTGCTTTCTTTGGTCCGAATATGGCAGCTAGTCCACCATCATCCCTTCTAGATCTTTATCCGTCGGTTGTGTCATCCCCGCCGCATGTCAATTATGTGGCTACCTGTCCTATGCCCGTATTCAGTGATTGTGTCGTTGTACATCAGGTGCTGGGGGCATTAGGTCCTGGTTTCCGAGATGTTTTCCTCCCATTGGATGAGAACCTCTTGGAAGCCATGAATTCTTATTCATCATAATGATTTGTCTCTGGAGTAGGGCTCTTTTTCTTGTGTCAAGCTCCTTAAAAAATGAAACAAGCTGGTCGAAGCAGGGTTCTTTTTCTTGTCTCAAGCTCCTTAAAAAATGAAACAATGGTCGGAGCATGGTTCTTTTTCTTGTGTCAAGCTCCTTAAAAAATGAAACAAGCTGATTAGAGCATAGTTCATTTTCTTATGTCAAGCTTCTTAACAAATGAAACAAGGTGTTTGGAGCAGAGTTCGTTTTCTTGTGTTAAGCTCCTTAAAAAATGAAACAAGCTCGTCGGAGCAGAGTTTCATGTCTTGTTTCAAGCTCCTTAAACAATGAAACAAGGTGTCCAAAGGATAGTTTTTTTACTATGTCAACCTCGTTAAAAAATGAATTAGTTCTTATGAGGATAGTTCTTTTAATGTGTCAACC
Source organism: Pinus albicaulis (assembly GCA_034641835.2). Lineage (NCBI taxonomy): Eukaryota > Viridiplantae > Streptophyta > Pinopsida > Pinales > Pinaceae > Pinus > Pinus albicaulis. The sequence goes on along the minus strand of CM076578.1, from coordinate 1,117,633,535 downwards.
TCGTTAAAACAATGAAACACTTTCCTGTTCAATTTGAGTCTTTGATAAGATCTCGTAAAATACCATTCGAGTCTTTTCCTTAATCTCATAATTTGAACCTTCACTCCATTTTCCTTACATATGGACTGAAGCTTGGGGGGCATGTACCTCGTATTGAGTCACCATGCTGGGGCATGCTTACTTTTTCAAGCATAGTTTGTTTCCGTTTCAAGCTTGTGTAAAAATGAAACCGGTTTCAAGCATAGTTTATCTTTGTTTCAAGCTTGTGTAAAAATGAAACCAAATTCAAGCAGAGTTTTCTGATTTCATGTTTGTGTAAAAATGAAACCATTCCCATTTTACCTCTTGTGATTGCCATTTTATTAGCTCATTTCTGCCAGATGAGCCTTGGTTTTCTCACTCCATCATCATTATCTTCTTGGCTGATCATACGCCTTCACTTGGTTGTTTTACCCAATCCTGAGGAACTGTTGTGATGAGTGGTCTTGTTAGCCAACCTCTTGAACTTTACTTTTTTTGAGCAGTTCCACCATTAACAGAACTAGTTGCTACCCTTTATACCACTCGTTCGTCTAGGAGGAGTCATCTTTCAACTCTTTTCTGACTCTCTAAAAATGAAAATATTTCCGAGTCGCTGGTCATTTTGATCTTGTTAAATTGGCTATGAAACAACATCTACCCAGCATACGTTTACCCCTTTTTTGGGCTGGGATAGATTATTTACAAAAAAGGAATACCCTAGCCTATCACGACTAGGAGGTTTTCTCAGACACAATTTTCTACCTTTTCAGATCTGAGGAACTATCTACGAAAAGGGACTATTGGAGTTTTCTTTTCTACTGTCTTTTCAAACTCTCTAAACATGAAAAGACGCCGAGTTCTTCCTATGTTAGAATCGTTAAAACCTGATGACATCGGACTCCATCATAATGATGTTACTTGAGTTCCTCCTTCCTAAGGCTCGTTAAATGTACTAGGTTGGATTTGTCCGAAGGAGAAAATTACATCACAAGCATATGCTATCCCCTTTAAGCTTTTTTTCAAAAATAATTGGGGTACTCGCCAGAAATGGTGGGGAAAAATGGAACCAATATCATCGTCGTGTCGGCAGTATGTCACTCTTGAAAATGGCACTTGTTTGCATTCGTGTCAAGTTGGGGACATCTCATCTCGTTCTTTGCTTGCTTCCATGGGTTTGGGTAATCCTTTTGACCACTCATCTACTCTTTGTCTCATCATCATGACCTCAGATCCTTTGATGTCAAATACTGCCAATCCAGTGTCATGCCACCGATATGTTCAAGAGAAGTTGGCCTCTGCAGTTTCAACCTCCCTCTAATTCTCTACTGATCCTGATTCACAAACATTATGTTCCTCTGTCTCGTGTCGATGATGTGGGAAACATTATGGCCCACCTTCGATCAAGGTCACTTCCTGTCGACTTCAGCTCATTATCCAGGAAGCTAATCTAGAGACTCCCTTCTGGTACCTTGGAGCCTGCATGCCTCAATGGTAGGTTCTTTGCATTCAATGCAAGGTTTTTATTATTGGCCTTCGATTGAATGATTATGCGGGTGTTCGACACCAGCTCACTGTTCACATTCTGTGGATTGTACCTATTGTACCTTTAGGTCCATACTCATTATTGGTGGTACCTCTCGTGTCTGTTAACGACTTTCATTATTGGTTGGTAATCAGATGATGTTCGTGAATGTTCGACTTCAGCTCACTTATTCACATGCTTGAACTTGTACTTTTGTTCGGGTCGAGATGGAGCGCAAGACCCTGGTTTTTTTCTGATGAAATCCAGGCTGCAGGTTTTGTGGATTATCATGATTGGTTACATGAATCATTTCATTGGATGGCTGCGACCATACCTGAGTCTACTTGTTGATCCTTTCTGGATGGCTGTGTCCATACCTTGGATCCTGATTATTGTATACTCCATTATGGATGGCTATGCCCATACCACATATCATGTATAAGAGATATCATTTGTATTTGTATGCAGGTCTTCTGACGACAGTGTTTTTAGTTGGGCACGTTCTCATAAAGAATTTCACCCCCCTCTCTCTCTTAGGCCTCATGCTTTAGGGGGCATATGTTACACAATATTTTGTCACCATCCCTGCAATCCCCCGTCCTGCACATTGGAGGTCCTTTTCCCATGACCTGTGAGTAGTGACATAACCTAAAACCACTTTCATGGCATCCCCCTTGACAAGGAAAATCATTCCCTTGAAGAAAGTTTCCTCTGGAAAACCTTAAAAATAGATCTTTTGGCCTTGGCGTGACTAGCTAGTTCAACCCTCACGCCAATGGGGGAAATCCACCATAGAGGGTGTACCAACTGGCGCTCTGTCCCTGTGTCTCACTTGTGCCAAGCTTAATAAGGGATGTTTAAAAAAAATAAATGGCGGAAGTTTGATTCCAAAAAACTCCTGAATGAGTCACCAAAATGAGTTGAGTGGTTTGGCTCTGGATCTCCATGAATGGGAAGTGGTTTTCCACCTATCATGGAAGCTTCCTTAGAGATAGGGCCAATCCCATGATTATAGGGATCCCAACTCCCCTTCCTCCATATATAAAAGCTTGCCTTCTCCCTTAGCAAGCTAGCTGAACTTGTAGCAAGGAGACTATAACTAGACAGCTATTGAGAGCCAAGCCAAAGAGAGAGAGCTTCATCTCGTTTCCGACAAGCTTTGTTGAGACATGCTCCGCTGTCAACGCCACCGAAGGAAGATCAAGCGTCAGAGCTTTGGGTTTTATCTTTACTTTGTTATTCTAATGATAAGAGACTTTGATTGTGGTTCTATTCATGTGTCTATTTATTTTATGCAATGAATTATATCCTCTCTGTCTGATGTATGGTTACAGGCTTTAGATTTTACGTTGTATATCATTGTATCCTTTACATGTGTGCAGGTGTTTAGACGTGTCGAGCAGAAGAATCATGATCTGCCAAGTGAGGGATGGGAAGCGTCATCCTTTCTTCAACGACCATTGCGTAGGATTTGAGGTAGGCAATTCGTTATGATTTTTGTCTTTTCGTAACTAGGAACCTGCGTCACAGCGTGACCTGATTGTTGCTAGACCCGATCTGGGCTAGTAGGGATCGCCTCTATCCGCAGAGGGGATTTAACTCTCCAAAAACTACACTGAATGCAGTCACTGAAGAATGGGAAACATTTTTACAAAGAATTTTGGGCAGGGAAACATTACCATCATGGGTAGACATGTGGGCAATCCTCAGTCAAGAGGAAATCAGGAGATTCACCAAGAGGAAAAGTAGCGGAAGTGAATCAGCTAGATTGACGAAACAAGAGGAGGATGATGCAGCCCTTGCATCAAAGGAATGGAAGTAGCAAGGGAAGAAGAAGAGGGATCTTTCCAAGGTCCAACGCTTTAACTGTGACGAATTTGGACACTTTGCCATCACTTGTCCTAAGAAGAAGGACACAGGATCTCCTGAATCCAAGGCTGCAGTAGCAAAGGATGATGGCTTTGGTGATGATGCAACCATGAGTTCTCATGTGCCTCGAGAGAACGGGTGGAGAGATATGGATCTATAGATCAGCTACAAATCAAGTTGGCAGGATGCCAAGATCCTTGAGTCAGCCCTACTCTTGGATCACGTACAAGCTACGAGAGCCTTAAGACGGTAGTAGGATGAGTCAAGAGATGGTTGCAGAAGGTCACCGTGAAGCAGAGGGGAGTGCTGAAGAGTTGTATAGGGAAAAAGTAATGAAGAGGAAGAAACAATGTAGAGAGGCAGCACTCATGCAGTGCATAGATGTACCAGTGTAGTGGCTTCAGGAGGACAACATAAATTAGCAGCCAAGGGAGCTCCAGTGATGTGATGCAGCATGAATTGTCTGTCAACGATTAGGCATGTGTCTTTCAGTTGCTTACTTCTCAACAACTGAGTTATAGTGCAACAATTAGCAATGGCAGTGCTATAAGGAGCGTGATGCAGCAATTTGAGAAGGAGCTTCAGTATAGATGTGGAAATGTCAGTGGAAATGACATGGGAAACAATACATAAAGCAATGATGTAGTCGATGGAGGGCACGAGGCCAAGCATGAGCATCACAGAAACCAATACCAAGATCTTGCGATACATGGTGTGGATGTATTTATAGAGCACACTCCGTGCTAAGAGGGAATGTTGAGATTTTGTGTAGTTGGGGTAGCATCGGGTGTGATCTAGCCCCAAAAATTTGTGGAGGGGCTAAGAAACACATCACCTCCAAAACCCAAAAAAAAATTTCATCTGGTGTTGAAGTTATTCAAATAATTAATTATTTTAATGTAATCCCTAAGTCTAAACTTAGGGAAATTAAATAATTAAAGTGAATTAATTAACAAATGTGCTAAAATGTTCTAAGTGGCACATATCAAGCAGTATTTTAATCTTAGACGTTGATAAGTGATTTAATCTTGAACGTTGATGTGTTCAATGAAAAATTATAAGAGAAAGGCTTGAGGGTCAGTTGGAGTCACGCACACGGAGGTAGAGCTGAGAAACTAAGATGGAATTCTAGGGAAGGGTTTGTTAAGAATTTCCAGAGGAGTTTTCTGCAACGAGGGGTAGTATTGGCTAAGGGGATGATCTGATCCCAGAGCCAAGAGTCAGCAAGTGGAAAAGGAGCAAATTTCAGGGACAATGCATAGGATCAAGGGCAACAGTTACACAATAGTTGCACAACACAACTTCAACCGCTATGAAGGCCCAGGAGGGGTAGCGCTACAGCTTTAGAGGGCTTACGGAGTTATGCAGGGACCTCTAGAGGCAACGTAAGGACTGTGTTACCCACTTTGGGGTTACATAGTCCCCTTCTGAGCAACGCAGAGGCACACAGAGCCTAACAGGGCTAACACTGAGGCTTTAGGGGCAGCGCTAGGGTTTCTAGGGCCAGAATCGAGCTGATTCTTGTAAATCTCATTTGAGGGTGTGGATCAGTCATAATCTTGGTCTCACTAAAACAGGTTAACTGCAGATCTACTTAATTTTTGGGTGTGGAGTCTGATTATCCTCTTTATTTATATGTATCACAGCACTGGACCCCTGTTCTTAACGGGGTGGCAAGACCACCCATAATTTAAACGATGCCTGGGGGGTCCAGGGGGACGGCTACGACTTTATGGAGCCCCTGCCCCCGTTTTAGGGGTAGCGCCCCAGAAGCTAAAAAAAGATGTAAAATTTCCTTATAAAAGTATTGTAATTTCTAGTCTATCTGGGTTGTTCATTAGGAGGATGATCTGATGGTAGAAGTTATGTTTAGTTTAGGGTTTTTTTCCCTAGAAGACAACCCCTCATTTTGTATGAGGGTATTGTATTGCGGCTGTGTATTGTATGTGTATTCTCAGAGTGAGAAACATATAGGGAGACTATGATAAAGAACCAATGATATTACAACAGACTTGTTGTAGGTTGTGTCTCTTCATTTTGCTGGATAATAGAAAGGAAGGACTAGCTGTTCAGGGTGGACGTAGCCCAAATTGGGTGAACCACGTATATTTGTGTCTCTCTAGTTTTATATGTTTTCTGTGTTCATGTTTCCACATATTTTAATGTGTTACATTGATTTGTAATATATAATTTTATAACAACTGGTATCAGAGCTGAAGGTCTATTTGGCTGATAAACTCGCAGGAAAGAAGGGTTCTTGGTTCAAGTGGGAGCAATGGTGGAAGATGGTAAGTTTAGGGTCGAGAAATTTAATGGCCAAAACTACCCACTATGGAAGATGCATATGGAATATTTTATGTATTAGAAATATATGTACCTACCATTGAGTGGAAAAACAAAGAAGCCGACGAGCATGACAAACGCAGAATGGGAGATTCTCGATAGAAAGGCACTTGGAACAGTACAACTGTGCCTCGCGGCGTCTGTAGCCTTCAATATTTCGAAGGAAACAACAACAGAGGGTTTCATTAAGTAATTGGAGAAACTATATGAAAAAACCTTAGCCTCAAATAAGTAATTTCTTATGAAACGTTTATTTAATATGAAGATTTCAGAAGGTGGATCTATTGTTGATCATTTAAATGATTTTAATACGGTTACCGGTCAGATAAGTTCTGTAGGGGTAAAATTTGATGATGAAGTTAGGGCTCTGTTATTTCTGTGCTCATTTCCAAAAATTTGGAATGGTTTAATTATGGCCATTAGTAACTCTGTCTTTGGATCTATTACTTTAAAATTTTATGATGTTGTCGGTGCTATTCTTAGCGAGGAAATGCGATGGAAAAGCTCGGGTGAGACAACGAGTAATTATTTGAGTGCAAATACTAGGGGAAGAAAAATTGAAAGAGGAAAGAGCTCAGGATATCACAGTAAATCAAGGAAAGGCAGATCCAATTCCAGCTTGGGGATAGTGTGCTAGAAATGCGGAAATAAATGACAGATGAAGAAATATTGTAGATCTTGGAAGGGAAAAGAAGGGGACACACAACAAGAAAATAATCATCAAGCAAATGTGGCAAGTGATGTGTTACAAGATGCTTTGATTATTTCTTTAGAAAATTTTACTGATTCCTGGGTGGTAGACTGAGGGGCCTCATTCCATGCCACACCTAATAAGAAATATTTTCATGACTATGTTCAAGGAGATTTTGGAAAAGTTCATTTGGGTGATGATAAACCCTGCAAAATTATTGGAATGGGTAAAGTTCTTGTAAAACAATAGAATGGAAACCAATGGTTATTAAAGGAGGTAAGGCATGTTCCAGATCTGAAGAAAAATTTGATTTCAACGGGGTAGTTAGGCGGTGAAAGTTGTGTGACAACTTTCACAGATAATACTTGGAAGGTCACTAAAGGAGCCCTGGTAATAGAAAAAGGCAAAAAGGTTGGTACATTGTATTTATGCAATGGTATTTCTAACTATGTAAATTCTTTAACTTCCAAAGGAGCAAATGCAACATTATGGCATCGTAGGCTTGGACACATGAGTGAGAAGGAGATGAATATTCTTCACTCAATAAATTTGTTGCCGGGTTTGAAGAATATGTTGGACACTGGCTTCAATGCTCCCTGTGTGTTTCACGACATGGAATAACCGCCTCTCATGGATCCTAACTATGGTTATTGTAGCGGAGACTAATTACTGCAGGTTTTGGTCTAATGGCAATCATGATTCCAAAAAGTGGTATTAGAGTGACAGGTATTGAGTTCGAAACTCACCTGACTTGCGTTGGGGGGGAGATTGTTGGACATTGGCTTCAACGCTCCCCGTGTGTTTCGCGACATGGACTAACCGCCTATCGTGGATCCTAACTCTGGCGATTGTAGCGGAGACTAATGCCTATGGGTTTTGGTCTAACGGAAATCGTGATTCCAACAAAATATTGATTTGGATTTCTGTGAGAATTGTATTTATGGAAAAAAAGAGAGAGTCAAATTTCTTAGAGTTGGGAAGGAAAAGAAGAGAGAAAATTGGAGGTTGTGCATACAGATGTATGGGGACCTGCTCAGGTATCATATCTTGATGGATCTTGTTATTATGTTACTTTTATTGATGATGCAACTAGAAAAACTTGGATTTATTATATTCAGAATAAATCTGATGTATTTGATACTTTCAAGAAATGGAAAGCTTTGGTTGAAATTGAGACATGAAAGTAGTTGAAGTGTCTGAGATTAGATAATGGAGGTGAATATTGCAGTAAAGAGTTTGATAGGTACTGTTCAGAGCATGGAATTCACAGAGAGAATACATTTCCAAGAACACCACAAGAAAATGGTGTGTCAGAAAGAATGATCAGAACAATCATGGAGCGTGCAAGGTGCATGTGATTGTATGAAAGATTTCCTTTACGATTTTGGGAGGATGTTGTAGATACTTCTGATTATCTAATAAACATAGGGCCTTCAAGTTCCTTGGATGGTGGTATTCCAGAGGAGGCATGGACATGTCAAAAGGTAAACTACTCTTTTTTAAAGCCTTTTGGTTGTGAGGCCTTTGTCCATATTAGTAAAGAAAATAGAACAATGCTTGAGGAAAAATCAAAGAAATGTACCTTTATTGGATATGGTGTTAATGATTTTGGTTATCGCTTATATGATTATGAAAATCACAAAATCATTAGGAGCAGAGATGTAATATTCAATGAAAAGGTATTGTATAAGAATCAGCTGTAGGAAAAGAAACAGGAAAAAGAAAACAAAGAATACACAGTTCTTGATGAGATCACAGAAAAAGTAAAGGTGCATGAAAATAATAATTATCAACAACCACCACAACAACAACAGGAACCTCAAACACCTGAAAGTGGTGTCAGAAGATCTACCAGGATAAGTAGAACCCCTGAATGCCACTCTCCTTCATTATATTATTTTATTGTTGATTGATTCTGGTGAACCCGAATGTTATGAAGAAGAAATGCAGTTCAAAACTAGTAAGAAGTGGGAGCTAGCCATGAAAGAAGAGATGAAATCCTTAATACATAACCAGAATTGGGACTTAGTCAGGTTGCCTGCAGGTAAAATAATATTGTAGAATAAATGGGTTTACAGGATGAAGGAAGAAGATGTAGGAAAACAACGGTACAAAGCTAGACTTGTGGTGAAGGGGTTTGCACAGAAGAAAGGTAATGATTTTGATGAAATATTTTCTCTTGTTGTGAAGATGACTTCAATTAGAACTATTGTAAGTCTTGTAGCAGCAGAAGATTTGCATCTTGAACAATTAGATGTAAAGACAACATTTCCCATTTGGAGGAAGAGATCTGTATGTAGAAACCACAAGGATATGAGATCAAAGGGAAATAACAATTAGTGTGCAGGTTACGAAGAGCTTGTATGGCTTAAAATAGGCTCCAAGGTAATGGTATCTAAAATTTGACAGGTTTATGTATGAATAAGGTTATACTAGATGCCACTTTGATCATTGTGTTTATTTGAAAAATAAAAATTATGGCAGCTATATTATATTGTTATTGTATGTAGATGACATGCTTGTTGCAAGGTCTAACATGCATGAAATAAATGTGCTCAAAATAAAATTGGCAAATTCGTTTGCAAATTTGGGAGCTGCAAAACAAATCCTTGGTATGAGAATAACTAGAGACAGGAAAAATCACAAATTAACATCGTCTCATAATGAGTACATTTAAAAGGTGTTGAAAAGATTTAATATGCAGAATGCAAAAATAGTTACTAAACCTTTTGCTAGCCATTTCAAACTTAGTAAGGAGATGTGCCCTAAGACCTAAGAAGAAATGGATAGTATATGTCTAAAGCTCCATATACATCAACAGCTGGAAGCTTAATGTATGCAATGGTCTGCATAAGGCCTGATATTTCACATGCAGTGGGAGTTTTAAGCAGGTACATGAACAATCCAGGAAAAGAAAATTGGATGGCAGTGAAATGGATTCTCAAATATTCGAGAGGTAGCACAAATCAAGCAGTATGATTTGGTGGTTCAAACATTTCTCTACAGGGATATGTTGATGCAGATATGGCAGGTGATAGAGATAACAGGAGGAGAACTACAAGGTATGTATCTACTGTGGGTGGAACAATTGTTAGTTGGGTTTCAAAAATCCAAAGTGTTGTTGCACTTTCAACAACAGAAGCAGAGTATGTTGCTGCTACAAAGGCTAATAAAGAAATGATTTGGTTACAAAGATTTATGGATGAATTGGATAAGAATCATGAGATGGGCATGTTATACAGTGATAGCCAAAGTGCCATTCACCTTTCAAAGAAGTCAACATTTCATTCCAAAACTAAACACATACAACTCAAGTATCATTTCATACGGTCAGTGTTAGAAGATGGACAGTTGAAGCTGGAAACGATACACACTAGCCATAATCCTGCAGATATGCTAACAAAAGTTGTAACTAGGGAGAAACTGAGATTATGCTCAGTTTCAATTGGTATTCAAGTATGATGATGAAGCTGAGAAATAACTAGGTCCAAAGTGGAGTAATTGTCCAACAAATGAAGTAGCAGAGGAGTTGCTACAATCAATCTCCAAGTGGGAGATTGTTGGGTGTGGAGCCTGATTATCTTCTTTATTTATATGTATCACAACGTTGGACCCCTGTTCTTAATAGGGCGGCAACGCCACCCGTCATTTAAATGCTACCTGGGGGGTCTAGGGGGGCGACTGCGACTTTATGGAGCGCCCTCGAAGCTAAAAACAAATGTAAAATTTCCTTATAAAAGTATTGTAATTTCTAGTCAATATGGGCCGATCATTAGGCAGATAATCTGAAAGTAGAAGTTATGTTTAATTTAGGGTTTTTTTCCCTAGAAGACAACCCCTCATTTTGTACGAGGGTATTGTATTGCAGTTGTGTATTGTATGTGTATTATCAGAGCGAGAAATAGATTGGGAGACTGTGATAGAGAACCGAGGATATTACAACGGATCTGCCGTAGGTTGCGTCTCTTGATTTTGCTGGATAATAGAAAGGAAGGATTGGATGTTCGGGGTGGATGTAGCCCAAATTGGGTGAACCACATATATCTGTGTCTCTTTGGTTTTATATGTTTTCTTTGTTTGTGTTTTTTCATATTTTAATGTGTTGCATTACTATGTAATATATACTTTTCTAACATTTTTCTCTATCGGGTTAAGCAGATTTGTTGTACTCAGATTCTACTTAATAATAATAAACTCTCATATATGCTACACCGGTTTTCTTCCATTGGGTTTTTACGAGGACTTGTGTCCAAAAATTTGTGTGTCACTTTGTTGAATGAGCGTAATATTTAGTAAATGATCTGCATGTGTGTAGGCTATTAGTTGTGTTTACTTTGGTATTGTTTGAATATTTTTATGAAACTAAATTGTATTACTTAATCACAAGTGGGAGAAGTAAACCATGATACTACAGTAGGATTTTTGCATAACTGTATTCATGAATTTTCACTACTGCTACATTAAAACTCAGTTGCTGAGAGAGGCAACTGAAAACTCTTGCCCAATATTTGACAGACAAGTCAGTTGAGCTGCATCCTCACCACTAAAGTTGCATAGGTTGCTTCTCTGCACTGTCCTCCTGAAGCCACTGAGCTGCTACAGCTCTGATCTGCATAAGCCATCCTGCACTACGCTGCTGAAGTCACATCATCCCCTATGTGCTGCGCTTCTACGCTGCTGTTACATCTGCATTGCGCTACTCCCTTTCAGCATCTAGCTCTGACTCTGCTCCATCTGTGACTCTATGCACCCAATGATCCACTTGTCCCGCTACTATCTTAAGGCTCGCGTAGCACAGATGTGATCCAAGAGTTGGGTTATTCAAGGATCCTGCCATCACTCTATAGCTTCTTTACAGATCCATGTTGCTCCAATTTCATGGTTCATGAGCACTCATGGCTACGTCATCTTCGGAGCCATCGTCTTCCATAACAACCTTGGAGCTAGAATCCTCCTTGTCCTTCTTCTTCTGAGGAAAATTTCTAGCGAAATGTCCTAGTTCGTCGCACTAGAAACAATTGATATTTGACAAATCCCGCTTCTTTCTCCCTTACTACCTCTTTGATGCCAAGGCTGCATCTTCTTCCTCTTCCTTCTTCACTTTACTTGACCCAATGTTGTAATGTCTCTTGGTGAACCATCAGAGTTCTTATTTTCCCAACATAGCCTCTACACTACCTCTGCGCAGTAAGTATGTGGGCCTACATCACTTTGGCCTCTGCATGGATCTGCTCCCTTTTGCTGGTACGTTGTCCTTTCTGGTCTAACTTCTACAATTTTTGCTGCTTTCTTTGCTGGTTTTTGCAGCAATGATTGTTCAGTCTTGTGGCTGGTGATCCAGCTAGATCTGCAATCGCTTTGATACCATGTGAAAATTTCTGAATATTACTTATGCAGAAACCCTACTATTAAAAATGTTTATAATTCTCCCACTTAATCAAGTTATTAATCTGAAATTTCAGCAATAGCATTGAAGTAAACACATTAAAAAACTACAAAGATACAATTATAAACTAAATACATACACAATGACAAAGTGATACACAAGATTTTTTGGACAACTGTCCCTGGAAAAACCCAATGCGGGAAAACCGATCTTCTGGCTACTAGAGGGTTTATATTATTAAGTAGATTCTGAATACAACAAATATGGGCACCTTACTGGTTAACCTGATAGATAAATACAAAATTTGCAACAATATCTCCATTCCAAAGATAGAAAGAATGGACTAATTCACACCCTCAAACGAGATTTACAGAACTTAGCCCTTTTTAGAATTTAGAAACCCCAGAGTTGCTCTGAAGCCCTCAACGTCAGCTCTGCTAGCTTGCATCAGTCCTTGCACTGCTCAGGAAGGGCCTGCATCACCCTAGTCTGGGTTACGTTGGCACTATGCTGCCCTGGCTGGGCATGCGTCAGCCCTACTCAACTTCTGCTGCCTCTACGTTGCCCTTTCTGGGTGATAGTAGTACTTGAAGCCCTTTACGCTGCGCAACTGTTGCTCCATCTACGCTTCTTTGACTGATGCTTATCTACCTCTTATTGACTCTTGGCTTGGGATCAGATCATCCCTCTCGCCAATACTACCCCTCGCTGTAGCTGAAACACTTCTGGAAATTCTTAGCAAACCACACCCTAGAATTCCATATTATTCTTAGTGCTCTGCCACTATGTGTGTGTTCTCCAACTGACCCCAAGCCTTTCCTTTATAATTTTCTCATTGGGAAACCAACGACCATGGTCTAATATTGATTCAATGGCTAAGATTAAAAGAAAGCGTGATATGTGCGACTTAAGTCATTTCCATCACATGTTTAAATTAATTACCTTTAATATTTTAATTTTCCTAAGTTAGACTTAGGGTCCTTAATTAAAAAGAGTAATTAATTAATTTTCTCTTAAACCGGATGAAATTTCTCAAATCCATTTCTGGGTGATTCGGGTCTGTCAGCTACCATATTTAGCCATAATATTTTACTTCTATGATGTGGTTAGAATTGCACTAAAAAGAGAATTAAAAGAACACATATGCATGCTTTAAGAAAGAGGAAACACGACAACAATCAACAACATAAGAACACGAGATATTAATAACGTAGTTCACCCAGTGTGGGCTCCATCTCTGGGCCCGGTGTAAAAATGGCGTAGGCCGCTTCATATAGTGCTGGAAATGGTGATGGCATACATGGACTATGTTTTCTATCATACAAGGATATATGCCCTAAACATGAGTGGCTTGTATCTCCACAAGACGTTCAGCTACAGGAACTCTCACTCACAATAGGCCTCCTATCAACATGACATTATCTCACACAAGGTGGCGATGAGGATCTCTTCAACAAGGTTACCTAGGGATCATAAAAATCCATGGTGAATACATCACACATGAAGTAGAAACATAGAACCCGCAACATACATTAGGCAAGGATATAAACAACATATTACATCTCACAAAAAATGATAAAAGAAGCACATGACATCAATAATGCATATACCTCAACCCCTGAAGTTGGCTGAAGAAGTGGATGCCCAGCTATTGAATCTGGCTGCACCATCAAATTCGTGGCGTCGAGAGGCATAAAATCTATTGTCCACACTTGGGAATCTGACATCGTCACTCCAATCTAGAAAATGGCCAAAAAATGGGAAGCTTTGCTGCTGAAACATACATCGCCATTGGATTCCTGTCACCGAGAGGTGTAAAATTGACATAAAATTTGTCAAATTTTGACTCCAATAAGTTCGGGACCTCAAGGAATCTTTTTGATGCCCCTCAAGATGCCTTGGGTAAGGTTCCGCCCCTTTGGCTACTCATGGTTCCGCACATGCAATAAAAAAATATTATTCATTGAAGAACACACTGGTCTACTCCACGTTTTGACTCCTCTTTGCTCATGGCTCCATTGGCCTCCCTGTGCCCTCATCTCTCATGTATTCTCCATCATTATCCATGGTTTCCTTAAACCATTTGAATGGCATTTTATAACAAAGTGTGAGGGTGAATAAGACAAAGTGTGAGGTTAGCACATTGGTTGGCATAATCATATTGAGATACTTGTTGTTGGGAGGTTTTGGGTTCAAATCCCATTTACTCCCAATATTTTTTTAAAGCCCAATTTTAGTTTTAATATATATTTTTTCAAACTATATAATATATGGAATTTGTATGTCCATATTGTAACAAATCCAAAAAACACGAGAATAAGACAAAAAATGGAGTTTGCACCATCCAAGGCCACTTGGGCCTAATTTGAGGTGCCATTTGGCACCATGTGATTTGGAAATGTGGCAAGCCCTCATTGGTCCACATCATATGGCACCTCTACCACCTACTTGCCATGTGTCGACTTGTGGTGCTGCCACATCACCTTTTTGTGGGTCCACCTGTTTTGTTGACTGGGCTGCCACATTAGCTTTGTGGGTCCCACTAGGCCTACCACATGTCATCCATACATCCTGCCACATGGTAGAATGTTGACTTTGACTTGTTTTTTTGCTGTTTGGTACAAACTTCAAACTGTAATTAATTTCTCATACAGACTCAGATTTGAGTGTCGTTCACACCATTGGAATCGGGGCCATGAGTACTACAATCATGTCATGGTTCGAAAGTATTATGATCACTTTTAATTTTTACCATTTATGAGCCCTCTTGGTCTTCTGAGGGTGTCAAAAGCCACCTGGATCACTGGGTCTTGGATATCTCATGTACTCTAGTCCCTCCACAAATTTTAGGAGCTAGAGCACATCCGAAGCTACCCCAACACTCAAAAATCTCAACATGGAAGACCCTTAGGAATTTATCCAAATACCTTAGCATGGTTTCTGATAACTTTTTGAAGATCTACTGGAGTAGATGATATAGATTCTTGAACATATAATGAACACAAATTGTGCAACTACACCTTGGTGTCCCCTTTTTCGCAAATTTTTCATGCTGTTAGAGCTTATCACTTTACTAGGTTTCCCTTGGATACCTCTATGTTCAATTTACTTTCTTTCTGAGAAAATTATTATGAAAAGATATTGGAAATTAAGGGCCACTATTCCCAATGATTTTAACCATTGGACTCATAATAAGGATTGCAATCATGGTACTAACCAATAAACACTCCCCCATAATCAACTTAATATTATTGCACTTCCCTAAACAATTGACCTTACCACTATTTTCAATAATCACTGAAATTTTGGTGATGGATATACAAAACAGTTAAGAAGTTTTGGAATTTTGTAATTTATGAAGTTATTGGTACTACCCGAATCAATCAATACTCCTACCCTTCAAATTTTGATATATCCTTTTATCTTGAGGGTTTATGGAGCATTAATACCAACCAATGCATGACAAGAGATTTTTGGTGTAGTTTCTTCTAACTCTTGATCTTGTGAAGTTTCGACTTTTCAATATTCTTCATCTTCATATTCTATGTGGAATAATTCATTTTCATTGCATATAATTCCATTTACTATACTTAGTGTCACAATTGAAACATAGTACATTTTCTCTTCTTTCATCCATTCGCTAAGGAGTCAACCTTCTCAGTTTAGGAAAGGGATCCTAGTTTTCTCTATAGTTATTAGAGACCAATTTTCTAGTGGCCATATTTTTATTTACAATTTTCCTTGCTAGACTAAAAGCATGCTCTAAATATTTAGGTTCAAAGAGACACACCTCTTGTTGGATTTTTTCCTTTAAAGTACCATAAATAGGTTTAACAAGTTATCCTTTGAAATATTCTTTACTATAAGACTCAAATTTTGGAATTGTTGAATGTGTTCTGTAACATTTACGAATTGACTAAATAATGTGTTGATCTTAATATCCCCATAATGTGATATCATTTCTTTGTAAAAATGGCCCAAGATATAACATACTCCTTTTGTATTTCACAAACCCATTGATACCGTACTTGTTGATCTTGTTATAAAAACATGGATGCAATATTTAAATTTTGTAAGGATGCCCCTTGCTATTGAGAAAAGTATTGCTCCATCTAAAATATTCATGTTCCAAGATCATTACCATCAAATTTCCTCATATCGATCTTCGAAATGTAGCAATTCCTTGGTGCTGACTTGAAGTACCAATGATGTGGATATTATACTTAAAATTGATGAGTATGGTTCTACGAGTCAAATTTGTGCTCTCCAATTGTGACAACATACTCCCCATATGATATTTATTCTCAACTAAATATGTTTCTCCTTATTTTCACGATTTATGTTGATCTTCACATCCCTTTTAGGAAGCCTGTACAATATAGCAATAATGGATTTTTGTATTTCTTCCTTGTTTTCATTCATCTTCATTTCTATTCCTTCTATATTATTTTTTATTCCTTCCTTATTTTCATTCATTGTCTTTCCCATTTTTCTTTTAATCTTTTCTTGAGAACCTGAGAAATCCACTTTTTTCAGCTTACTACCATCCATTTCATTAAATTTCTTCTCTAATTGAGATAACTGAAATTCTATGTCTTCACATTCTTCATGGGTTAATGTTGGGCCTTCATTAGTTTTAATTGGTTTAGTATCTTTATTTGGAGGCATGTTGTAAAATAACAATAGCCTTCCTCTTTATTACAACAAAAAAAGGGCACTTCTAATGAATATTTAGGTCACTAGTAAGTCATGTACCTTAACTTGGAGAATATTAGAATGACCAAAGATTTATTGATATATATTTAAGATTTGAGGTCTTATATATTTGAAATTTTTTTATACAACACTGTGACATGCAATTTTTGCATTTCCACAGGTGTGAACTAAATCTGATGTGCCAATTGAAAGTTATATTAACTTTCCCAAAACTTGTTGACTTTTTGGACTCTTCCCATGCGAAAAATTGTATAGCATGCCACATGTTCAAATCTTGAAATATAATTTTGCAACCTATAATTGAGGTACTTCTATCGATCTCCTAAAATTATTGAAGATTTCATAGTTTGAAAAATTCCAGACAAAAAGATATACCAAAAATACCAAGCTGACATGTTTAAAATTTATTTTATGACTGTTCACAAACTCTAATTTACATAGGGTATGTTGTAGCTCCTAGAGACAACCTTGAGTTGCAAAATACTAGTGCCTAGGACATCTTAAAATCAGAGGTTAAATGTAGACAATTTCCAGGGTGCCTCTGATAGAATATGGATTGAGAGAGTAACGATTGTGGTGGTTCAGAAATGATGAAGACTTTGGAGTCTGGTTCATATGAATTACCCTATACTGTGACAAGGCTCAGGAAGCTGTATGGATGGATAGATTTAAAATGGGAAAAGTATGAAACAATGAGCAGAGGCTTTCAAAATATGCAGAGGTGTAGAGAAGGAACGAAGGAGGAGGAACCTGCGAGAGACAGGCTTAAAAGTCTTAAGAATCTGTCTCCCGTGAACTCAGAGGAAGCATATATGAATGAGATATGAACAAAAATAGAGATTCATGGAGTGCGAATTAAGGGGCCACAACAAGTTTAACACATGAGCGTTATTCATACACGAATTCATGAATAAAAATTACATACCAACGACAAGTACATTACACAAATCATCAAAGCAGCAAAACATGGAGGATGATTATACATAAACAAGAGATTATTGATAAACAAAAGAATACAGATACATACTACTCATTGCTCCATCTGGAATCCAAATAAACAATGTTGTATATCAGATTATATTCAAAACAACTCTTCCAAATATGTATCTCAGAGCATAAAGAGAAGAGTCACAAAACTACAGTAAAACTTCTCCAAAATTCAAAACCTTTCTTTCATCTCTGAACCTCCTGCATATAGAGTTCCTATTGAGGGTTCATGATTGACTAATCATTCATGATCGACCCACACATGTGAAAATCAAAATATCCTAAAAAAATAGTAGAGTGTGCATCAAGCAATCAATCCCGCAAACAAAAAATCAAAATAGAATTGGGTGAAATCGTGATTTCACTAGCAAAACATCATAATCAAACAGTAAAAGGGAAAATGGAGTTGGCCACGGAGGCCAAATCCTGGAATATTCAAAATGGGGTGGAGAGGAGTGGCTGTGAACATGTGGGTACTCTGGCTTCCATCATATGATTCCATCTGTTGTGGAAAGCCTCCACTCCCTTGTTCTCATGATTCACATTAACCATAATGAAACAACTATTCGTGCTGCGCGTGCCAAGCTCTTTAGTGGGGAGTTCCTGGATAAATTAAAGACGGCATAACTACGCTTGCCATGCCAAAACCCATGCTGTGTTTGAATTTCAAAACTAGAGACCTGATTTGGGTGGGGGGCTTGTCCAGTTTGTGGTATTGGATTGGGGGGGGGGGGGGTGCAAAGTCGCTGCAGGTTGACAGGTAGCATCGGAGGCGGTTTCCAAAACCGACCATTTTGGACCCCCCTGGCCTTAAACTTCAGAAAGTGGAGGGGGTGGGAAAAATATCATGAGCCGTTGGATGTGTGATAGGGAACGGAGATGAGGGAATAATGGCAGAGGTTTAGCGGTGAGTGGGGGATGACGTGGCGTGATGCAAGTGGGGCCCACCCACGAATCGCAATCAGAATGGGTTTGATATGAGCAGTGGAAGGTAAGAGTTATACCTCGTGAGGAGAGATATGCTGTGGCCGATGGATGACGTGGCATGACAGAATTGGGGCCTGCTCGCGAATCACAATCGGAATGGATTTGATATGAGCAACACAAGGTAAGAGTTATACCTCGCGAGGAGCGATGTACGATGTGTGGGAGATGTCGTGGCATGACAAAAGTGGGGTTTTCCCATGAATAAAAATTAGAATGGGTTTGATATGAGCAGCGGAAGGTAAGATTTATACCTCACGAGGAGAGATGTGAGGTGAGTAGGGAATGGAGGATGACGTGGAATGACGAAGGTGGGTCCCATTTACATCGCAATCGGGGAAGTGGTGCAGGTGAGTTAAAAAAAGTGTAAGTGTAAAGCATTTGCCGATGCGAAAAGATGAGTGGGTGAAAATAAAGGTCCTAGAGTGGAGAGGAGAAAAGGCGCTAAGGTTTTATCGCATCAGGGGTTTTGTGAAGGAGTGCAATGGTAACAACAACTCTTTCCTCTTATGATTGCGAGGTTTCTGCCCATTCTGCGCTTAGACTGCTTGGCCATCGATTTAAACATTCCTACTCTTCCTTCGCTTAACTCTCCATGGTTCCCTATTCACTCCTAGAAACCACAAACCAACGTTGCCTTATAGGGTCCACTTCTCCACCTTGTGTGCGGTCATAGGCCAACATTGGCTCCATCTGGGGACAATATGTTGTTCTAAGTGCGTTGAGAACCTGCAAACCTGAATGCCTGTGCTTTATTGGGCACATGGAGTTGCAAATGCATACTATAATCCTGAATTGAAACTACAGCTGAGCTATGCAATGCCAACTACCAAAACGGAAATCAATGCCACACCCTAAAAATATTGAATGCTGAAATATGAACTATGCTGAAACTAGAAACTGAAACACACTTGAAATGAAAACTGCAAAGCAATCTGAAACTAAACTGGAAAGATGCTCATAGCACTGAGCTTATTTGCACACCTACCTACCCTAATATTCTATAATTACTACTATTCTAAATGATACAATAATGCCAGTGTAACCAAGCAAGCAACTGATCTAATAACTTTGTTCTTTCACTGTTTTTCACCAAACTTAGGAAAAAACCTGTTAATATTATTTGATAGGAATTCCCAGCCTGATCTTCTTTACAAGGAGCTTGGTAAACCTGAACAACAAAAAAAATTCCGGAAAGGTATGATGGCCTTGTGATGAATAATTTCTCAATATAGATAGCCACTGGATCAATATACACTTGAATTATTTCTGAATATGCTGACCCAACCGATCCAACCTCACAAATTGGTACTACACATGTGTTCTCCATGTCTTCAAACAACTCGGAACATGTTTACATTTTATCTGATGAGTTAAGGTGAAAAGGTAAAGAATCAAACTGGATCAATTCTTCCTTTGTTTTAAACTTTTCCTCTCTGCTCAGCAGGTTTAATTCCCCATCAATTGCAACATTTTGAATTTATTCAAGGGTTGCAGTGTCCCTTTCTCTTATTTGGCATGCCATCCCTGGATTAAAGGAATTTGGGTAGTGACAGAGAGCTACTCCTACGGGTGGCCTTATATCAGCAGGCATTGAATGATGCACCTTATTGAACCCGGCTGAGAAATACTATTTTGTCTCCCCACGTTGTCTTTTTAAATGTCCATACTCTTCTATGTAAGAAAGAGATTTCCCATGATTACCCATCTGTTGGAAATACTTGTGGGGGGGGGTGAATCAATGTTTCTTTCAATTAGTATTATTATTAACATTTTAGAGCATTATTTAATCTTCAATTATTATCAGTGTTTGTATAATGATAGCAGTAAACAAAATGAACACAAATGCACATAGTTTTTAAGGTGGAAACCCTCTCTGGGAAAAAACACCTGATTTATTTTCTAATAATTCTTTAATATTCAACTCCAATTGAAAATAAAGCTCCAAATTCCTAGAATCTAGAAAAGCATTCTTCTCCAACTCCCACTGGATGGATGCTCCAATGCCCGAGATTCTTCACTAGTCAATTGAATGGATACCCCAACATTGTTAGAAAATTATATATTATGGAGCAATACAACACATAAAATATGCTGAAAATACAAGCACACAAAACACATAAAACCAGAGAGACATAGATATACATGGTTCACCCAGTTTGGGCTACGTACACCCCGAACAGCCAGTCCTTCCTTTCTATTATCCAGCAAAATGAAGAGACAAAACCTACAACAGATCCGTTGTAATATCCTCTGTTCTCTCTCACAGTCTCCCTATCTGTTTCTCGCTCCAAGAATACACATGCAATACACAGCTGCAATACAGTACCCTCATAAAAGCGAGGGGTTGCCTTCTAGGGAAAAAAACCCTAAAATAAACATAACTTCTACCGTTAGATCATTTGCCTAATGAACGACCCAGATTGACTAGAAATTACTATATTTTTACAAGGCAATTTACATCTGTTTTTAGCTTCGGGGGCGTTGCCCCCAAAACCCCCCGCCAGGGAGGGGCTCCATAAAGTCGCTGCTGCCCCCCTGGACCCCCCACGACAATGATTAATTTATGGGCAACATTTCCACCCCATTTAAGGTACAGGGGTCTAATGATGTGATACAAAGTAAACAAGATAATCAGGCTCCACACCCAACAATCTCCCACTTGGAGACTGATTGTAGCAACTCCACTGCTGCTTCATTTGCTAGACAATGAATCCTCTTTGGACCTAGATTTTTCTCATCTTCATCATCATCCTTGAAGCCCAATTGAAACTGAGCATGTTCTCAGCTTCTCCCTGGTTACAAATTTTGTTAGCATATCTGCAGGATTCTGGCTAGTTTGTATCTTTTCCAGCTTCAACTCTCCATCTTCCAATACTGACCGTATGAAATGGTACTTGATATGTATGTGTTTAGTCTTGGAATGAAATGCTGAGTTCTTTGCAAGATGAATGGCACTTTGGCTATCATTGTATAGCGTGCCCATATCATGCTTCTTATCCAATTCATCCATAAACTTTTGTAACCAAATCATTTCTTTACTAGCCTCTGTAGCAGCAACATACTCTGATTCTGTTGTTGAAAGTGAAACAACACTTTGGATTTTTGAAACCCAACTGACAGTTGTTCCACCTACAGTAAATACATATCCTGTAGTGCTCCTCCTGTTATCTCTGTCACCTGCCATATATGCATCAACATATCCCTGTAGAGCAATGTTCTAACCACCAAATCATAATTTCGATTTGTGGTACCTCTCAAATATCTCGAGAATCCATTTTACTCGCCATCCAATGTTATTTTCCGGGTTGTTCATGTACCCGCTACAAATCCCATCGCATGTGCAACATTTGTGCCTCAGGCAACGTACCATTGTATACATTAAGCTCTAAATCGCCGATGCATATGGAAATTTAGACATATAATTCCATTTCTTCGTGGGTCTTCAGGCACATCCCTTACTAAGTTTGAAATGGCTAGCAAAAGGTGTACTAACCGGTTTTTCATTCCGTATATTAAATCTTTTCAACACCTTTTCTATGTACTCATTCGAGACATTAATTTGTGATTTTTCCCCGTCTCAGTGATCCTCATGTCATGATTTTTTTTTGGCAGCCCCAAATTTCATTGCAAATGAATTTACACTTTTCACATATTTATTTCGTATGTTAGGACTTAGTCAGCAAGCATGTCATCTACATACAATAACAATATAATATAGCTGCCATCTTTTTTCCTTTTTAGATAAACACTGTTAGTATGAATCTTTCGTCGTAAAAGATCACTTTAGCTATGCATAACAAATAGCCCTAACATCGATTATGGCTGCCAAACATCTTTAAATATGTAATTAGGTGATCCAAATAATGCCGTACAAATCCAGATCTAAGCATAAAAGACATTAAGCAGATAAAGTAAAATATGGCTCCATGCATTCAATAGACAAGACAAGAATAGTGTATTTGAAAGAATTTTTGTATTATATTAAAAGGGGGCACCTGAGAGGAAAGCAAGAATGGTGTTTTCTGGTTCTCCTCAATGGGATGGGTTCTTGAAAGTCCTCAGCATTTCAGATCTGAAATTCCTCTCTCTTATTGGTGTAGAAAACCCAGACAAATAGAGAACTCAATGGGAGCTCATAAGGCAAAAATGGAAAATGGTGACCAAGAGTAGATCCAGAGTGATCTAATGCAATGGAGGTGACTAATGAATGGGGAAAACCCTTCTATTTATAAAAAAATATTAGGGTTACCTAGAACTTGGCGCATGAATAAAATATTATTAATCAAACTCTAGAACCACCCTTTAGGAATATTTTATTATATTTGTTGGAGGGAAAAGGTCTTTTGACTTGGGTCAATTCCTTTATTTATAGACAATAAATAAATAAATGATTTATTTATTATTTTAGGGAGATGGTGGGAATATAATTAAATAAATAATGATTTATTTAATTATTTGAAAATGATTTAGTCAAATTTAACTAGGAATATTATTTAAATAACTTATTCCTAGGAAATAATCAAATAAATAATGATTTATTTAATTAACTTCCTTGTTTTGGGTTAAATATGACTAGGAAATATAAAAAAATGTTATTTCACATGGTGAAAGCAATTTTACTTAGGGTAAAATTGGTCTTACATGGTGTACTTGGGTTCATCTAATGATAATATGTTAGATGACCAAAAAAATGGTGTAACAGATTGCCCCCCAACGTACGAGTGTTAGGAGCAAATCGTATGACCGAAGTACGTTGTAAGAGCTCAATCACTAGACATCAAGAGGGAAGTGAGAGAGAGGAATGTAAGGTAGTCTAATGTGCTAAGGGACTAGAACCTGAGGAGACGAGACTTACAGGTGCAACAAGTCTCTAGTTTATGACATGGTACCTGTGCTAAAGGCGGCGGGGGAGGCATACCTATGCCCGCCGAGACAAATAACAAAGAATAGGAAGTCTAGTAAACAAGGGACCAAACCATGAAGAGTATGCTGGCGTAAATAAGAGCCAGAAAGATAGAATGATGGATCCCACATACATGTTATGCCTGGAATAATCGTCAGGGCTTATACAAAAATATTTTTGGTACATGATATACAAATACGCCCAAATGCCCCCTACACACGAGGAAGGGCTCGCAAAATCTGACTGATACATGCAAATCGAAAAGGCGCTGCAAGCGGCTGAGGCCAATATCATTAAATGGGAGGAGCTTCATCAAGGGCTGAAATGAATAATTCATCTGGGCATGTGGGGGGCTACCTGCAGGGCCACCCCCTCATGAGGGTTGATACATCTCACACATACCCGAGAATCACCAATAGCTGCTGCTGCATCACTAGACTATTAAGTGTATAGATCACGATCATGTTGAAAAGAGCTCGAACCAAGGTACACTGCCCCCTAGACCTGGCTTCTGGAGGAAATGAGCTGATGTTGACAGAAGTAGGTCCGCCATAGGTGAGGGAAGAAAGGAATCTCAACTAAGGCACGGGAGAAAATAGTAGAGCGACTAAGAGACAGACATTGATGAGGATAATTAACTGGGAGATGATCCAAAGGAGACCATAATAATAATTAAAAAAAAAAAAAAAAACATGAGTACAAAATGGTATCTCATGACGGAAATTAACACAAACATGAATGGGTATAGAGGCAAGGTGGTGCCCCCAATGAAATGTGTTGTAAGTGAGAAAATCTGATTTTGAGGAGAGGTGAAGTAAGGCTTTGTGGACAACAGGTGTCCTGGTGAAGTAGCTAAATGCGAAACAAACAAATGCTGGCTATCTAAAAGAAAATAAAACATGCATTTTGAATGGAAAATGCTAAGGGTAATATTTCTTAAGATAGAGTGCATTGTGAGGATTAGGAAGGATGTGGCCTTCAAATTCCTCTAAAAGATATGCCCCCTTACCAAGGTATTTACTGATAATGTAAGGACCTAGCCATAATGAGTCGAACTTCCCATGACCGAGGGTATCGTGGGCCTGGTCATATACTAGAACAAGGTCACCTTCATGAAAGGTACACGGGTGGACTTTTCGGTCATACTGAGCTTTGGTGCGCTTTTTTGTCACTTCAAGGGTTTGCAATGCAACACGACGGTCTTCAGAGGCGCGCTCAAGCATGATAAGTCGTTGTTCTAGAGGTTGGGTATAAGGGAGAAGTTTGACGGCTAAGTGAAGGGAAGGGATTTCACACTCGATTGGTAAGACTGCCTCCTCGCCAAAGACAAGGTGGAAAGGAGTGAAACCGGTGGTGGTTTTAACAGAGGTACGATAAGCCCACAAAGCAAGGAAGAGCATGAGATGCCAATTGGTTTTGTGCTTATTCACCGTTCGTTGAAGCATGGTATTAAGAATTTTATTGACTGCTTCAAATTGGCCATTACCTTGGGGGTAATAGGAAGATGAATATTGGTGCTCACAACCCAATAGGGAGGATAGCTCATGCCAAATCTGATCTTCAAAATTTCGGCCATGGTTAGAGACTAACTATTTTGGGACTTTGAATCGAGCAATGACGTGGTTAAAGAAAAAGAGGGCTGCAGTGGCTGCCGTATTGTTGAATGTTGGCATAGCTTTGGCCCATTTTGTGAAATAGTCAACCGCTACGATGATATATTTGTGGTTACCAACAGATGGAGGTCGAAATTCCATAAAGTCAATGGCCCATTTCTATTATCTCATCAAGAACCGTGTATTCCTTGCTTTCTTTTTCCTGTTTCTTTTCTTGCAACTGATTCTTATACAAGACCTTTTCATTGAATATTACATCTCTGCTCCTAATGATTTTGTGATTTTCATAATCATATAAGCGATAACCAAAATCATTAGCACCATATCCAATAAAGGTACATTTCTTTGATTTTGCTTCAAGCTTTGTTCTGTTTTCTTTATTAATATAGACAAAGGCCTCACAACCAAAAGGCTTTAAAAAAGAGTAGTTTACCTTTTTACCTATCCATGCTTCCTCTGGAATACCACCATCCAAGGAACTTGAAGGCCCTTTATTTATTAGATAAACAGCAGTGTCTACAGCATCTGCCCAAAATTGTAAAGGCAATCCTGCATGCAATCTCATGCACCTTGCACGCTCCATGATTGTTCTGTTCATCCTTTCTGACACACCATTTTCTTGTGGTGTTCTTGGAACTATCTTCTCTCTACAAATTCCATGCTCTGAACAGTACCTATCAAACTCTTTGCTGCAATATTCACCTCCATTGTCTGATCTGAGACACTTCAACTTCTTTCCTGTCTCAATCTCAACCAAAACTTTCCATTTCTTGAAAATATCAAATACATCAGATTTATTCTGAATACAATAAATCCATGTTTTTCTAGTTGCATCATCAATAAAAGTAACATAATAACGAGAGCCACCGAGAGATGATACCTGAGCGGGTCCCCATACATCTGTATGCACAAGCTCCAATTTTTCGCTCTTCTTTTCTTTCCCAACTCTGAGAAATCTGACTCTCTTCTGTTTTCCATAAATGCAATTCTCACAGAAATCCAAATCAACATTATTCAAACCTGGCAACAAATTTCTTGAGTGAAGAATCTTCATTCCCTTCTCACTCATGTGTCCGAGCCTATGATGCCATAATGCTGCATCTGCTCCTTTGGAAGTTAAAGCATTAATAGAGTTAGAAATACCATTTCATAAATACAATGTACCAACCTTTTCACCTTTTTCTATTACCAGGGCTCCTTTGGTGACCTTCCAAGCTTTATCTGTGAAAGTTGTCACACAACCTTCACTGCCTAACTGCCCTATTGAAATCAGATTTTTCTTTAGATCTGGAACATGCCTTACCTCCTTTAATAGCCATTGGTTCCCATTCTGCTGTTTTACAAGAACCTTACCCATTCCAACAATTTTATAGGGTTTATCATCACCCAAACGGACTTGTCCAAAATCTCCTTGAACATAGTCATGAAAATATTTCTTATCAGGTGTGGCATGGAATGAAGCCCCTAAATCTACAACCCAAGAATTAGTAACATTTTCGAAAGAAAGATTCAAATCATCTTGTAACA
Organism: Pinus albicaulis; assembly: GCA_034641835.2. Taxonomy (NCBI): domain Eukaryota; kingdom Viridiplantae; phylum Streptophyta; class Pinopsida; order Pinales; family Pinaceae; genus Pinus; species Pinus albicaulis. The sequence goes on along the minus strand of CM076578.1, from coordinate 1,117,606,970 downwards.
CATCACCTGTCACATTTGCTTCATGATTGTTTTCTTGCTATGTGTCTCCTTATTTTCCCTTCCAAGATCTACAGTCTTTCTTTAGGTGTCATTTATTTCTGCATTTCCAACACACTATCCTCGATCTGGACTTGGATCTGCCTTTCCTTGATTTACTGTGATATCCCGAGCTCTTTCCTATTTCCATTCTTCTTCCCCTAGACTTTGCACTCAAAGCATTACCGGATGTCTCACTGGAGCTTTTCCATCGCATTTCCTCGCTAAGGATAGCACCGACAACATCATCAAACTTTAAAGTACTAGATCCAGAGACAGAGTTACTAATGGACATAACTAAACCATTCCAGCTTCTGGCAATGAGCACAGAAATAACAGAGCTCTAACTTCATCATCAAAGTTTACCCCTACAGAACTTAACTGACTGGTAACTGTATTAAAATCATTTAAATGGTCTGCAACAGATCCACCTTCCGACATCTTCATATTAAATAATCGTTTCATAAGAAATACCTTGTTTGAGGCCAAGGGTTTTTCATATAGTTTCACCAACGTCTGCATCAAATCCTGTGTTGTTGTTTCCTTCGAAATATTGAAGGTGACTGATGCCGCAAGGCACAACCGTACTGTTCTGAGTGCCTTTATATCGAGAATGTTCCATTCTGTGTCTGTCATGGCTGCCGGATTCTTTGTTTTTCCGCTCAATGGTAGGTACATATATTTCTGATACAGATAATCTTCCATCTGCATCTTCCACAGCGGGAAGTTTTGGCCGTTAAATTTATCGACCCTAAACTTACCATCTTCTGCCATCGCTCCCACTCAAACCAGGAACCCTTCTTTCCTGCGAGTTTATCAGCCAAATATACCTTTGGCTCTGATACCAGTTGTTAGAAAATTATATATTATGGAGCAATGTGAAACATAAAATATGCGGAAAATACAAGCACAGAAAATGCATAAAACCAGAGAGACACAGATATACGTGGTTCACCCAGTTTGGGCTACATCCACCCCGAACAACCACTCCTTCCTTTTATTATCCAGCAAAATGAAGAGACAAAACCTAAAACAGATTAGCTATAATATCCTCTGTTCTCTCTCACAATCTCCCTATCTGTTTCTCGCTCCGAGAATACACATGCAATACAAAGCCACAATACAGTACCCTCATAAAAGCGAGGGGTTGCCTTCTAGGGAAAAAAGCCCTAAACTAAACATAACTTCTACTGTCAGATCATTTTCCTAATGAACATCCCAGGTTGACTAGAAATTACTATATTTTTACAAGGAAATTTTACATCTGTTTTTAGCTTCGGGGGCGCTGTCCCCGAAACCCCCTGCCAGGGGGGGGGCTCCATAAATTCCTTGCCGCCCCCCCTAGACCCCCCACGGAAACGATTAATTTACGGGCGATGTTGCCACCCCATTTAAGTTACAGGGGTCCAATGCTGTGATACAAAGTAAACAAGATAATCAAGCTCCACACCCAACAAACACCAAATGAGCTACAACTCACCCTAGCGCCACCCTACCACCCTAAATTTTTCACAGGCTTGAACTTTTTGGTGACTTCATGCACCAGCCTAGCACCAACCTACCACCCTATAGAAGAATAAAACAAGAATGGATTCCCGTACCAGGGAAAATGGTCCACTTTACAATGATATTGAATGATGTAGAAGAATAAGAAACACTAGACCATAACCCCAAATATGACACAACCACCTAATGATGATCCCAGACCTCCCGACACTGCCTCTTCAACTCTTGGCAGATAGACACTTGTACAATTTTTACAATGATGCATTTACAATGACTTAGTACAATGCTACCTTTACTATGACCATATGCAATGATGCCCACTTGAAGACTTCATGTGTTGAACTTCTTGTTGCTATTCTACACCTTGATTGTTGCTCCTTTTAGCTACCCTCTGCTGCACCTTGCTTTTCTTTGCTTCCCTAGAAATTCTAGTTCTTTGCAGCCCTTGACAACACATGATCTAGCTTTTTCTTGCCTTCTAGTATCTCGATATTGAATCTAGTGTATCTCTGTTATTTTAGCTCTCCAATATGTGATTTTCAGTTTTTTAGTAGTACTCCGAGTCTTCTTTCCAATGCCACAGGTCTGATCCAATTTTGATTCTTCAAGAGAGAGTTATGCCCAATATCTTACAATGACCTAATTATGGATTGTTTCAGTAGAGCGAACTTGTACGACGTGCCACGTGTCACTATTTCTTCATTCAGCTATGAAATTGATAAAGAGAAAACCATAGTCCATTCAATATCTGCCACATTTTACAAAATTCCAATCCGATACTCAGAGAGAGAGTTATGACGATTTTCCCAAGGTGACTTCTTTGAGATGAAGTTCAGGAGCCTGCAAAAACACTGACATCCACAGATCATATCTCCGAAAATGTTGCGCACCTTGATCTAAAATTTTTAGAGGAGCTTCCTCAGGATTTTGGCTTCTCCTCATAAAACTTTCAGCTTCTGAACCTTTGTAAAAAAAATTTAGAGTGAAAATTCCACGATGACCCGTTTCAGATAGCGAAATCCCTACATAAGGAGGATATGAGGATCACAATTTATATAAATGCTTAGGTTGAGAGGGGATTCAACAAGTGAATGTGGGAGGGATTTTAGGAGCTTAAAATTTATTAATTATTGACTTTTCAATGGCCCATGCACAACCCCATGGGCTTTTAGCCCACTAACTGAGGTTACAAACTTCAAACATGAATATCTCTCAAATTGTAAAGAATTATGTGGTGTGCCATATATCAACGGAAACATCTCAAAAAGTAGAAACTGTCAAAATAATTCTTGACCCAGAATATATTAATTTGGTAGGTCAAAATTCCCATGCCATATTGGGGTAGCCCCCGGTGATGCTTGGGTTGACATCAATGACAACCACTGATCAACACCATCAACCTAGGAAAACTTGCATGAATTGATGAAAATTGCTCATGTTAGCAGCTGGAATATTCTCAAACCAATACTTAACTCTACCTTTCCATGGTAGGACAAACATCCTGATACGTACATTGTGTTGTTTCTTTACTGATGTCTGCAATACGCTGACTAAAGGATCATGGTAAACATGCAACATAAGATCTTCTAGAGTATTTGTAATAGGAAAACTAACCTCATTCCAAACTGCTGCTTTGCATGTGTGTTGAAAGTGATTCTCTTCAAACAGTAAGGGGACCAATTGTTTTTCCTCACTATCCACGGTAGTCAAGTGATCTGAGTGTTTTTTATCTTTCTCTTTGTCACACAGAAGCTTGTAAGGGAGATGAAAACTCTTGTTTATTTCGGGTGAAGGAACATGATTTATAACAATTTGTTGTACTACTGAGAGAGAATTTGAGAGATGGTATTCATCATGCAAATCTAACTGGTCTTTAATCTTCGAAGGAAACACTACTAGCTGAGGATTTTCTTGTGGATCTAGACCATTAAGCTCTACTGCCTCTATTTCTGGATCACTAAATCACTATTTATTTTCAGTGCTGTCCTCTGGGAAAAACTCCAGCTCTTCCCCTTCTTCATGGAGGGTAAGCTCACCTCCCTCTTCTTTAGAATAGGCTGGGAACTAGTTTTCTACATGCGGTCCAAAAACCACCATGGGTTGTTCTTCTTGGAGATTAAAGGGTGTGGGCCCTTTTTCTGTAATTTCTTCTTCGAACTGCTCTTTAGGATGGCCGAGGAGCTTCAAGGGTATAGATGAGGATTTCTCATTTTTGGGAGGATCAACTTCTTGCTTTGTGGAAGTGGATGCAGTGGCCCTATGAGGGGTTGACTCTTCTTATGGCTTTTTCCCTTTACTGGCAAGACTGGGGGGGTTTGTTCTCTTGATATCGTCTCTTTGTTTTTCTCTTGCACTCGGGTTCTCTTCTTGGAGGAACTGAGGTCATATTTCTTGTGGAGTTGAGCTTGCATGAACTCCACGAACTGTCTACAGTAACTGTCAATATCTTGATCCTCTGGAGGGACTTCCTTCTCCTCTTTCTCTCCTTGCAGGATGATTTCAACCTCATCATCATCAGAGTAAGCAATGAATTGGTTCTCTTGACTATCTGTGACTCCTCACCCTTTCTCTCCACCTCTCTCTCCCAGTATAAAGGAGGTTGAATGTGGTCTTGCTGTTCCTTCCTATCCCATTGCAACAACTGCAGAGGGGGATTCTGATACTGAGGATTAAACCATTGGTTAGGAATCATTTGGTTGGGACGAGGAGGGGAATTTTTGGCCTCCAATTGAAGCTTAATCAGAGTGTTTGAAAGGTTCTTTATTAACTTATTCATTTCTTCAATTATACACTCTTGTGATTCCTTTCCCTGATTTGAAGTAGAAGCCACATCTCTGTTCTTTCTTCTGGATTCATGTTTTATCTTCCCCTTGAATTTAGTGGTAGAAGAAAAGTCTGCTTCTACCTCCAATGCATAAGTCTGGCTCTGATCCAGAGATGTGGATTTCCTTTCTCTTAGGGTGAACCTAAACTCCGGTTCGAAAGCTCATGCGAAGACCACCTTAGCAGCTCCTTAGGGAGGCTTTATTTCAGTAGGGAGATTAATATAGAGCTTATTGAACCTATTTATGAATTTTTTTACATCTTCATTGTGTCTCTTTTTTAGAGCATTGAACTCGGTGAGAATGTATCCATGGTCCCTCTTTTCTCCCCATTTCAATGTGAAGAAATTGTCCATTTATTCTCAAGTGTGGATTGTGTTTTTGGCTAGAGACTTGAACCATTTCTGGGCTTCTCCCTCCAAGGATTGGATGAAAAGCCTTAATACCACATCTAAGTGCTCTACATTCACATTCTTAGCGAAGGTGCAAAAGGTTTCAATATGTCTCTATGCATAAGTATTATCTTCCGTGGTGAACCCACACAACTGCTTTAGGTAGTCTTGCAACATATCATTTAGAGGCTGAGAGAGGGCCAGGGGGGGAATAATTGCTCAAAAGGAAACTTGGAAAAACCATCTGATTTAGAGGTGGGGGTATATGGTGTATTTGAATCTGGTGTGAGGCCTGGTGAAAGCTAGGATTACTTCTGATTAGGACTATTTTACAGTGGAGTCGCCAAGATGAGGAATACACAACTCCCAATCCTTCGTGCTCACCTGTCTGAAGGGTGGAATTTATGTCGTCTCCCAGGGAAAATATTTCTTCATTCGTATCCCCAGAAACGACGCCAAAAATATGTTTTAGCTCCTAGAGATAGCCTTGAGTTGCAAAATACCAGTGCCTAGGACATATTAAAATTAGAGGTTAAACGTAGACAATTTCTAGGGTGCCTCTAACAACATATGGATTGAGAGAGTAACAGTTGTGGTGGTTCAGAAATGATGAAGACTTTGGAGTCTGGTTCATGTGAATTACTATTGAGCTGCATTTTTGTCCATGTTTTTGCGATTTTTATGAGATAATTTTGTGATTGTAACTAGTGTTTTAATCCATTTTATCTTATTAAGTTGATGATTAAAGGCATTTAGAGAAATTAATTATTAATTATTGTTACTAGTTAATTTTATGAGTGTTTTGTGTAGTAACATCATTAATAACAAGCTTCTTGGTGGCAGGTGAATAGGTTTGGTGCAGGAATTCATTTGAGTACGAATTCACCACATGCAAGGGGGCAACAAGCTATGACCTTGTTCAAGATGAGATTGCGCAGACACCATAATTGGTAATGCCACGATAAGAGGAATTTATGGTGGTGAGAGAAAAAAGGGTAACAACTGGGGAAATGATAATATCTCCAATGAATACTCTATTCATGGATGAAGTATCAACTGGCTTGGAAAAATATACTACTTTTGAGATTGTAAAGTGTCTTCAATAGTTTGCACACATCAAGCAAGCTACAATAGTCATGTCGTTTTTGCAGCCAACACATAAGACATTTGATTTGTTTGATGATATTATCATAATGTCAGAAGGACAGACTTTCTGCAGAGGGTTACCTCTATAAAGGATCAAGAAAAATATTGGGAGGAAAACAAAAATCCATATAGATACATTTCAGCAGAGCAATTTTCGCAGAAGTTAAACCAGTTTCATGTTGGCCAAAAGTTGAAAGAACAAATTTCTAAACCTTTTGATAAGTCCAAAGGTGAGCTCCACTTTCGACTCCACTGATCATCTTGGACTGATGGTTTCAACATGGAAGGTCCAAGTATGCCACTAAAATAGGCTTATAAGTAGTTTTATGGGACTATCAATTTTGACATCTAGATCTGGTATATTGTGACGTTGCTAGCATAAAACGATAGCTTGAAGAATTTACACTTTGGGACCACTGCACTACTCTGGAGTCTTAAGTTTCGAAGGAGGACAAGTAGGAGTTGAGAAAATATGGATATAATGAAGATGGACCAGATAAATTTAACACTACATGGGGTAGGATTCTGCACAATGTTGACGATGCATCTTACAGTTCAGCTGCTATCACAACACTTGTTCTATTGGAAGAATCCTAAGGAGAAGAAGGCCATTATTATTATCATATTAATGGCTCCGATATATTCCATTGATGCATTTTCTGGCTTAGTAGATATTGAAGGAAGAAAAACCTACTTCGTGTTCTTGGATTCAATTAAAGAGTGTTATGAGGGACTGGTGATTGCGAAATTCTTGGCGTTGATGTATAGCTATTCGAATATCTTCATCAGCCAGAAAATTGTCCCTGATGGGATCAAGGGTACAAAGATTCACCATTCATTTCCCATGACACTTTTTCAGCCTCGCATAATGCATTTGGACCATCATACATTGAAGCTTCTTAATTATTGGACATGGAAATTTTCTATCATAAGACCAGTTTTGTCAATTTTAATGATAGTTTTACAATTGCTTGACCTATATACTTGATGGATCAATTGGGTTTTCTCAATTACATTAAACATTTCTGTATCTCTAGACCTTTATTCTCTGGTCATTTTTACCATGTCTTTGCCAAGGATTTGGCACCCCACAAGCCCCTGGCAAAGTTTTTGTGCGTCAAAGGAATTATATTCTTTTGCTTCTAGCAGGGAGTTTTATTTGAAATATTGGCCTCTACCGGTATTATCTGCTCCAACCATTTCTGGCTTGACATGGAACACATTCAAGAGGCTTTGAAAAATGGACTGATCTGTTTGGAGATGGTGGTATTTTCTGTTATGCAACAATATACATACCATGTTCACCCATACACCAGAGAAGTTCAGGAGTTACTTAGAAAAGGAATGAAGGTCAAATTTTCTCCAGAAGCCAAGGTTGCACCTTACAACAACAACAACATCCCAGGAAAAGAGGAGTGATTTCCCTCTTTCAATATTTAGTTGCAAAACTAATTCTTATTTTGGAAAATTGTTAAAACCAATAATCTTCTATATTTTAATTGGCTAATTGAAGCCCCAATTTGTAAATCCGATATATATATATATATATATATATATATATATATATATATATATATATATAAGTTGCCATGATCAAACGAATTAGAGAGTGAGTTCGTCAATTAGAGGTGTGGAATTTCTCAGATGTAAAGGGGAATTTAATTCTAGAGATGTAGAACCGAAAACGAATTTGCAAAGTGTAATGGAGAGAGGAAATTTTTGTGTGTAAAACCCAAAATCGTTTGGCCTATGATTTGTATAAATCGATTTCCAAAGGATGTTTTAAATACATGATCACCTTCAAGTTGCTATTGTGAATAGAAGAATTTGTGCCATGGTTAACTACACATTCCAGTATTTGATGTTTTAAAATCTTTCCTCCACTGCATTAATTCAGCTTACTCCAGGCATGGGAGGGCCCACCACCTCTGGAGTTAAGCTTGATCAATAACACAGGCTAATTAGATGTGTGCAATTTTAACATTTCATGTTTCTGTGTGAATGTGTGGTTCAATTTCAAAGCATCTCAGTCATCTTCATATTGCACAAATTAATGGTATAAAGAACTATTACTCCTTACATAATCTGTTTTTGAGTTGCAATATATATTCCTCTTATTAAAATCGAATGTAATGGGAGTATAGGAATACAAAGATTTCTGAGTTTGATTCAGGAATTAGAACATATTTTAATAGTTCAAATTTGAATATGGAACGAGAAAATATTTTAATGCTTTGAGTTTGAGCATGGTTTGCATTACATAATCTCTTTGAATGTTTGTAGGATTTAATGATCATTTAATTTGTTTATGCATCCCGAGACTTTGCTTAAGAGTTAGATTTATTTTTAGTTAGAATCATTCTTGTTTTCATAGTGTAATTATTTCCTTATAAGAGCAAGTTTGAGTGTGGATTTTATTGTGCAGGTAGAGATAGCAAGCCTAACACAGCGTGATTTAGTTTTCATTATGAGTTACATGATTTCGAAGAGTGTGCTTCCTTTTGAATAATTCATTCCATTTAGATCAAAGTATTTGAATTAAAGGTTTCTCATAGATTATTTGCAATGATATTTTTAATAGGGTCTTCTAGATGTTATTTTACATGAAGTGAAGTAGTTTTCTTTTAGCAATAGTTAGAATTATCCTTTGTTAATTTGAAGCTTGAATTTCAGAGTAGTTCTAGTTAGTTGTCATTAGAATAATGTGTGTTCTTTTGGTTATCTCAAGCTTAGTTTCAAGTGTTAGTTTCAAATTGATGAAAGGAACAAATAGATCAGGTTTTTCAAGATATCCTAGGAGAGCGAGAATGATTGAGGATTGCCTTGAATTTCCTTATAGTTTGATTGTAGTATGGAGTTTGTAGTGAATGAAATTGGTTAAGTAGATCTCCTTTTCAAGATTTTTATTTGCCAGCAAATGTGTGTTTCATTCTAGTACCTAGTTTATCATTACAAGGGTGTTAGAAAATTATATATTACAGAGAAATTAAACCCATAAAATATGCAGAAAACATAAGAAAATAAAACACATAAAAACCAGAGAAACACAGATATACATGGTTCACCCAGTTTGGGCTATGAATTATCCAGCAAAATGAAGAGACACAACCTACAGTAGATCCATAATAATATCCTTTGTTGTTTCTCACAGTCTCCCTATCTGTTTATCGCTCTGAGAATACACATACAATACAATACCCTCATACAAGCGAGGGGTTTCCTTCTAGGGAAAAAAAACCTAAACTAAACATAACTTCTATTGTCAGATTATCTGCCTAATGAACGACCTAGATTAACTAGAAATTACTATACTTTTACAAGGCAATTTTACATTTGTTTTTAGCTTCGGGGGCTCTGCCCCCAAAATCCCCTGCCATAGGGGGGCTCCATAATGTCGTAGCCACCCCCCTGGACCCCCCAGGTAGTGTTTAATTATAGGCGGCGTTGGCGCCCCATTAAGGTACATAGAACCAAAGCTGTGATACAAAATAAACAAGATAATCAGGCTCCACAGCCAACAAAAGGAATATTTATACTCTGAAAATTAAGCTGAGCCAAGACGCAGTAAAAATTTCATTTACAACTCCCAGATTGATAATTAATATTGAGAGGTTTAATTTGATAATTAAACCGCCCAACATTTTGGTGCCGTTGCCAGGGAGTTGTATTTTGGCTCAGGTAAAATTTTCTCACGAGTTTCAAGGATATTGCAGGACGTCAGAGAGTGGAGAGTGTACAGTAAGAAGTGATTGAAGAGCCACACATCCACTATTGTGGGGTTGCTCCAAAGTCTGGCCATCTTGCTTATCTCTTGAAATTTTATTTGCTTTCTTGTAGAAGCAGGCTTTAGAAATTTAATTTCCAAATTGCCTTGTTTTTAATAGATTAAATAGCACTTTGATTCAACATTTTCCTTTCATGCAAGTGTGGTGAGCTATATTTTAGCCAATATCTTTTAAAATTCATTTATATTAAAAATCCAATCTTCAATGTTATATCATTTTTGGGGTACTGTAAGAACCCTTGCATACTAATCCATGTGATGAAAAAATGTACCAGTTTTCTTGTTGAAGACAAGAAGATGGTATTTTGAGGAATCATTCAATGAGGAGTGTTTATTCTGCTACAGAGACGAACAAATCATATGATGAAGAATTCACAAGTGCAGAATTTAACACCTTGCTTGAAAATAAATTCAATATTATTAAATCTTTGATTTCGAAATTGGATGATTTGCAGGAGCAAGAGAAGGATGAAGAACCATTGCTTATCCTTTGTGCCAACTGTCGAAAGAAACATTACCTTGGAAAGTTTCCACTTAACAGTCTAAAAGTTTGCGAAATTTGCGAGGAAGGTCATGCAACCAAACACTGCCCATCACTACCAAGATTACGAAAGGTACTCAGGGAATCAAGTAAGGAATCGAATCAACCACCAGGTATAACTCAAAACCAAACATCATTTGAAACTTGGAATAATTCTTATTTTCCTGAGCAGGTTCCTCAACATGTTTATAATCCTACAGTTTCATGGAAAACTTTTGATCCTCCTACAATTTAATATCCTACTTCGTGGCCGCAGTGGACCTCGCCTATGCCCTCATCCTCGAGCCATATATCTCCATGGCCTCAAGAATCATTTGGATCCTTATCTCTAAGGAAATATCCCATGCAAATTCAATCATATGAGCACCCACAACAACCACAATTTCTTTCCAATGCACCATTAAGTTATCCTCCTCCATGGTCCTAGCCATATGTGCAACCTTACCCTAGCCCTTATCCTTACCCTATACCTAACCCTAATCCATACCCTAACCCTAATTCATACCCTAACTCTAGTTCATACCCTAGTCCATACCCTAGACCTAACCCTAGTCCATACCCTAGATCTAACCCTAATCCATACCCTAGACCTAACCCTAATCCACACCCTAGGCCTAACCCTAGTTCTAATTTAAAACCTAGACCTAACCCTAGTCCAAAGCCTAATCCAAATCCAAATCCAAACCTTAGTCCAAGCATTAACCAAAACCCTAGCCCAAACCACATCCTAAACCCTAATCTAAACCATCAGGTTGCACAACAGTTTGAACCACCTATTCTTCCTGTTGATTCCCATGTCGAACAAAATGCTACATCTTCCATGTTTGGAAAAGGAGTGAATTCAGAAACTTCCCCCATTACTACAGAGCATTCACCCCAGGAAGGTATAATTCAAAGAACACCAGAGGAGAAATATTTTATTGGAACTTTTTCTGGAAATGTTGTTGAAACTGGAAACCCTAGAATCTCTCTCAACCATTCTTGTCAAATTGAAAATCAAATATTTGAGCCTGAACTTGAGGGATTTATCTTTTGTCTTTCACCATATTCTTTGTGCCTCCAAGAGAGTGAATATGAAACTGTGGAAGATTCACATCAGTTGAAGAATCATAAATATGTGGATTCCATTGAATCTTGGTTTCGAGCAGTCATCAAGCCATCTTATTTCTTCAGCATTCAGAAACTCTTGGGACCATATCCATTGAAGAAACTAGATTCTCATGCTTTCATCTGTCTTGAAGTCTATTTTTTAAAACTAAGTGTGAGTATAATCATCATTTTGTTACACACATGGCTTCCTTGGAAGTACTCCTATACTTAAAAAGGAGTCTTTCACCTCTTAGGATAAAATAGGGTAGGAGAATAAATGAATAAAGTTTTTATAATGCTATTAGGGTTTTGAATTTTAAATCATGGCTGTTGAAACTACTTTTGATCCACATTAGTTGTTAACACACATATTTGTGACAAATATTGTTGAGTACAATTCACTCTAACACCTCATGATTTTGCAAAAGTAACCATGATTAAAGTTGTCGTCTCGGATATATATTTCAGTTTCCCTTAGAAGGTACTATTGGAAAACCCCTATGGTGGACCACTCTTTTTAATATCATAATGAGCTATTCATGAGAACACTAGCATTTTTAACTCAAGGAATCTTTCAGTAATTATCTGGGATACATTTAATAAGTCCTTAGGGTAAAGGAATAAGCCAACAATGATTAGTCATTAAAAATTTTTCACGCCATCCTGTACTCTTAAGGAGTAGATCTGTATCCCCACTTATTAAGTAACCTTTAAGGTTAATAATAATCAGAGCTTACAAACATTTAGGGAAGGATAGGAGGTCTCATGATGAGCCGACCTACCATGATCATGAGACCTAACATGCATGACATTACTACTATTGGTCACCAAGCCAAAGTAATGGCTTTCAGCCAAAAAGCTGGAAGATAGGAGGTCTCATCATGAGCTGACCTGTTCATTCATGTTACTTCTTGTGAGTGGCACTGCCATCAGTTGGTTACCAAGCCAGGACATCGGCCTTCATCTAAAGAGTCAAATAAGCTAACTCTGAATCTATGCCTAGTAAGTGGGACACAGACATTTATATGGGTCAAAAGACATCCCTGTCGAGTTTATGGACGCTTGCGGGTATCAGGGCCATGTATGTGGTATTAAAGTTAACTGCATACTATGGTTTTCTTGGTTATCCTTCTCTTTCCCTAAGAATCATCATTTTTCTTGGACAATGGTTTTAAGACAATTTGAACATGATGCGTTGAGTTCTATCTTTCAGAAATCAAGAATCTTTGAATGATGTGGTACCCTTAGTGGAGGAAATTCTTTATGCTAGATTAAGAGGAAATTTGTTTTTGAATCCGGATAACAACATAATTTAGAGTGTTCAAATAAATAGGTTGCTGATTGGTATCATAACTCACTTTAATTTTCTATGGTATTTGAAGTGACGAATTACTCAATGATGACTACTCACAAGGTGTTGGTTGCCATCAATGTGTATTGATTGTATTTGCCTCTAAATATGTGCTGCATAACCTAGGTACAAGATTATTATAGTAGGTGTAGGAATATTGTGTTATTCAAATTGCACCTCTTCAGTGAAATTTGGTTCTTATCATAAGACTTTGGGCAGAAATAAAATAGGGAATCCATCTCGAACAAGGTAACATGTATGTGAAACACTCTTTTCCCCATAATGTCTACTTTCGATACCTGATCTTGTTTTATCATTTCAGATGGTTTTAGCTGGTAATGTAATAGTAATACCAATGTTGCGGGCTAATGAATGCATTACAACATCAGGCATCTTCATCCTTACTTGCTAAAAACTTTGCTGACATTTTCCCTGCCTTATTTCACCGTCTTATAGTTTTGGCTTGCACGAGGACATGCAAGAAGTTTAGTGTGGGGGGATGTTGAGCTGCATATTTTTCCATGTTTTTACAATTTTTATCAGATAATTTTGTGATTGTACCTAGTGTTTTAATCCTTTTTATCTTATTAAGTTGATGATTAGAGGCATTTAGAGAAATTAATTATTAATCTTGTTACTAGTTAATTTTATGAGTGTTTTGTGTAGTAACATCATTAATAACAAGCTTCTTGTTGGCAGGTGAATAGGTTCGGTGCAAGAATGTATTTGAGTATGAATTCACCACATGCAAGGGGGCAGTAAGCTATGACCTTGTTCAAGATGAGATTGCATAGACACCATAATTGGTAACGCCATGATATGAGGAATTTACGACGGTGAGAGAAAAAAGGGTAACAACTGGGGAAATGATTCTATCTCCAATGAATACTCTATTCATGGATGAGATATCAATTGGCTTGGAAAACTCTACTACTTTTGAGATTGTCAAGTGCCTTCAACAGGTTGCACACATCAAGCAAGCTACAATAGTCATGTCATTTCTGTAGCTAGCACCTGAGACATTTGATTTGTTTGATGATATTATCATAATGTCAGAAGGACAGAATTTCTGTAGGAGGTTACCTCTAGAAAGGATCAAGAACAATATTGGGAGGAAAATGAAAATCCATATAGATACATTTCAGTAGAGCAATTTTCACAGAAGTTGAACCAGTTTCATGTTGGACAGAAGTTGAAAGAATAAATTTCTAAACCTTTTGATAAGTCCAAAGGCGAGATCCACTTTCGAATCCACCGATCATATTGGACTGATGGTTTCAACGTGGAAGGTCCAAGTATGCCACTGAAACAAGCTTATAAGTAGTTTTATGGGACTATCAATTTTGACATCTGGATCTGGTATATTGTGAGGTTGCTAGCATAAAACGATAGCTTGAAGAATTTACACTTTGGGACCACTACACTACTTTGGATTCTTAAGTTTTGAAGGAGGACAAGTAGGAGTTGAGAAAATATGGATATAATGAAGATGGACCGGAGAACGTCGACACTGCATGGGGCAGGATTCTGCACAATGTTGACGATGCATCTTACATTTCAGCTGCTATCACAACACTTTTTATATTAGAAGAATCCTAAGGAGCATAAGGCCATTATTATTATCATATTAATGGCTCCGATATATGCCATTGATGCATTTTCTGTCTTAGTAGATATTGAAGGAAGAAAAACCTACTTCGTGTTATTGGATTCAATTAAAGAGTGTTATGAGGGGCTGGTGATTGCAAATTCTTGGCGTTGATGTATAACTATTTGAATATATCCATCAGCCAGAAAATTGTCCCTGATGGGATCAAGGGTAGAGAGATTCACCATTCATTTCCCATGACACTTTTTTAGCCTCGCATAGTGCATCTGGACCATCATACACTAAAGCTTCTTAAATATTGGACATGGAAATTTTCTATCATAAGACTAGTTTTGTCAATTTTAATGATAGTTTTACAATTTCTTGGCCTATATACTGGATGGATCAATTGGGTTTTCTCAATTATATTGAACATTTCTGTATCTTTAGACCTTTATTCTCTTGTCGTTTTTACCATGTCTTTGCCAAGGAGTTGGCACCCCACAAGACCCTGGTAAAGTTTTTGTGCATCAAAGGAATTGTATTCTTTTTCTTTTGACAGGGAGTTTTATTTGACACACTAGCCTCTACCAGTATTATCCGCTCCGACCATTTCTGGCTTGACGTGGAACACATTCAAGAGGCTTTGCAAAATTGGTTAAGTAGATCTCCTTTTCAAGATTGTTTATTTGCCAGCAAATGTGTGTTTCATTCTAGTACCTAGTTTATCATTACAAAGGAATATTTGTACTCTGACAATTAAGCTGAGCCAAGACGCAGTGCAAATCGCGTTTACGACTCCCAGATTGATAATTAATATTGAAAGGTTTAATCCGTCAATTAAACCGCCCAACAATTACCCTATACTGCGAGAGGGCTTAGGAAGCCGTATGGCTGGATGGCTTTCAAATGGGCCAAGTATGAAACAATGAGCAGAGGCTTTCAAAATATGCAAAGGTGTAGAGAAGAAACAAAGGGTGAGGAACCCGCGAGAGATAGGTTTAAAAGTCTTAAGAATCTGTCTCCTGTGAACTCATAGGAAGCGAATATGAATGAGATATGAACAAAAACAGAGATTCATGGAGCGCGAATTATGGGGGCACAACAAGTTTAACACATGAGCATTATTCATACATGAATTCATGAATAAAATTTGCATACCACTGGTAGCTACATTGCATGAATCATCAAAGCAACAAAACATGGAGGATGATTATATATAAACAAGAGATTACTTATAAACAAAAGAATATAGATACATACTACTCATTTCTCCATCTAGAATCCAAATAAACAACACCGTATATTAGATTATATTAAAAAAAAATCTCCCAAATATGTATCTCTAAGCATAAAGAGAATAGTCGCACATAACTACAACAAAAATTCTCCAAAATTAAAAACCTTTATTTCATCTCTGAACCTCCTACATATAGAGTTCCTATTGAGGGTTCACGATCAAATAATCATTCATGATCGACCCAAAAATGTGAAAATCAAAATATCCTAACAAAATAGTAGAGCGTGCATCAAGCAATCACTTCAACAAACAAAAAATAAAACAATATCAGGTGAAATCGAGATTTCACAAGAAAAACATCATAATCAAACAGTAAAGGGAAAACATAGTTGGCCACGGAGGCCAAATCCTGGAATCTTCAAAATGGGGTGGCGAGGAGTGGCTGTGAACAGGTGGGTAGTCTGGCTCCCATCATATGATTCCATTTGTTGTGGAAATCCTCCACTCCCTCGTTCTCATGATTCACATTAACCGTAATGAAGTGGCCAGTCATGTTTCACGTGACAAGCTCTTTAGTGGGGAGTTCTTGGACAAATTGAAGACGCCATAATTGCGTTTTCCTGCCAAAACCCATGCTGTGTTTGAATTTCAAAACCGGAGACCGGATTTCAGAGGGGGGCCTCTCTGGTTTGTGGTATTGGATGCGGGAGGTGTGAAATCACTGCAGGATGACACATAGCACTGAAGGTGGTTTCCAAAATTGACCATTTTGGACACCCCCACCCCCCCGGCATTAACCTTCGGATGTTGAAGGGGGTGAGAAATATATCATGAGTCGTTAGATGTGTGATAGGGAGCGGAGATGAGGGAATAATGGGAGAGGTTTAGCGATGAGTGGAGGATGATGTGGCATGATGGAAGTGGGGCCCTCTCGTGAATCGCAATTGGAATGGGTTTGATATGAGCAGCGGAAGGTAAGAGTTATAGCTCGTGGGGAGCGATGTGTGGTGGGTGATGGATGACTTGGCGTGACAGAAGTGGGTCCCGCCCACAAATCGCAGTCGGAATGGGTTTGATATAAGTAGCAGAAGGTAAGAGTTATACCTCACAGGGAGCGATGTGAGATGTACGGGAGATGACGTGGCATGATGGAAGTGGGGCCCGCCCGCGAATCAAAATCAGAATAGGTTTGATATGAGCAGTAGAAGGTAAGAGTTATACCTCGCGGGGATCAATGTACGGTGAGCAGGGAATGGAGGATGACGTGGGATGATGAAGGTGGGTCCCATTTACATCGCAATCGGGGAAGTGGTATAGGTGAGTTAAAAAAAGTGTAAGTGTAAAGAATTTGCCGATGTGAAAAGGTGAGTGGGTGAAAATAAAGGTTTTAGAGTGGAGAGGAGAAAAGGGGCTAAGGTTTTATCGCGTCGGGGGTTTTGCGAAAGAGTGTGATGGTAACAAAAACTATTTCCTCTTATGACTGTGAGGTGTCTGCTCGTTTTGCGCTTGGACTGCTTGGACATCCCTTTATCCATTCCTGCTCTTCCTTCGCTTAACTCTCCATGCTGCCCTATTCACTCTTGGAAATCACAAACCAACATTGCCTTATAGGGGCCACTTCACCACCTTGTGTGTTGTCATAGGCCAATAGGGTATAACTCCCAAATTACAGTAAACCAAATTCTAAAAATGTTATCAGATATTCTGAGTGATTTATTCTTAACACGGTCCAAGTTTCACTTTATGAAGGCTTATAGAAAAAAAAAAAATTTATAGTACAATTCCAAACTAACCTGTTTGAGACTGAATTATGGAGCACAAAGAAACCTTAAGTTCCTTGAAATATATTTCCTAAAATATAGCGATACAAGATATCTAACTTGGACCAGATGTGCGCCATAACTTCCCCTCAATTTTTTCATAGTTTCAATATCTGAGGCCTCACAATTTTTTTTTATAGAGAAAATTCCAAACTAACTTGTTTGAGATAGAATTACGAGCCTTCAAAAACCCTAACTTCCTTGAACCATATCTCCGAAAAATATAGTAAACCATGATTTGAAACTTGAACCAAAGATTACTTGGGATGTATTATACATCTTCTCCATGTTTCACCATCTAAAACCACACAAAATTTTTTTATAGCAAAAATTACACGACGATTTATTTGAAGCAACAAAACCCTAGGATCAAGATCTCTAATACCAAATGTTATGATCCTTGCACCTTAAAAATGATGGAGACCAATACTTATAGTCCAATTCAAGTGGAAAAAATCCTTATACAATACAAACAATGAATAAAACAATATTTGATGATCCTAAGACTAGGTCTCCTTAGTACACACACACACACACAAAGGAGATAAATGATACAATTATAATAAAATGGTACCATGGGGGGTTCTAGCATACATAAAAATATAAAAATAGACATGTAATCACTCCATATCTAGGAATTAATAAGGGGTTTTTGGTTTAATATGGGGCTTAACAATATGATAAGGAAATTTATTTTGATTGTTATGAAAAATGAAATTAGTTATGGTCTTCAAGGAAGCAATAAATTTGATGAACCCTACTTTGACATGAGAAGTTTGCACAAAAGTGATGACATACACCATTCCAATATTTTGTATGCCATATTATCTCTTCGTGTAGATAGTAGGTCATAGGAATGGGTGTAAGTGCATATAGAAATCGATGAGTCCAATTTTTTTCAAAACATTTCTCCCGTGTCCATGTTTTCACACAATTCTTTACGTGGGTATTAGAATTAATTCTTCCTTGATATAGTTCATAGATCTCAAATTAAAAGTTTTTATGCTAATAAATATCATTCACCTCAAACTATAATGGCATAAGGAATTGATATCTCTTATTTGGATATATATCATTCCATGTTTTGTAGGTTTTCTTTATGGGTGGCCCACTAGTGAGGTGGCATTGAGAATAACGTCTATGTATTGAAAGCTAATTGGTTCAAATATTTATTCCATCTAGTTCAAATAACCCTCTAAGTTTCTTGTGCCATCATATACAAGGAGGTGATTAAGCTTTCTTATTGGTCTAGGAGGATCCCCACAACCGATCCAATTAAATGGTCTTTGATAAAAATGTTTAAATGTTGAAGAGTTTGTTGATATATTTCCAACACAATTTCATCAGTGTCAATAAAACATTGTATGTAAGAGATATATCCTAATGAAGTTGAAGATAAAAACGTAAAAAAATAAAGGCACAATGCTAAGACATGGACTGATTAGAAAGAAAAATGTGGCAAGATTTGGTGTAGGTATGGTAATATCCAAAAGATTGCGATCCTAACTTACACATGACACCTACACTTCACACTCATTTATATTTGCAATAGAAAATATTTTGTTATCAATTCCACATAAATTTGGGACAAGTATGAGGTCATATCTAAAATATAGGGATTTAAAAAGCTATGAAATATCACACCATCCTAATGTGCCAATGTAAATTCCATACAGGTCAACCTAAATACCAAATGCACCAATTGACAATGCCATACATGCCCAAGTAAATACCAAATGCACCAACAAACAATGCCAAACATGGTATAGTCATATACGATGTATATATATGTAATATACATGGATATATATAGTATAAAATCATGTTTTTTGTGGGCTAGAAACTTCATCTAGAACTAAAGCCAAAGATTTTATGGAGTAAGTATTAAGGAGGGCGATAAGAAGACTATTTCTAAAATATAACAAAATATTAGAGTAGATTTAGGTGATGAAATAAAGATCACAACCATGGGAATAAAATATAAATATTCTTACGCTAATTCTAGCTCTAATACTCATTATTTAAAATATGAAACTATGCATGTTGAAAGGAAACTAAGTGAGCTATTCCATATTAGAGTTGTCTCAAAACATACAAAGATTGATACATTCTTTGATAATGGTTCACAAGCCAATATCGTTTTTGAAAAAATTGTTAAGACATTAGGAATGGAAACTATGCCACATCCAAAATCATATCCTTCAAGATAGGTAGCCAAAGATGCTAAGTTTTAGGTATCTAAACAATGTAAGCTAAGATTTGCAATCACCTATGAGTTCATAAATGAGGTAGCATTAGATGGCACACCACTTTATATTTTTGGAATTTTTTTGGGAAGTCCTCATTTATATAATAGGAAAGATATATTCCAGAGGAAGGAGAAAAGGTATCATCTCACAAATGATGGGATTGAGTATATCGTAAAATCCCATTATGAGAAGGATAAATTATCTCTTGTTACAAATGAATAGGCTTGTCAATGCAAGCAAAAAAGTTAAGGATGATGACAAATCAAATGATGTGAAAGTACGTGATCCTAAACATAAAGATGAAGTAGTTAATATTATTTCCAACTATGGTAAAGTGTTTTAGGAACCAAAAATATTACTTACAAATTGAGAGATACAACATGAGATCTAGTTACATCAAGTAGAATTTATTCCGATAACATTGGCCTGTCTAGGTTATCTATGCTTGAGAATGAAGAAATAAAGAAGAAGGTTAAAAAGTTGTTGGAGAGAGGAGTCATTCAACCAAGTACTTATCAATGTGGATTTTTACCATTGTTCATGTGGATTTAGCCTTTGCATTATCTCCAATCACAACCAAGCTACAATAATCATGCCATTTCCAATGGATGGCATTCTTGCAACAATTCCATTTTGTCATCACATATAAGAAAGGTATACAAATCAAAGTTTCTAATTTGTTATCAATACCTTCTAATAATGCATCCATCATTTTATAGTAGTATACTTCATTAACTCATAAAAGTTACATTGAATAATGTATAAATTATTTTGTAGATTTGCAACTTCTCATGAAATTTTAATCAAAATCACAAGACAAAAACCTACTTTACTAATTTCTGGGATTCAATTGACAATCTAGAACAATAATCTCAGACATACAATAAGAAATAACACACGCACACAATATTTTTTCTAGGGGAAAGCAATCTGCTAAAAACCCCTTTCCTTCTTGCATTAATATGATGAATAGAGATGTATTACAATTTCTTTGCTCAACTGAGCAAAACCTGCAAGTGAATAACCTATCTCTCTGCTCATTGTGAAAATCTGACCCAGACTTACTCAAATTTTGCTTTTGCTTGAGCCCCTATTTCCTTGCGCAATTCCTTGAGAAATTACGCCCCTATTATTTAGGAATTTATCCAAAATGGATTACACAATTCCAAAGGTTGATCATTTGAGTGCAAGAAACACGTGTATACTCAAGACTAGTCTACAACTGATGTTACCTGCCTTGGAATATCAATCAAAGCTAGGGAACTCAAATTATCTGCATACACTAGCTATTTTGGGCCGATTGATCAATTAACTAGATGGTCATTGAGTTTTATTGAAGTCCCACTGCACAAATGACCTTCCACTAGTTCCTTCAACATTTATAACTAGTTTAACTAAAAACAACCTGAGATAATTGACCTTGATTGCTACAAATTATCAATCATACATGATTAAATGAAATATAAATCCAACAACTTGAGTTTACTGAGCTAACTGAGTGAAAAGAGCCATGTCACCTTAGTTAACTGCATCCAAGTTTTCCGCTGATGTGGAAATTCGAATTTTCTCAATTTTATAAAGGAAAAATCAAATTGAGAATTTCTTGTTGCATTTTTCAAAACTCCCTCTCAGAAATAAAGGGAATATCAACCACCCCTATCCTTCACATGTGGAAATTTAATTTCCCTCTTGAAAATGCCTTTATAAAAATGTCAACATATTGTTCCTTTGTTGGAATGTACCGAAGCAACATTACCCACCTATGCACACATGCTAGTAAATGGTGATACCAAATATTTGTATGCTAGCATCGATTGTGAAAAACATGATTCTTAGAGAGCTTATTGAAACTATAATTATGACAGTAGATCACAATTGGATCCATTATCTAACCAAATGGTACCACAAGTATATTTCTCATCCAGATCACCTAACATGCTGCTTGACTTGCAAACATGTATTCGGCTTCTTTCGAGCTGGGCGCCACAAGTATTTGCTTCTTACTATACTAGGAAATCGCTGCAGACCCAACATTGAAAATTATACCTGATGTACTCTTTCATTATGATGGAATCCCTTCCCTAACTACACTAGTGAATCCACACAACTTCACTCCCTCTATCTGTCTGTACCATAGTCAAAACTGGGTAGTGCCTCTCAGGTACCATAAAAAATGCTTAGCTGCCTTCCAAAATAATTTGGCTGGCCTAACCATAGCTTGGATCATCTGGTTGTCTGCATAGCACATACATGGTCATGTTTTCTAAAGATACATCAGTGAACCCACAAACTTCTGGTAAATATTAGAATCCACCTCTTCACCTGAAGTGGCGGTCTCCTTCCTCTAGTTTGTCGCTAGAGGTGTCTCCATGGGTTTACAAATATCCATGCATAATCTCTATAGTATCTCATTTTCATACTTTCCTTGAGACACAAATATTTCCCCATCGAATTTCCATACTTCCAAGCTGCAGAAGTAGTGCATGAGACGCATGTTCTTCATTTCAAGTTCCCTTACAAGTTCCTCCTTGCAATATCTGATCAAATTCTCATCATCAGTTAAAATCAAATCATCAACATATAAGAAAATAATAAGAAATTTACCTTCTACCAAGATATGATATAGGTTTTCATCCACTTTACTCTTGGTGAAGCCATTACTGGCAAGATAGCTATTGATCATAGTGTACCAAGCACAAGGTGCTTGCTTGAGACCATACAAGGCTCGCTTGAGTCTGCACACATGAGACTCCCGATTGAATTTCTCAAAACCTTCTGGTTGCTTGATGTACACATCCTCCTGAATATCCCGATTGAGAAATGTTGTTTTTACATCCATCTGGTGGATATTCCACCCCATTTGTGCAGTAAGAGAAATAATTGATCTAATGGACTAGTACCTTGCTACAGGAGAAAATGTATCCTCATAGTCAATTCCCTTAGCTTGAGAGTACCCCTTGGCCACAAGTCTGGCCTTATAATTCTCTATGCTTTCATCTGCTGCCTTCTTAACCTTGAATATCCATCTTGAACCCACTTTTGATTTATCTACTGGTCTTGGGACCACTTCCCAAACACTATTATTTACAATGGATTCATATTCCTCCACCATTGCATCAACCCATACAGGTTGCTATACTGATTCCTAAAAAAAGGATGGCTAAGGCTCTATAAGTTCATTAATTAGAGCCATGTATCTAGTGTACTGATCATGTGACCTTCTTTGCCTGCAAAATTTGAAGGAGAACCCACATTCTCCTTCACATCGTGCACAAGTCTCTTAGATTCCCAGGTTCTTTTTCTTCCTTATCTGGATGGTTCTTCTTGAGTGGATTTCTCCACTCTCTGCTCCTCAATTTATGGTTACTCCACAATTTCATGAGGTTCCTCCTTTGGAGCTAAAATATTCTCTTCTGGTGGGATCTGAAGCTCCCTCTGAAGAGAGAACCACATCACTTTATCGTCATCAAACTTTACATTCCTTCACACAAATATCATTTTGAGGGATGCCATGTACACACGGTAGTTGTGGGGAGTTTCCATGTAACCCAAAAATATCCCTAATTCTGTTGTCATCTCAAGCTTCTTCCTTGATTGTTTGGAGGCATGGTAGTAAAAAGAGCCTCCAAAAATCCAGAAGTGCGACACATCCGAATTTCTCCCTGAGAAAGCCTCCTATGGTGTAATCATGCTTAGAATCCAATAAGGACTTTGGTTCTATAAATAGATTGTTGTGTTGCATGCATCTTCCCAAAATTGTAGTGGTAGGCCTTGGTCATGCAACATAACCCTCACAACTCCCACAATGCTATGGTAATTTCTCTCAACCAACCCATTCTGCTATGGGTTGTGAGGTGTTGTCAAATCTCATCGAATGCCTTATTTTGCACAATTTTTTTAAAATTCATTCGCCATGTACTCATATCCATTATCAACCCTGAGAGCCTTCACCTTCTTGCTGGTTATTTTCTCAACCAATGCATTGAATTCTATGAACTTGGAGAATATATCATCTTTCTTCCTCATGAAGAAGATCTAGCACTTCTCTGAGAAGTAATCAATAAAAAAATAAAAAATATTTGTGCCTGGTAGTAGAGGTTGTCGAGAAATGTCCATAGAAATCATAGTGGATACTTTCTAGGAATTCATGTGTTGTGCTATCCTGATCACAGAATGTGGATTTTGTGTACTTCCCCAAGGTACATTCTTTGCATACATTTTTTTTCTCAAGTGCTCCTTTGGGGAGGTTTGTGGTTATTTGCTGCATAATATTCAGGGCACCATGATGTAAATGGCCAAGTATTCTATGCCAAACTTCACCAACATCACAGATCTGCACCTTCTCCACCTTTGTGATTATTAATGCATCATAGTCTTCAACATCTAGCTTATATAGGTTATTCACATGAACCCCAATATGCTTCACTTGTTCCATGGCTATGTGTCTCCGGAATTCCTTTCCTTTGTTGAATATCACATCATAACCATGGTCTTCCAAAACTGAAAAAAATATGAGATTTTTCTTTAGGCCTAGAACGAACGTGACATCCTTGAGCTTAAGAGGGGAGCCTTGAATCCCTCTGAAAGGTGATTGTACCAACCTAGGTTGTGATATAACTTCCGTTATCCCCCAAATCAATGTGCATATGCAAATATTTCTCTTCTAGGTTACTGAAAAACACTCTACACCTTGTCATGTGGTACGATGCATCTGACTCCAAGTACCACATGCTCCCCATCACTATGCTAGCCATGCATGTGATAGGGGTAAAGTAAAGATCAAACTATGAAGCCAAAACATCACCTGCTTCTCCTCCTGAAGTCTTCTTGCTTGCATTTTTTTGTGGACACATCGTGGCATAATTCCCAAATTCATGACAATGGAAGCATTTAATTTTGAAAAAATGTTTCTTCTTGCCCCCTTGGATGGATTCTGGGTTGGTTTTGATATTTCTTCCCTTTTCCCTTCTTTCCCTTCCCGACCAATGTAAATGTTTCTTCATCCTCACCCTTGGATGAATTCCCATATATGGTATTCCACCTTATTTAATCTTGTACCAAATTGGAGCATAAGCATTCCCAATTTAGTTTCTCCTCCCGTTCACAGAATCTTAGTAGCTATGCCAACTCTTGGGAAGTCTTAGAAGGGCTAGGCTTACCAAGTCATATTCTACAAAATTTACACCAACCCCACCAAGTTCATCACGACACTGTGAGAACCTGCTCAGATACTATGGAATAGTGTCATTCTTTTGCATCTTGATATTTCTAAGACTATCCTTGAGCGCCGTCTTCCTGTGGTCACTATTATTCCCAAACAATATTGTCAACTCTTTCCACATTGTGAATGGAGTTTTTTTCTTGTGGATATTTGAGACAATGTGATCTTGTACTCCCTCCAATATTGTTCTCCTCACCTTGGATATATCTTTCTTTCACTAAGAAAGGTTCTGGGCATCAAATTCCACTGGTTTTGCGACATATGTCGTGATGTATTCTAGAAATAAATTTTCATTCAATACTTCCTCCATGCGCTTCTTCTATGTGATAAAATTAGAGCTTCCTTCCAAGGCATACTCTAACATCAGTCCATTAAAGGCCATATTCTCAGCTTGGAAGATATCCTGCTACACTGAACTTCAAATTTGATCTTCTTGATGTGAAAATTTCAATCTAGAAATATAAATTTGTAGTGATAGATTTATTTCTCCTACTTATTACTCCAATAAGTTATTTACATAAATCTATCAATAAATTTCGAAATAAATACTACTGCAACATTCAAAATTACATATGCAGAGAAAGGAATAGTAAGGAACATAAGCGTGAGAAACAATCACATGTACACACTTATTTTCGGGACAATTTTCGCTAGAAAAACCCAATGTGGGAAAACTGGTGTAGGAGATGAGGGTTTTATTATTATTCTTCAACAAATGAATATTTACAAGAAATACACTTGTAGATATATTCAAAAAACACCTGAGACAAAATTCCCGGACCCTCCCAAAAAATTTCTGACACTCAGAAGAACCTCTGACTCCCTCTACATCTGTCTGCGTGTTTCCCTACGTAATCCCTACATTGGACCGCATCACCCTGCATGGGTTCACTGCACTGCCTTCTGTGTCCCTCTACGTTCCTCTATCCTTGTGTTCAATCAATACTGACTCCCTCTTCCCCTTCTACCTCTACAAATCCGCCCTGCAACTCTCCCCCTAAAATCGAATTCTATTCCTTCAGAATCGATCTCCTTCAGGTATTGAGTGTATGTCCAGCTTGCTTTCCAAATGAACCTCAAGCCTTCTTTTATAATCTTCTCGTTGATGAATAAATGACCTAGATTAGAAGTCTAATTAATGGCTAAGATTAAAACTTGACTTGATCTTCATTCTCTAGAAGATTCACACTCTGTCTTATTAATAACTATTAATTATTTAATTTCACTAAGTTTAGACTTAGGGTCTCCATTAAAATAATTAATTATTTTAATAAGACATGAACCGAGTGGAATTTCCACAAACGGTTTTTGGGTTCTTTGGAATACTGATGTCCAAGCCCCCTTACAAATTTTGAGACTTGGAACACTTTCCTATGCTACAAAAATCAACACTCCCTCTTAGCGAGGAAGGTGTTCTAGCAATATGCCTGTTGCATGCTGCTCTGCTTTGAAGCATCCTCTACGCTGCTGATCTCTGGCTACTGTACCTCATTTGCTGCGCTGCTACCTTTTGTACTGCTGCCCATGAAACTGCCACTGTCACTGCTTCATATGTACTGCAACTCCCTCTGTATCCTGATCCTATCCATTCCTTCTACTCAAATGGATTCTTGATAATTCCCATCTTCTCTTTGAAGTAGACAAACTTGGTATTCCCCAGAGCCTTCGTGAGGATATCTGCCACTTGTTCTCCTGTTGGAGTGTACTGCAACTGTACAACTCATCATTGGACACAGTCTCTGATGAAGTGACACCTGATGTCAATGTGCTTTGTGATCATGAAATACAAGATTCTCAGAGAGCTTGATGCAACTCTGATTATCACATATAATACTAGTTTCTTCCATTTTATTCTTTAGCAGGTTCACAAGTAGTTTCTGAAACCATATGACCTCACACGAATATGTGCTAGCTACCATATATTCAGCCTCTCTTGATCCAAGACTAAAACAATACCCACTGGTACTCTTCCGATCTACTGGACTCCCTGCCC
Organism: Pinus albicaulis; assembly: GCA_034641835.2. Lineage (NCBI taxonomy): Eukaryota > Viridiplantae > Streptophyta > Pinopsida > Pinales > Pinaceae > Pinus > Pinus albicaulis. The sequence goes on along the minus strand of CM076578.1, from coordinate 1,117,580,192 downwards.
AATATGTGTCGGTGAACCAACTTAACTTGATGTCATTGCCAAGATTGTACTTCAGTCCAAGATCAAATGTTCCTTTAAGATACCTAAGAACATGTTTGGCTGTTGCCCAATGATCCCTCTTAAGTTCCACCATGAACTAATTGAGGGTAATGACAACATAACAGGTGTTTGGCCTAATGTTCACGAGATACATCACAGATCCTATGAGTTTCATATATAGAGTAGTATCAGCCTCATCATATTTGGAAATGTCAATTTTCTTCCAGTTGGTGATCATTGGAGTCATCATGGGTCTACAGTCCTTCATTTAAAATATTTTCAAAAAACTCATACTATATATTCCTTGACCAACCCTAGATCCTTCATGTTGAATTCTGTAGCCAAATTCTCCTTGCAGTCCTTGATGAGCCTCGATGACCATGTCAAAAATAGATCATCTACATATAGAAACAATATTAGGGGCTCACTGCCTACCCTTAGATAGTATAGATTGGGATCTGAATCATTCTTGACGAATCCCATCTTCTACAAGTAGTTGTCAATTCGACCATACCAAGCTCTAGGGGCTTGCTTTAGTCCATACAAGGCTTTCTTAAGACTGCACACATGAGTCTTCTGTTCATTTTTCTCGAAGCCCTCTGGTTGTTAAATGTACACTCCCTCTTCTATCACCCCATTTAGGAACACAACCTTGACATCCATATGGTGAATCTCCCATCCCATCTGCGCAACAAGGGATATCACAGATCTAATGGAAGTATATCTAGCTATTGGGGTGAAGGTTTCTTCATAATATATCCCTTCATTCTAAGAATACTCCTTAGCCACAAAAATTTCTTTAAATTTATCGATGCTTCCATCTATTGCATACTTCATCTTATAGATCCACCTTGAACCTACAACTGATATATCCTGAGGTTTGGGAACCACTTCCCAAACATCATTCGTCATGATGGAACTGTATTATTCCACCATCGAATCTACCCATACCTGGCGCTAAGCTACTTCCTGAAAAATTGAAGGTTCCCCAACCTCTACAACCAACGCTTGGTACCTCTTAGGCTACCTCCACTATCTCTTCACATCTTGGGGAGCTCTGAAAAATTCCTCTGCGTCCCTTAGAATTTGTCGTAATTCCCTGCTCGTTCTCCCACTGGTAGTGGGTGGATCTACCTGCTCTCCCTCCTGCAAGTCCTTGGGAGAAGTGTCCCTTGGATCCCCATGCCTTGGAGAGGCAACCACATTATCTTTCGCAGGTCATTGTGGTTGAACCAACGGATCCTCCTCAGACTGCGTAGCAGAAGGCATCTCTTAGGATCTTCTGAAGGCCCTCTCCTCCATGAATTTCACATCCCTCCGCAGTATAACTTTCCTGCTCTCTGGAATGTAAATGTGATAAGTCTTTGAATTATCACTATATCCTACCAGATACCCCTTTCTGCAGTCATGTCCAAATTCTTCCTCTTTTCATTAGGTACATGAAAATATGCTGTACTGCCAAATATCCTAAAGTGAATCGCTTCAAGCTTGCTGCCAGTGAAGACACTTTCTGGCATGATCATTCCTGATGCATTGTGAGGAATATTTTTATGAACGTAGACAACTGTATTACAAGCTTCAACCCATAGAAATTTGGGAATGTCTTGATCATACATAATTTCCCTTGCAGCCTCGAAAATAGATCTATTTTTTCTTTTTGCCGCACCATTATGCTCTGGATTATATGGAGCGGTCCACTCTCTTTTGATACCTTCCCTTGTGCAGAACCTTATGAATTCCTTATCAGTGTAATCTCCACCATTGTCTGAACAAAACACCTTGATCTGCTTTCCTGTTAGATTTTCTACCAGAGCTTTAAAATATTTAAAAAGACTGAAGACTTCCTCCTTGGTCTTCCAAAAGTAGATCCAGGTCTTCCTAGAACGGTCATCAATAAAGGTGACGAAATATTCAGCACCACTAAGAGCTCTAGTGGCAATTGGTCCATAGATATCCGAGTGTATTAAGCCCAATATACTCTTAGCCCTTTTGTTGCTTTTCTAATACACTGTCTTGGCATACTTTCCCAACACACACCCTCTGCAAACATCGTCTCTCTTGGTGCTCAGTTCTGGAACTCCTGTAACATTTTTCTTGAGAATATTTAATGCCCCATAATTAAAATGTCCCATTCTTCTATGCCATAGTTCATTCAAGTCCTTTTCATCAGTGCTTCCTATTAGTGCCATTGGAGACTCAAGCTGTAACTTATAATGTTTGTTGCTCCTTACTCCGATTTATGCTTTCTTCTTCCAGCTAAGGTGTTTGACATAAACTCTATTTCCAATGAAGTAAATGCTGTAACATTTGTTTTGAATTTTAGATACTAAGATTAAGTTCATCCCCAACCCAGGCACATGCAGTACATTAGTGGACCGAAGCTTATTTCCAGCCTCGGTTTGAAATACTACGACCTCTTCCATTAGGAGTACATTTTGATTTATTACCCATGGTAATTTTAAAATTCATATGCTCTTCTCGGTAGTTGAAGAAACATTCCCGCACTCCCATCATATGAGCAAAATCCCCATTGTCAATGTACCATACTTCAAGAGAAACAATGCTTGACACATAAGTGAATTCTTCTTCTAGTCTGGATACCATAACAAAAACATCATGATCCATTTGTTCTTCCATGCTTCACTTCCTTTCAGGAGAACCGCGTGAACCCTTCCGAGATGCCACAACAATTTTAGATTTCCATTCACTTTTTGGTTCTCCATTCCTATTACTCATCTCTTGCTGTGATACCATGTGAAAATTTCAATCTAGAAATATACAGTTGCAGAGATAGATTTATTTCTCCTATTTATTACTCTGATAATTTATTTACAGAAATATGTTAGTAAATTTTGAAATAAATACTACTACAACATTCACAATTACATATGCAGAGAAAGGAATAGTAAGGAACATAAGCATAAGAAACAATCACATGTACACACTTATTTTTGGACAATTGTCCCCTGAAAAAACCCTATGTTGGAAAACTGGTGAAAAAAATGAGGGTTTTATTATTATTCTTCAGCAAATGAATATTTACAAGGGATACACTAGTAGATATATTCAGAAAACACCTAAGAAAAAATTCCCAGACCCTCCCAAAAGTTATTTGACACCTGGAAGAGCCTATGAATCCATCTGCATATTTTTGCATGTTTCCCTATGCAGTCCATGCACTGGACTACGTCACTTTGTGTGGGTTCACTACGCTGCAACTCTGCATTGCCTTCTATGGCCCTCTGCGTCCCTCTATCATCGTGTTAAGTCACTGCTAACTCCCTCTTCCCATTTTGTCTCTGCAACTCTGCCCTGCAACTCTCCCTCTGAAATGTATGCCTAGCTTGCTTTCCAAATGACCCTCAAGCATTATTTTATAATATTCTCATTGATGAATCAATGAACCAGATTAGAAGTCTAATCAATGGCTAAGATTAACACTTGAGTTGATATTAGCTCTCTAGAAGATTCACACTCTGTCTTCTTAATACCCATTAATTATTTAATTTCCCTAAGTTTAGACTTAGGGTCTCCATTAAAATAATTAATTATTTTAATAATACATGAACTAAGTAGAATTTCCACAAACGGTTTCTGAATTCTTTGGAATACTGATGTCCAAGCCTCCTTACAAATTTTGAGACTTGGAGAACTTTCCAATGTTACAAAAAACAACACTTGAGACAAAAATTTGAAGTTTCTGCTCTAATGTGAATCCCACTCTTATTCCAAGTATGTAGATTTGCAACTGCTCATGAAATTTGAATCAAAATCACAAGACACAACCTTACTCTACTGCTTCGTGGGATTCAATTATAATCTATAACAATAATATCATACTTGGAATAAGAAATAAAACACATGCACACAATATATTGTCCAAGGAAGAGCAATCTGCTATAAACCCCTTGCCTCCTTGCATTAATATGATGAATAGATTTGATTTTTAATTGGTTTTCTCAACTGAGCACAACCTGCAAGTGAATAAAACATATCTCTTCTCAATGAGAAGTTATGACCCAAACTTAGTCAAAATTTTTGTTTGCTTGGGCCCCTATTTCCTTGCACAATTCCTTTAGAAATTAGGCCCCTATTATTTAGGAATTTCTCCAAAATGGATTGTGCAATTCCCAAGGTTGACCATCTGATTGCATGCACCACTTTTACACTCAAGACTAGTCTACAACTGATATTACATTACCTTGGAATCTCCACCAAATTTGGGGAATTCAAATTCTCTCCATGCACTAGCTATTTTGGGTTAATTAATTAGTTAACCAGATGATCACTGAGTTTGGTTGAAGTCCCACTGCACAACTGACCTTCCACTAGTTCCTTCAATAGTTAGAACTAGTTTAACTAAAAACAACGTGAGATAACTGACCTTGATTGCTACAAATTAGCAATCCCACATGCTTAACTGAAATCAAACTCCTCCAACTCGAATTTATTGAGGTAACTGAGTGAGAAGAGCCATGTAATCTCAGTTAACTGCATCCAAGTTGTCTGCTAATGTGGAAATTCGAATTTTCTCAATTTAGTCAAGGAAAAATCAAATTGAGAATTTCTTTCTTCTTTTTTCAACAAATAATGTGCTAGAGATGTAGATTTTAGGGATGTATATGAAGCACTAGTTTACAATACTAAAATGATAGAATTAATTTTTCATGTTCCTAAAAAATTGCTATATAATCTTGGTAAAATATATAATCCATGAGATGAAAGAGTGCATGTAATTAGGGAAGAACATACTTCTCTCATTTTTGGTCATTTTGACATAGGAAAAATATTAGCTTAGTTGCAATGCTATTATTAATAATCTTGGATATATGAGACTATGTCAAAATATTTAAAAGAATGTGTCATGTTTCCCACTAGAAAACCAATTAATATAAAATTGAGTTTGTACATTCCACTTCTTCTCTCTTCTCATTCATGGGAAAGTGTGCCTATGGAGTTTACAGGGGGCATGTTGATGTCTATGAAAGGTTGTGATTGCTTGTATGTTACACTGGATAGTCATTAAGCTTCAAAAGAAAACTTATTTTAATCCATAGGTTGATGAAAAGATGGAAGTGGTCAATAGGAAAATGATACATTTACGTCAGGGATATTGTAGCAAGCATCCTAAGCTTTGGGATGAACAATTGTTGATTTTTTTTTAATTTTCATACTAAGGTCTCCAAGATCATTCCCTCTCAATTAGGGAAGAGATTTCTACCAAACCAAGCTTGTCTCTAAGGTACTCAAGCTTCTTGTTTGGTAAATATTTAGTCAAAATATCTTCTACATACTCATCTATAGGTAAATAGTGCAGTGCAGCTCCACAACCCCATCTCGTACCAGGCTTTGTCCCATCATGAAACACCAAGTCTTTTATCAATATTATGCAACTTTTATTATCACAATGTATTTTCATAGGGCTAAGTGGTCCTTCAAATAAATATGATAATAACTTCTTGAGCCAAACAAATTCCCTGCAAACTTCACTTGAAACAATGTAATAAAATTCAACACTAATTAAAGCAAATTTATATTGCTTTTTTCTCATTCATGAGACCATGGAAGATCCTAAACTGAATTTGTTGTAACCCTAGAGGCAGTTCCTAGCTGAAGGGAAGTAGTTCGTAGAACATCCACTCAGTTCAAATAAAGATATTTTTTATTATCTTTTCCCAGATACAAATCTTGAGGTGTAATGTGATTTAACTCTTGGAAGAATGAACAAACATTTCAAGATAGCCTATATATCTGTGTCTACAGTCTTTTATAAAGTTGCAGTGTAGTAGGAATAATTTTTGAGAATACATTTTTAAGTCACATGGCTAAAAAGAATCCCATACACATAATCTTAGCAGAAAAAGCGAAATGTAGGGAGGTGGAGTGATGAAATTGTGGAGCGCTTTATTAAGGTTTCTCTATGTAAATATTAATGGGCATGTTTAGCTATTCTCAAAGAGTTGATAAATCTGCTTATAAATAAATAAAACAAAAAATTCATACACGAATTTCAAAGGAAGAGTGGACATAATGAATGAGTTACAAATAAGAGAAACACATAGTATAACCAATAAATATTTGGAATCACTTGAAACTTTTATTGATCTTCCAAAAAGGCTTTGAACATTACGCAAAAATTTCTTACAAAAATTCCATGATGCAAAAACTTCAAGCCCCTCATTTTGGTTCCTCTGTTTCCATTAGGTCCCTATAATAGTAGTGTATCCCCTTATTTTTATTGTTAGTGTAGCCCCCTTATTGTTATTTTTGTGCCCATGTAGTCCCCATATTGTTATTATTGTTTCCCATAGAAGCTCACTCTTGTTATTGTTGTGCCCTTACATTATTATTGTTATGTCGACTCTGATTATATTGTGACCCCTTAGACTCTTATATATAGAAATTAGGTTTTATCATTTGAATCATCCAAGAATTTATATTTTATGTAATGTAAAGGAGGTTTCCCCCTCAAAGAGGCTGATTTATAAGTCGTTGATCTATATTATATTTTATTCTCATAAATCACTTGTCACTTGGTTAATTTTTATGGAGGAAATGATAGCACATTATGAGGATACAAAGAGAAACACCTTCTTTATCCAATTGATAAATATCAAACAAAAGAGTTCAATGGAAGAGCACATTGAGGACTTTCAAAAATTGAATACTAGGGTAACATATATTCTAGAGGAGCATAGGGTTGATGTCTTCATAGGGACTTTAAAAGATAACATCCAACATGAAGTTCGCCTTTGAGAAACTGATTCATTAGAAAAGTCATTCAGGGTGGCAAGAAAAGTTGAAAGCAAAATTATGGCAACAAGGAAGTCTACCACTCACAACTATAAAGATGGAAGTGTTGCTACTCCTAGCCTTCCACAAGCTACAAGGTTGACACCACAACAATTGGAGGAAAAAAGAGCAAAAGGGATTTGTTATAGTTGTGATAGAAAATACACTAAAGGTCATAAGTGTGCTGAGAAGAAGTTATTTTACATAGATTGTGAAGAGGAGGATGAAAAGGAATAAGAAACATAAAAAGAGGAGGATATACTCTAGGAACCAACCCCAAAGAAAGAATAAATGAATCCAAACATATATTGTAATGCATTGGTAGGAATTACCACTCCTCAAACTCTCAAGATAAAAGGATATATCAAGCAGAGAAAGGTAATAGTGTTGATTGACTCAGGTAGTACCCATAATTTTATTCATTGTAAGATAGCCAGGGAATTAAATTGCTTCCTATATCCAACACTAGAGTGTCAAGTGATGGTTGAAAATGGGGGAACTATAAATTTATTTGGAAAGTGCCATAATATAAAGCTAACCATGGGGGGATATTTATTGAATAGTCCAATTCTCTCCATTCCAATGGGTGGTGCTGATGTTGTACTAGGAGTCCAATGGTTACAATATTTTGGGATGATAGATTTAATTTTCAATAACGTCTCTTGAATTTTTTTTGGGAAGGAAAGGAAGTTGAATTACGGGGTATCACAGGGAAACCAAGAAAGATAATTAACTCTAATTCCATGAAAAAGCTTCTAAATAAAGAACAATGAGGTGTAATTGCACATTTATGCTCACTAGACGTTCAAACATCAAAATCATCTATTTCTCCAGATCTCCAAAAAGTCTTGGACAATCATTCCAAGGTGTTTGAGACTCCCAAAATACTCCCACTTGTTCGTGATCATGATCATGCTATTCATTTAATTCCAGGAAGTGTTCCTCCAAACATTAGGCCTTAAAAATATCCTTATGCGCAAAAGAGTGAGATTGAACTTATGGTTTCAGAAATGCTAGAGGCTCGTATAATTCAACCTATTCAAAGTTCTTTTCATGCTCTAGTAGTATTGGTGCACAAGAAGGATGGATCATGGCATATGTGTCTGGATTATAGGGAGCTCAACAAGCTCATTATTAAAGATAAATTTCCAATCCACATCATTGATGAATGATTGGATGAATTACATGGGTAAATTTACTTCACCAAGCTAGATATTTGTTTAGGATATCATCAAATTAGAATGAAGACTGAAGACATTCCGAAAAAAAACATTTAGAACTCATGAGGGTCATTATGAATTTTTGGTCATGCCTTTTGGACATACTAATGCACCTTCCACATTTGAAGGTTTGATGAACTCCATTTTCAAACCCTTCCTTAGAACATTTGTGTTAGTATTTTTTTATTATATACTAATATACAAAAAGTTCTTGGAAGGATCACGTTCAACATGTTGACAGGGTGCTCAAACTATTGGAGGAGAAACAATTATACGCAAAAGCCCCCAAATGTTTCTTTGGAGTACAAGAGGTGGAATATTTGGGTCATATTGTATCTCATGAGGGTGTTAAGGTAGACCCTAAAAAAATTAAAGCCATTAAGGAATGGAAAATCCCCACAACCATGAAGAATATTCAAGGATTTCTCGGGTTGATAGGGTATTCTCGCAATTTTGTTAAGAATTATGGGAGACTATCGACACCTCTAACATCATTACTAAATAATGATGCATTTTCTTGGACTCTAGAAGCAACTAAGGCCTTTTAACATCTTAAAGAGGCAATGTTCCAAGCACCAGTCTTAGCTATGCCAAACTTCACAAAAACCTTTATTGTGGAATGTGATTCCTTAGGAAATGTAATTAGTGCGGTTTTAATGAAAGAAGGAAGACCCATTGATTTTGAAAGTCATCCAATCAAAGGAAAGTATTTGTAAAAACCTATTTATGAGAAGGAAATCTTGGCAATATTACATGCATTAAAGCAATGGTAACCTTACCTAATGGGAAGACATTTCAAGGTAAAAAAAAATCATGATAGTCTTAAATAATTTTTGGAACAAATATTATCGTAAGAAGAGAAACAAAAATGGGTCAAAAAGATGTTGGGTGATGACTTTGAAATAATCTATAAAAAATGGAAGCAAAATTTTGTTGCAGATGCACTCTCAAGAAAGCACGAGGATGTGGAAGCATTGCTTTGTACTATTTCTATTATCCAACCTGAATGGATTACCGAAGCAAGGGATGAACGGAAGAATGATGAAGAGGTGTGGACACTCATTCAAAAGTTGCAGTAAGATCCCAGTACATCTAATACTTTTAGCTAGAAAAATTATTCATTATGTTATAAATATTTCTTATATCTTTGTAAGAATTCCAAACTCACATAAAATATTATTTTGGAATTGCACACCTCTCCCTTAGGAGGGCACTCAGGATTTTTAAAAACTTACCAAAAGGTCAAGAAGGAATTGTTTTGGGATGGCCTTAAATATGATATTCAAAAGTTTGTGGCAAAATGTTTGTTTTGCCAAAAAAATAAAGTTGAGACAATTAAGACCCTAAGTCTGTTACAACCTTTATCCATTCCAAGTCAATGTTGGGAGGAGGTTTCAATGGATTTGATCATAGGTTTACCCAAGTCCGAAGGAAAGAGTGTCATCATGGTAGTAATTGATAGAATTACCAAGTATGCACACTTTTGTGCATTATCTCATCCATTTAAAGCCAGTATAGTTGCTACTCATCAAGTGAAAGAAATTACCTGGTGAAGATTCCACATGGGAGGATGATAATTTTATACAGAAGCATTTAGAACTACTAAAACGTTGAAGAAACCACTTTTTTGAAGGAGAGGGGCATGTTAGGTCCCTATAATACTAGTGTATCCCCTTCTTTTTATTGTTAGTTTAGCCCATTTATTGCTATTTTTATGCCCAAGTAGTCCCCATATTGTTATTATTGTGCCCCATAAAATCCCACTATTGTTATTGTTGTTCCCTTAAATTAATGTTATTATGTTAGCTCTAATTATATTGTGACCCCTTAGACTCCTATTTATAGAAAGTAGGTTTTGTCATTTGAATCATCCAAGAATTGATCATTATGTAATGTAAAGGAGGTTTCCCCTTGAAGAGGTTGATTTCTAAGATGTTAATGATCTATCTTTTCTTCTATTTTGTGAGTTGGTTACATAACAATTTATTTTAAAGAAAATTAAATGAAAAAAAATAATGCATAACTGTCAAACTGTGTAACTACTTAACTATTTTCTTAACTAAAACTTATGTGTTAAAACAAAACAAAGTCTTCATATTTGAATATTCAAATGTTCAATGGAACTTTGATCCTAGGACTCGGCATATGGTTCCACTACTTCAACTCCAACGTGTTATATTAAATTTTCACATATGTTCCAAAGGATTTGATTAGGAATCACACATTGACTCATTCTTTGAAAAATAACCTATAGATATAATAATTTGGTGTAGTTTGGTATTGAACCAGATAAGGTATTTCCTAGCCATAGAAAATGAAAGTCTCTCTGTAGGAAATTGACCCCAATTTTACCCTTCAACACCACAATTTTCTCAAGAGATCAATGTAATATACACTTAAAAAATATTAATTCCTATTCATAATTTTCCTAAGGAAGCAAGATCCCATCCATATTCCAACTTCTTGGCAATCGAGCTCTTTGTCTCTAATCAAATCTAGAATAAAAAGCAACAACAAAATTCCTGACTATTTCCAATTTTCTCTCAGTTTGAATGCGTAGATGGTTATTTTCAATGATGTTGCTGATTTACATAATGATTGTAGTCCTGCCAACAATATGCATTGTCTTAAGCTCTACTGCAGATTTTTCATTAAGATATTTGATAATTTTTCTAGCATTATACTCTTCTTTTTGCATCTACTTCTTACGTGAAGCTACAACTTGGGTAATATCAGTGAGTACAACCCTTTATTCAAGAAAAACTTGGAAATATCCCCACGTGGAACACACCTATTGAATTATGTCATCCCAAATGACCTGCCTGGATTCAATCAAATATATATTTCCTTTCAACCTGTTCTTTAGATATTTTATCTCTTATTGAGATGAATTATATTTCTTAGTGAGTTCATCTTTTTCTAAACTTGTAGACCTCAATTGTTTCTCCTTAACAATTAATTCTGCTTAAGACAATGTTAGATTATCCTAGAGTTTTTTCATCTCTACCTCTGAAAGTGTGAGTTTAGTCATCACCTTTGTTAAATTGTCTGAAGGATCTTCTGATTCATTGGACACTACAATTTTACATACATGGCTCTTTATATTATGCTCCAAGTCTTTAACCTTTTCTTTCAAGGTTACTATTTATTTGTTTCTTCCTATCAACTTAGTCAATAACTACTCCTTTTCTTTTTCTACAGTGGCTAATTCAGTTGTTTGAACAAGTTCTGTTACAGGAATCTTCAACTTTTGTCTCAATGAATGCATTCATAATTTGTCCTTTATATCATAATATTTATTTATTCTCTCTCATTTGTGACGATGAATTCCTTGAAACCTTCATTCTGAAAATGTAGAGCTCTGGAATTGGATTTTTTTGTTTGAGTATGTTTGAGGCCTTTTCTAAAAGATTCCATGCTGTAAAAAACCCAGGTTGAAAGTTCACGTAATAAATTTAATAAAGTAAAAATAGGACCAATGTCATGTCGCACGTATTCCAAGTTGAATGTTGGGAAAAATATCTTAGTGGGTGTTCATTTTGGTTTATTATGGCTAAAGAAATTGGAAAAGGGAATGGCAAAGGATTTGAAAAGGAAAAGAGGCATTAATTGACATTTTATTTATAAAAATAAATGAAATTAGGAGAAAAGGAAGGTGAAAGGTCATAGGTTGCATGTGAGCAGGAAATTGAAGGGAAAATAGAGGAAATTGAAGAAAATATAGGCATAAACGATAAAAAGTATCCTAAGGATCAATTCACAACTTTTTGTCAGTTTAGTTTTTAGAATTAGTTTCAGAGAGGAGAGAGCACTAAGAGGAGAAAAAAAGAAATAAGCAAAGGAAGGATAAGAAAAGGAAAGGAAATAAAATAAAAGGAAATCAAAGAAGGACAAGGAAATCAAAGGAAGGAAAGGAACAACTTCAACGAGAATACTTGTAGGTAACAAATTGCATGTATAATTTCTTAGTTGGTTTTGACATGCATGGTATGGAAATGTTGGTATTTGGTTCTTTTACTGTCATTAGCATGGATATTTCCAGGTTTTGACAATGGATTTTATCCTAGCCTTTCCATTTTCAGATAGCCATGGTGTGATGCGATTATCATCGGTTTGAGTTTAGATTGCCGAAATATTTTGGATCTGGGTGAGGTGGTCATAGGAAAATTTCCAAAGGCCTAGGAATCCATTGACCAATAATGGTGGGATACACGATAAATCATTAGGGTGGAGATAAGAAAATTCCTCAAGGCATCGGTGGATAAATTTAGAGGAATCAAATATTGGTTTGGTTTTGTGATCTTGACACCAGTTTAGGTGAGATAACGGTAAGGTGAGGGTGGAGTTGGTTTAACCTCTGGATTCCCTTTTTTGTGTTTGGATTGGTTTATCTGATGGGTTCCTACATTCATGTTTGGAATATGGCACGGGGGTGTTTGACTAAAAGAAATATCTGGCTCAACCAATCTATGGTTGGGTGGAACGTGGAATTTTGGAACCTTGTCAGTTTCACCTATGTTAATAAGAGCTAAGTTTCCCTTTCTTTGATAAGGAAATGTGCTGGTTATTATTTGGCTTTAATGATTGTTCTCTTATTGATATTTATATGGTTATATGTTGGTTATAAGCATGGTTTTATGACAGATCTTATTCATGGTTCTTTTCATGTATTTACTTGTAATTGAATAAATAATGAATGCAAGATATGATAGCTTATGTGAGAAGGTAGTGACCCTTCTTGTTAAAACTCAGATAAATTTTCAATCCCTTATAATCATACTTGAATTCATGACCTATAGGTTGCATATTTACCAAGTGTTTGATAGAATGTTAGTCCCAATTAGGGATGGTCAGGTCAAGTCCTAGTTTCAGTTTTGCGCTTACAAGAATTTTTTATATGTCATTTATTTTCTCTGGAGGTTTTACTGAGTTCTAGGCAAAGACCTGAGTCATGGCCCTGAATACGTGGTACAAAATTTAGAGTCACTAACATAGAATTGAGCATAAAAGTCCATAGTATCATGGGGGAAGGCTTATGGAAGTGATTAGGGACCCATAGTCACATGGAGGCCTTGGAAAGAGAGCGACTGGGGCTCTATGTTAGGGGAAAAGTGAGTTTTCTCAGGGGTTGGGTTACTCCTGGAGTTCTTGTGGCATCTGAGGGAAGTTAGTAAGGTCTTAAGTTGTCAAATCCATTTACTTAAGAGGAGGTTGAGTCTTATCATAGTTACCCTCAACTCATGTTTACCCCAGGAAACACCGTGAAAGTGGGTAAATGTGGGAGGAAGCATTACAGGGTGGTATCAGAGCATGGTTTAACACTTGGATTAGATTGGGTGAATTTGTGTTGTTATGCATGCATTGTCATGGTTAATAATGTCATGCATGAGGTTATGGTGTGAAGGATATGTCATTATGATTCTATTGGTATGTTATGATGTTGATGTGTTGGCTAGGATAGAGCAGGAGATGCAGATCTTCAAAGCGAGGTTGCAACACTAGACTTTGGGGTAAGAGCATATCTTCATAAACGTATTGTATGTCTGGCATGCAAGTATGTTGGTTAATGATTGTTATAAGTAGTAGGGTTGTGTACGTGTCTGTTATTCTATGGTTTTTGTGGTTACATGTATGATAAATGTTAGTTAATCAGTGTGATCATATGTACTTGTGTCGGTTAGCCATGAAGGATAGTAACTTGTTGTTATATGCATTATGGTCGTATGCATGATGGTTATGGTCATTGTACTTAGGATATTGATGTTATATGTATCATGATAATTTGGATTTACCTATACGAATGGTTAGGGTTATGAAATTTAGGTATGAGTCGATATGCTTGTGATATTGTGTCATAATAATCTAGACTGTTTGTGCATATGTGATTGTTATGCATGAATGAAAACTGTTTATGAGTTTATGATGTGAACATGTTAGATAATTACTGTTATGGATATCATGACCTTAATTATGTTTGGATTTATATGCTGTGAATTTATATCGCGCTAATCTAGATTGATTGTGTAGACAAGATAGCCTCCCTTGAGACACATTAAGGTATGAGTTTTCTTATGTCGTCTACTTGGTGCTTGAATGTTTGATTATGTCATATATTTGGTGTTTGAGCGTCTAGTGTCTATTATGTTGTCTATATGATGTTTTAATGTTTGATTAGTTTCATGATATGAGTTTGTATCTATAAGATGGCATGAAGGAATGATCTTGTTTTGAGATGGTTGCACTTACACATATGTGCTGAGAAAAGTTGATATGCATTTGAGTATAAGTAGGTGATAATTGTAGCATTATGTATTATGACTATGAGTTTATTATGAGATCTTTTTTAGTCTTGAAGAAGGTTTTCTTGATCTTTGGAACGTGTGACTGGCATGTGTGAGAAGTTTCAGGGAAACATGCATGGTATTAGCATGACAAGGTAATAGTTGATGTGTTTATATAACTAACAGTTGGGTAAAGTGACACTACATAGTAAGAATTAATTGCAGTAAGGAATACTTTATAAGAAAGGAATTGTGATAATTCCTTTAGCTATGATTGGAAACTGCAATTCTAAATGAATGAATGCTTTGAATACAAGAATCCTTCTTAACCCTAATCTTGTTTGACATTATGTGGATATACTGTATATTCTGTACTTGAAAGGTATAACAATTGGTTTCTAGTTATAGATGGATTTGTTAAGGAATTGCAGTCCCTTGAGATATGGCACATATGTTTTCAACTATAAGGCAATGTGCTTGGCACAACATGATAAGGTAACTTCTTTATTGTTATGTCTATTTATGCATTGACAATTATGTGTTTAAGGCAGTATGATACAGAGAATTGCATGACAAAGAGACTACCATGAAATCTTGGAGAAGGCTCACGTTGAGCTTTCCTTTGGAAGCATTGGGAACCCATAGGGATTGAATTATGGTTTCTGTTGAGAGTCTTGTGCTTTTAGTATTTTTTGATTTTTTTACGACTGATTTTCGGTCTTGAATGCGTATAGTGCACGATCATGCCAATTTTTTTGCAGTGTCGTATTTCCATTGGTTTCATGGTTTTCTTCTTGGTTTATTTTGGTTATTTCCTTTTATGTTTTTAGGGTCTTAGGGATTGGTTGGAGAAAGAGGAAATTTAGTGGAGCTGGGGGAGAGTTGAATGAATTCCAATAGGTAATATAGTACCTGGATTAAGCGCGATGCATGTATAAGGGTGACTGAAGACAAGCGTATGACAACCGGTTGGATTGGTGGGGTCCATTGGGGTAAATGGATGGTGGAAAGACAATCATGAGAAAGGTAACAGGAAAGGTAAAGTAAATGGATTTGAGGTGTCAAATGGCTTGACTATGTTGGGAACTATTGTTCTCAATGTTTTGCATGCGTTGCATGAATAAAGGGAGTTATCTTAACCTAGAACTTATGATATTTGGTAATTATGTGGTGATCGTCATTATGCTAATGTGTATATATGTATATGTATGTATGTATGTCATTGTCTGACAGGGTCGTCAGGGATCATGATTGCTTTATGCTAATGATTACATATATGTATGTATGTATGCCATTTTTCTAATAGGGTCATTAGATATCATGTTTGTTTTATGATTATGTTTATATGTATATATGTATGTCATCATCTGGAAGGATCTTCAAGAATCATTTTTGTGGTTGAATGATTGCTTATGCAAGTGAATGACATGGCTGGTTCTTGGTTTATGAGGAATCAGGTGGGAAGAGTAGCCCTGAAAGATATATGAGGTAAATATAAGGTAGATATGAATTGATTTTATATTCTTGTACTATTCCTATGTTTATGTTATGAATAGGTAACACTAAAGGATACATCAACGAAATGAAAGCAGTGTGATCTGTGACATGGTGGACAAGCATGGGAAAGGTTTCCTGGTAGAGACAGTGTAGTATTTAGATGTGCAGTACTACTGTTGTATGTCTATTATACATGATGTACCTATGATGTTATGTGCACGTTGGATATATAATGTTATGTGTTAATTACATATGCGGTAATGTGTACATATAGTGTTGCGTGCATGTTGCATATATGGTACTGTGTACATATGGTGTTGTGTACGTGTTGTATATTCAATGCTATGTACATATGGTGTTGTGTATGTGTTTTATATGCGGTGATGTATACATATGGTGTTTTGTACATATTGTATATGTGGTACTATTTACATAGGGTGTTATTTACATGTTGTATATGCGGTGTTGTGTACATATGGTGCAGTGGGCATGTTGGATATGTGGTGCTGTGTACATATGGTTCCATGGGAATGTCCATATGCAGTGGTATGTACATGTGGTGTTGTGTGCATGTGGTTTTCTGTACATGTTGTACATGTGGCGCTGTGTGCATGTGGTGCTATGTACATGTTGTGCAAGAGGTGTTGTGTACACATTGTGTAGATGGCATTGTGTACATATCATAAATATTGTGTTGTGTATATTTGGTATGGTGTTACGGGTATTGTGCATTCGTTGTATCATGACATGTGTATTCATGGTACTTTATGAAGTGTACGTATATGTATTGTGTTGTACACCGAGTGTAGGTTTATATCTCATGTTGTACACCAGGTGTAGGTGTATGTGTAGCATTGTACACCGAGTGTAGGTGTATGTGTTGTGTGGTACATCGAGTGTAGGTGTATGTATTGTGTTGTACATTGTGTGTAGGTGTATGTATCATGTTGTACATCAAATGTAGGTGTATGTGTCGTTTTTTACACCAAGTGTAGGTGTATGTGTTGCATTATATATTGTGTATATGTATATGTTGTACAATGTGACAGGATAGGAAGGTATAAGATTGTCTTTTCCTTTTTTTGATATCGAGGGTTGAGGCAATTTAGTCTTTGGATGCCCTTGTTTTTGATATTTAGGGTTGAGGTGGTTTAGTCTCTGGATGCCCTTGTTGTTTATATTGAGGTTTGAGGAGGTTTAGTCTCTGGATGCCCTTATTGTTGCTATTGAGGGTTTATGCGATTTAGTCTCTAGATTCCATTGTTGTTGATATTGATGGAGGAGGCAGTTTAGTCTTCGTAAGCCCTTGTTGCTTAAAGAGAAGAGTAGGAAATGAGTGATTTCCAGGTTTTTCAATTGATTCAATATGTGTGCGGAAAGGGTAAAGAACCAAGGAAAAAGTAAAGAACCATTTGAAAGATAAATATAAATATTTTACTTCAATTTCTAACTATGCATGTGATCTATGATTATGATTTATGATGGTTGTGTTTCGAGCTGACCGGATGAGATATGTTTATACATGATGATTTGGTAAAATATATGGTTTGACTTGTTGGGACAAGAAGTAAATGGAATCACAAGTGTACCTTATTGATGGGCCACCAATGAGGTATGATTTGAATTGGTTTCAATTCCTTTTAGTCTAATATAAATTATGTGCTTGGTACAGGAAAACATGGAAATTCCTAGGCTATGTGGTTGAAACTATCTGTAAGAATTAGTAGCAACAACAAAAAGGAATTGGAACAGGAAATAATATGCTGGTAAAGCACTTTAGGAGCAGGGTCAGTGTGGGACATTGGTACCCAATAGTGCCCATTAATTTCCATGAGCATGCTATGATTGGTGAGATAGTTTTGAGGCAAGTATATGCCTTGGTTTTTAGACCTTCCGATGCGAGGAAACCTTGCCAAGGGATGGATAGCCCGAGATAGGGGATGCCAGGGAACTTGGAAGGTGAGTGGTTGCATGGAAGGGGGTGGCTGGATTGCTCGAGGGATTGTGTAGTAGAGAAGGGAAGGTTGAGGATGGATTTTTTTTTTGTCATCAACATTTCGAGATGGAATCAGATGCAAATTAGAGGTGTGCCCTGGAACAACTAGCCGGTAACTATTCACTGAGAAGACAAGTGGTGCAGGATTGTAGCGATGGGCACTGTATGCAGTTTTGACTTTGGATGTGGATTCTGTACTTCCTGGGAAGGAGGTGAATTCTGGTATTACTTTGAGGGTGGAGGTGTGAGAATCTGGATTCCCTTGTTGCGGATGTAGGCATCATATCCTTTTATTTGTTGGTTAGAGAAAATGTGCATATGCATATGTATATTTGTATATTATTGTAAATACAATATCGAGCTGGATTATAAAGATCAATGAAATATGGTTATTTGCTGGTTGGAGTAAATGTGCATAATTAGATGTGGTTGCTATTGGAAAATACCACAACGAGTTGTGTTATAAAGGTCCAATAAGTGGTATGGTTATCATATTTTCATGTTTGTCGTGATGGTTTTTATTTGAGTAGGATGTTATTGTAAATACTGCAACATGTTTTTGCATTTAAGCGGTTTTTCTGGTTGTAGGTGTCATGAAACACCGAGGATGGTGTTCCCCTAAGGGGGAGGGGTTTGGAACAACCTCAGGCTGAAATTTCATGTAATAAAGTTATTAAACGAAAGATAAGATCAAGGTCATGGGACACATATTCCAAGATGAGTGTTGGGAAAAAAATCCTAGTGGGTGTTCATTTTGGTTTATTATGGATAAGAAAATTGGAAAAGGAAATGAAAAAGGATTTTAAAAGGAAAAGAGGCATTAATTGACATTTTATTTATGAAACTAAAGAAAATTAGGAGAAAGGAAGGTGAAAGGTCACATGTCACATGTGAGGAGGAAATTGAAGAGAAAATAGAGGAAATTAAAGAAAATAGAGGCATCCCACTTTCTTGGGGAATTTTGGTTATGTTTGTGGGGGTTAATAGTCATTAAGCTTCAAAAACACACTTCTTTTCATCCATATTTTGATGGAAAAATGCAATTGATCAATAGGAAAATGATACATTTACGTCAGGGATATTGTAGCAAGCATCTGAATATTTGGGATGAACAATTATTGATTTTCATCCTATGGTATTCAAGGTCACTCCATCTCAATTAGGGAAGAGATGTATACCAAACCAAGCTTGTCTCTAAGGTACTCAATATTCTTGTTTGGTAAATATTTAGTCAAAATATCTCCTACATGTTCATCTATAGGTAAATAGTGCAACTCCGCGACCCCATCTCGTACCAAGCTTCTAATGTGGTGGTACTTATTATTTATATGCTTTGTCCCAACATGAAACACCGAGTCTTTTATCAATCTTATGCAGCTTTCATTGTCATAATGCATTTGGGTAGGGCTAAGTGGTCCTTCAAATAAATATGATAATAACTTATTGAACCAAACAACTTCCCTACAAGCTTCACTTACAACAAAAAAATCAACTTCAACACTAATCAAAGAAACTGCATCTTACTTTTTTCTCATTCATGAAACCATGGAAGATCCTAAACTGAAGTTGTTTTAACCCTAGAGACAATTCCTAGCTTAAGGGAACCAATTCCTAGAACATCCACTTAGTTCAAATAAATATATATTTTTTATCTTTACCCATAGAAAACTCTTGAGGTGTAATGTGATTTAGCTTTTGGAAGAATGAAAAAACCTTTCAAGATGGCCTATATATCTGTGGCTACAGTATTTTTTGAAGTTGCAGTGTAGTAGGAAGAATTTTTGAGAATAAATATTTAATGCAGAGGGCTAAAATTAATCCCATACACAAAATATTAGCAGAAAAATGCGAAATGAAGGGAGGTGGAGTGATGAAATTGTGGAGTGCTTTATTAAGGCTTCTATATGTAAATATTAATAGGTATGTTTATCCATTCTCAAAGTGTTGATAAATATGCTTATAAATAAAGGAACCAACAACTTCATACACGGATTTCAAACACAATGAATTATTTACAAAGAAGAGAAACACATACTATAACCAAAAAATATTTGGAATCACTTGAAACTTTTATTGATATTACAAAAAGGCTTTGAACATTACGCAAAAATTGCTTACAAAAAGTCTCTAAGGAAAAAAATTCTAGCCCCTTATTTTGGTTTATCTATTTCTTTTAAATAAAATTACATGAAAAACAATTATGCATATATAAATGTCAAACTGTTTAACTACTTAACTATTTTCTTAACTTATACTTATGTATTATTACAAAATAAAGTCTTCATCTTTGAATATTCAAATGTTCAATGAAAATTTTCTACTGGGACTCAGCATATGGTTCCACTAATTCAACTGCAGCATGCTAGATTAAATTTTCACATATGTTCCAAGGGATTTTGTGGGGAATGGAACACTGAATCATTATTTTAAAAGTAACTCGTAGATATGATAATTTTGGTGTAGTTTGGTATTGAATAAAAAAAGGTATTTATTGATGACAGCAACTAAAAGTGTCTCTACTGGAAATTGACCCCAATTTTACCCTTCAACACAATAGATTTCTCAAGAGATGAATGTAATTTACGCTTAACAACTGTTAATTTCTGTTCATAAATTTCCCAAGGAAGCAAGCTCCCATCCATATTCCAACATCTTGGAAACCAAGCTCTTTGTCTCTAATCAAATATAGAATCAAAATAAACAACAAAATTTCTGACTATTTCCAATTTTCTCTCAGTTTGAATGCACAGATGGTTCTTTTCAATGATTTTGCTGATTTACATAATGAATGCATTTGTGTTAAAAATATGTATTATCTTAAGCTATGCTGCAGATTTTTGCATTCATAAATTTGATAATTATTCCAGCTTTCGGTTCGTCTTTCTACATCTACTTCTTACATGAAGCTACAACTTGAGTAATTTCAGTGAGTACAACCCTTTCTTCAAAAACAACTTGGAAATATCCCCATGTGGAACACACCTATTGAATTATGTAATCCCAAATGACCTACTTGGATTTAGTCAAAGATATATTTCCCTTTGACCTATTCTTTAGCTCTTTTATCTCTTCTTGAGCTAAATTATATTTCTTAGTGATTTGATCTTTTTCTAAACTTGTAGACCTCAATTGTTTCTCCTTACCACTCAATTTTGATTGAGAAATGTTAGATTATCCTAGAGCTTTTTCGTCTCTACCTATGAAAGTGTGAGTTTAGTCATCACCTTTGTTAATTTTTCTGAAGGATCTTTTGACTCACTGGACACTACAATTTTACATACATGGCTCTTTATATTCTGCTCCAAGTCTTTAAACTTTTCTTTAAAGGTTACTATTAATTTGTTTCTGCCTATAATCTTAATCTTCAACTGCTCCTTTTCTTTTTCTACAATGGCTGATTTAGTTGTTTGAACATGTTATGTTACAAGAATCTTCAACTTCTATCTCAATGACTTCATTTCAGACTCCGTGCTTTATATCATAATATTTATTTCTTATATGTCATTTGGATAAACCCCAAGCTTGATGATCAATTCCTTGAAACCTTCATTCTACAAATGTAAAGCTCTCGAATTGGATTTTTTTTTGTTTGAGTATGTTTGAGGTTTTTTTCTAAAAGCTTATATGTTGTAACAACCTTAGGTTGAAAGTTCATGTAATAAAGTTAATAAAGGAAAAATAAGACCAAGGTCATGGGACATGTATTCCAAGCTTAATGTTGGGAAAAACATCCTAGTGGTTGTTCATTTCGGTTTATTATGGCTAAAGAAATTGGAAAAGGCAATGACAAAGGCTTTAAAAAAGAAAATAGGCATTAATTGACATTTATTTATGAAAATAAAGGAAATTTGGAGAAAGGGAAGGTGAAAGGTCACATGTTGCATGTGAGGAGGAAATTGAAGGGAAAATAGAGGAAATTGAAGAAAATAGAGACAACAATGATAAAAAGGATTATGAGGATCAGTTCACAACTTTTTGTTAGTTCATTTTTAGAGTTATTTTCATAGAGGAGAGAGCACCAAGAGGAGAAAGAAATCAATCAATCAAAGGAGGGACAAGGAAAGGAAAGGAAAAGGAAAGGAAAAAAAAGGAAATCAAAGAAGGATAAGGAAACCAAAGGAAGGAAAGGATCGAGCAGGTTTAACGGGAATACTTACATGTAACAGGTTGTATGTATGATTTCCTAGTTGGTTTTGAAATGCATGGTATGTGCAAATTTGTATTGGTTCTTTTACTGTCATTGGCATGGATTTTTCCGGGTTTTGACAGTGTATTTTAGCCTAGCCTTGCCATTTCTGGATAATAATGGTGTGATGGTATTTTTATCGGTTTGAGTTTTGAATTTCCAGAAGATTTTGGATCCGGGTGAGGTGGTCTCAGGAAAATTCCCAAAGGCCTAGGAATCCCTTGATTGGTAATGGCAGGATACAAAGTAGAGCCTGAGGGTGGAGACATGAAAAATCCTCAAGGTATTGGTGAATATATTTTGAGGCATCCAAGCTTGGTTTGGTTTTGTGATCTCGACACCAGTTTAGGTGGGATCATGGTAGGGTGAGGGTGGAGGTGGTTTAACCTCTAGATTCCTTTGGTTGTGTTTATATTGGTTTATACCATGAGATACCACATTCATGCTTAGAATATGGCACAGGGGTAATTGGCTGAAAGAAATATTTGGTTCAACCAATCCATGGTCGGGTGGAACATGGAAGTCCTTAAATTGGTCAATTTTTCCTCTATTAATAAGAGCTAATTTTCTCTTGCTTTGATAAGGAAATGTATTGGTTATTATGTGGCTTTAATGGTTGTTATCTTATTGATATTTATCTAGTTATATGATTGCTATAAGCATGGTTTTTTGACAGATCTTAGTTATGTATATTTTCATATTTTTACTTGTAATTTAATGAATAATGAATGCAAGATCCAATTGGTGATATGAAAACTAATGTGAGATGGATGCGACCCTTCTTATTTAACCTCAGATAATTTTTCAATCCCTTATGATCACACTTCATTCATGACCTATATGTTGCATATTTACCAAGTGTTTGAAAGAATATCAGTCCCGATTGGGGATGGTAAGGTCAATTCGTGGTTTCAATTTTTGGTTTACAAGAATTGTTTCTATGTCATTTATTTTCTCTGGAAGTTTCACTGAGTTCTGGGCAGAGACTTGAGTCATGTCCTTGAAAATGTGGCACAAAATTCAGAGTCGCTGGAAAAAAACTGGACATAAAATTCCATAGTCACATGGAGGTAGGCTTATGGGAGTGACTAGGGACCCAAAGTCACATGGACACCTTGGAAAGGGAGCGACTAGGGTTGTAGGTCAGGGGAAAAGTGAGTTGTCTCATGGGTTGAACACGTGGAGGGGTTGGGTTACTCTTGGAGGTCCTGTGGCACTTGAGGGAAGTTAGTAAGGTTATAAGTTGTCGACTCCATTTCCTTAAGGTCACATAGGAGGTTGAGTCTTATCATAGTGACCCTCAGCTCATGTTTACCCTAGGAAAGCCGGTGAAAGTGGGTAAATATGGGAGGGGGTGTTACATATGGTCTATTGATTATTGAATAATTTATTCTTTAATCACTATACAACATCTCACCTGGATGCCTGTGGAAATTGATCTTATCATGTAATGGAACATCAATTATATTAAGATAGATATATTGTCTTAAATTAAACACCTAAAGGAAGTGATTGAAAATTAGGATGCAAAAGATGAAGTTTCAGCTGATTTCTTTCTAGGTCCATCACTGAGAGTAATATGTTATGATAAGTAGAATATTCTTTCACAATCGACTAAGACATTATTTCACTTTTTACCTTTTTACTCTTCTCCTAAATTAATTGATAATTATTTAATGTAATATCTATTACAAAAGAACTTCCTTCCTATAATTTGGTTCACGAATAGTGAGTGGCTGCTACATCCACGAGAAAATCTAGGTAGGTCAACATGAAGGGATCTACCTATTGACCAAACTAGCAAGGCCTAACCCCAAGGGTGTTGAGTAGATTTGACCCTGTGACCTTCCGATAGGTGAGGTAATTAGCAACAAGAAATTGACCAACTGAGCTATCCATTGGGGCTTACAAAAGAACTTCCTTTAGTTGTGGACACTTCTATATATTTAGGACTCGAAGGAATGATAACCTTAGCATTTCCAAAATTCATTTGAAAACTTGGTTGACCAGACGTCTCTTTTGTCTGCTTCACTTGTATTTCCTCCTCATCCCAACCTATATTTTGGTATTTTTCGATGGTTATACATCTTCCACATCTACATCTATTATTTTAACTATATTTTTTTTCAAATAATTTTCTTTGACTGAAGCGGTTTCAACTTCTAACTCTGAATTTGTAGGCCAATTATCTTGATTTTCTTTCTATTCTATTTTTAGTATTATTTCTTGGGGATATGGTGTTGAATTAGTATTCTTAATTCTTTCAGAAATGACATGGTGAGGGTCATATTTCCATCTCTCCCATAGTTCACAATGAAATTATTTCATCATCTCCACCACCTGAGAAAGAGCTTGTCTAGAATTTACTATGAAAGGACCTACAACATTTTCCAATTTAAACATATATCCTTTATTCCTGGGAATAAAATGAACTTGATCAACATGTAGGATTTTTAGTATAAACTCTAGGGAGAATATTCTCATAGGAAAAAAAATTGGCAACCAACAAGGTTTCACACCTCACATCCATATAACCTTATTTCCATAAATTTTTTAAAAATATAGCAATCTCCTACCCTAGTATCCTTAATGAGCCGCAATAAATTCTTTCTCCATGGTAGAATCCTTAGGGGTGGTACATTATTCAAGATAGTGAAAATAATTTCCATATATGTGGACAAAAACTGAGAGAATCCTTCATTATTAGGTTTCTTTTGACCACATTAGTCTAATTAAGTAATGATTTCCTTTGTATTTTGGAATCAAAGATATTTAGATCTAAATACTCAAATTTATCCACATGAATATACAAAAAAAAGATAAACCATTATAGAAAGGTGTCTAAAGCAATTGGCAAGCTGGAATTTCATGAATTGAATGTTGATGGATAAAACTAAGTATGAAGGTGTATATAGAACCACCTCTAGCTGCAACATTTGAATTAAAAACCCCAGGGCTGGTTTAGTTACATTCCCTGTATCATATTCACCTAACAATAGTAATATTATGGCCAATAATTTCTATGAATCATGAGAAAACAAAGACATAGGGTAGGTTCAACTATTGTAGGAATTTGTGACTCTGGAGGCAGAATTAGATTAAACATAGACTGTTTGTTTTCTTCTGAAAACTAAGTGAAATTAAAAAGTAATGAGGTATCAATGAATTGTTGAGAACTCTACATATTGGGGAAAATAATATTTTATGAATGAGGTCAGGTGTAACCTCAATAACATTCTCTCCTATAGAGAAATAATGTAATTTCTCTGTGAAATATATGAAGATACTAACCAGGGCCTGAATTTTGGGAAATGACAGGTAGTTGGGATATGATATAATATAAACCAGACAAAAAAACCCTAAATATGTATTTTTTTGTTCAAGAAACGACCAAAACAATAAAAATGTAATTACTCAAAATCGAGGGGGAAAAGAGTGTCAGACTTCAACCTCGATGCCCATTAAGGATGATTGAGTGGTGGGATAAATATTTGTCAATTTCAGGCTGACTTTGGGGATATTTTTAGCTTAACCATTATGAACAATTATAGTCTGATACAAAATTTAAATACCTGGTAATGGCATGAAAGCACACGGAGCTGAGGTTGATGGACTGTCTGCTGGCTTGAATTCTAGTTATCAAAGCTTTTAGACCACAATGAATGACTGGAAGGAACAATTAAATGAGATTCTTAACCCTTTTAGTTAGGGGGAAAATAAATTTAATGATGAGTACGAATGGACGATGGATGATGTGACAGACATATGACGTGGAGGTGATGTAGGAGGATGAGGTGGTATATTGGCTCGCTTGTCTCACTCGCTTGGCATGCTTTCTTGGTGGATGAAACAATCATGTGCTACTATTTGGAAGCAGTTTTAGGAAATAACTTACAACTTTGTGACACCATTTTCTAGGAGTTTTGGTAAAATGAAGTGGGGGTAGTGCAATGAATCTTGACCGTTTATTACATGATCAACTATCTTCAAAATTAGCTTTTCTCTGCCGTTATTTATTTTAAGAGATCGTGTGCTTTACCCCATTGCAATCCCATGTGATGTGACTGTCGATAGACACAATGCGATCTACCATCAAAGTTGCATGACATTTAACCCTATGCACTCATTATTGCGGGCACACATATACATTAATAATTGTCGAGCTTGAAAGGTTAGAACTTTATGATAATAATAATACATTTTTTTTCTAACCACTCTACAAAAATTTTCTCTTTATTTTTACACACACACACACACACACGCACGCACGCACACACACACACACACACACACACACATATATATATTGAAATTTTTGGAGAAATAAAAACTTGAGCTACAACATTGGCTTCACATGGGGATAATGTTTTGGAACAAAATGCTAAGAACCATATATTAGTGCCATCCCCTTGGGCATGGAGTCATATTGTAGATAAAAATTGGTAGTAAAATAAAACACACCGATACTTACAGTGAACTCCCTAGTTTTTACAATGGAAAGAGTAGATGACTTTAATGCTGAAATTAGTTTTTGATAAATTTCCCATTAATAGGCAATTGCAGCAACTCACCATTAGGGTTCTCCAAGAGGAATGTGTTTTTTCCTTTAACTTCAGCTATTTTAAATGGTCCAAACCATAAGGTATCAAACTTACTATGCTTTCCCTTGTCTTCTCATCTAGAATCCCACCTAAGAAAAAAAAATCCTGGATAGAATATTTTGTCTTTAGCTTTCTTGTCAAACATAAATTTCATTTTATCCTTGTACTTGATCAAATTCTATGCCACTTGTTATTTTTTCTCATGTAATTTAACCAACTGATTAATTCCTCTAGTCAATGGGTTTGGTTCTTCCTCTGCATATTGAATTAACTTAGCTACAAGCATAGCTAGCTGACAAGGAAATAAAGATGTAGTTCCATACTTCAATTCAAAAGGATATTTTCCAATGTATCTCTTTGTTTTCAATATATTTTTCCAAAGATAAAACTTCAACTGAGAATCCTAGTTATTTTTATTTTGTGCAATGATCTGTTTGAGAATCCTGACCAAAGTTTTATTAGAAGACTCAACCAATTCATTTCCTTGAGAATAATAAGTAGTGGAATGACTAAGTATAATATTATAATTTTCGCAAAAGTTAATAATTTTTGCAGACTTAAAAGCCTGGGCGTTGTTAGTCACTATCTTTTTCGTGTAACCAAATCTCGCAAAATTTTTGTCTTCAATAAATATAATCAACACTGAATTTGTTATTGTTTGAGTTGGGATGGATTCCACCTACTTTAAAAAATAGTTCGTGGCAATCAAAATCCACGTGTGTTTCCCGCTGGATGGTGGGTGAATTTCACCTATAAAATCCAATCCCCACTACCCGAATGACTCCTCCAAAAATACTAGAACTAAAGGTAGGGGCACTATTTTTTGTTTTTTAGAAAATATCTGACACTCTTTACAAACTTTTACTAATTTATATAAATCAAAGAACATTTTTGGCTAGTAAAAACCAACTTTAAGAATTTTATGAGCTGTTACTCTCCAACTATAATTCCTCCCACAAGCACATCCATGGAATTTATTAATAATCTTAGGGATCTCCTCCTCTATCAAGCACAACAACAACACCCAAAACAACAACACCCAAACAAGGTCTTTCCAATATAATTGACGATTATATATAACAAAATTTTTAGCTTGTAATTTTAAGGCTCTATAGTTAGCTTTGTTAAAACTAGGTGGACATTGAAAAAAAAAAGTAATGAACAATGTGCTTGTAACATTTTGAGCATAAGTATTTATATTCATTTTTTTTATTCTCCTCTTTAGATTTACCCTTCTCAACTTATGCATTAAGCCCAAAATTTGTTAGCAAACAAATTAATACACAAGGCTTGACAATTTTCCTCAAACAAAATCTTGGAAAAACATTTCTCTTTTATTATATTTGTTGGCTATATGTCCATGTCATACTCTTGGATCCTTGCAATCCATTTGCCTCATTTACCTTCGTCATCTCCTTGTGTCAAAACATCCTTAAATAATGGAGTAAGAAACTAAGCTATAACCCTTGATTGCAATACATACGTTCTGAATGCATTTAACGCTTTGACAAGGGCATAAACTTGCTTTTCCAAAATATTATGCTTCAATTCAACATCCCTCAAAACCTGGGAGGAAAAGGCTTCTGACTGCTCTTTCTCATATTTATTCTTTTGTAACAACACAACTACTACAGTGGTGAGTGATGCAAAAGGGAATATTAAAAAATGATTCTCATAATTCAGAATAATTAGTATATGAAATTCCCCCCAAACCCTTTTGATTCTTGAAAAATAATATCTAGCTTCAAGACTCCACTTGACCTCTTTATATTTCTTCAACATACGAATAATTTATTTCACAATATCTGCATAATTAGGAATAAATCTCCTAAAAAAATTAATTATTCCAAGAAAAGAATTGAATCTCATTTTTATTCTTTAGTAAATATATGTTACTGATAACTTCTACTCTATTAGAGTCAATATTTACTCCTTCCTTTGAAACTATATGTACTAATAATTTACCTTCCCTCAGAGAAAACTATGATTTATTTGGATTTAAAGATAGTCCATACTTCCTGCACTTTTCAAAGGTTTTCTATAAATTATCCAAATGTTCATCATCATATTTTGAAAAAATAGTATTATCATCGAGGTAAATAACCACAAACTTATCCTTCTCCCTAACAAAGGCTATATCCACGACCCTCTGAAATGTAGCACCTGCATTCATGAGGCAAAATGGAACCTTGGAATACATGAAAATGCCCCATGGTGTTGTAAACACTGTCTCATTCTGGTCATCTAGATTTACTGCAATCTGGTTGTAACCACAAAACCATCTATCATTGATAATATTGAGGACCCTATTATCTTTTGCAATATGTAATCCACTTTAGGCAATGGATAATTATCCTTTAGGGATTCCTTGTTCAGGTTCTTGAAATCCAGACACAACCTTATATCCCCATTCTTTTTCCTCACTAGGACAATATTTGAAACCCAATCTGAATTTCTTAAAGGGACAATAAGCTTTGCTTGAAGTAACTTCTTAAATTCTTTTTCCATTAAGAGAAGTAACCAAGGATTCATTTGTCTGAGCTTCTGCTTATATGGCTTCACTCCTAGTTTCAATGGATTTTTATGCTTCATAATATCTGTATTATATGTATTCAAATCCTCATATGACCAGGAAAAAATGTCAAAATATTTTTTAAGTAGATCTATATACCTCAGTTTATAGAATTTTTAAATTCCCTTTTGCCAACTTGATTAATTCGGGTTGTTGCTCTGTATCAATATTACAATATTCAATATCTTCCTCCCAAGTTTGTTTGGTTACTTTGGTTTGAATATAATTCACATCAAACAAACTTTCTAATGGTACAAGTCCTTTTGGAATTGCATTACTTTTCAAGTGGACATTCTTTTGATATGCTTTAGAGTCCTTCCAAGGAAAATCTTCTTCAACTCCTTATTCATTTTCACCTTCGTATTCTTGGTCAATTCTTAAAGTAGAGAATTATCCAACTACTTCCATAAAATTCTTGATTTGTTCTTCATCTTCAAATACTTTCTAATACTTCACATTATCAAGTATTGAAGGTCTATACTTGACTTCAATTTGATATCTCAAGTGACAATTTTGAGGAGGCTTGAATGTACTAGCTAGTACTTCCAAAGAGTCAACGAGACTGTTATTTTCTCTTGGAAAAATAATTGTTTGTTAAAAGTTGAGAATAAATTATCAATCAAATCCCACACTTCGTTTCTATATGATCTCAACCTTGGATGTTTGGTATGAAATTGGCCCTTTATTTTTTTTATGACCAAATCAAAATCCCAAAAACTAACAAACATTCTATTTTCAAAATGTATGTGGCTTGTAATCCTAAAATAAAGGCTTCATAATATGTGATGTTGTTTGTTGTGTCAAACTCTATTTTATAAAAAAGAGGAATCATATCACCTTTAGGAGACATCATAAAAACTACTGCACCATTACCTTCCCTAGAGTATGCACCATTGAAGTACAACTTCCAAAAGGAGTTCTCCATTGTTTCTGATTTTAGCACAACTGCTGGCAACTCCACATGAATATATTGAAATATTTTGTCATATATTTCTAGAAAAAAACAAGTTTTTTTTTTCCTGGACATACTTTACGGATTTATTTAGCTTACCTTCTTTGGTAATGGTTTTAACAAACCTTGATTCTATTTATAAACTTCATTCTTCTCCATCAATTATTGAAATAATTTCATATGTGAGATACAATCTGATGGACCCTACAAGTTTCATCCCCTAAGATATTGAAAGAAGAATACCAAATCATGTTGGAATGTCAACAACCACCACATCCACTGCTATACTCCTAACATGAATTTGTGCGTAAGTGACCAACAAATATTTAATCAAAGGAAGACACCGTACTCTTTTTGAATCAAAATATTACAAGTCCTTATACAATTTATTAACTTGTAAACCAAGCTACTCCATGAGAGTTAGAGACATGAGATTATGAGAGGCCCTTGAGTGTAACATACAATTATATAGTATCAAATCATGAATTAACAATGTGAAATAAAAATTAGGAGTCGTAGAATCCTCCTCTACATGCGAGCCAAACATTACGAGTAGTCTGTCCTCTTGTAAATTCACATTATCTTGAGTTGCAATTACCTGTGTTAAATTCGTGAAATTAGCAATTTTATTTTTGTAAGTAGGCTATTTTTCTAATTCTGTCAATTGAAAGAGCATCTTTAATTTTTCTAAATAATTTTCAATGCTAAAACTATATATGCTTTTCTCCACCTTAATTTGTTCATATGTCTCCTTATTTTCTTGAATTACTTGCATTAATTGTGTAGAGTGATTTTCTTGATTTGTTCGACTTGGATTAACTTGCTGAGACTATGATGAATCTCCTCTAGTTACCGGAACGGTCTGAATGTGATCCTTCACCTTATCATTATTTTTTTGTGTAATTTCTTAGGCATGATCATCATTTTGATCCCGATTTCTGGATGTTTTCCTATATATCAGATCATATCTCTTATGCAATTCGACCCTCATTAAGTATGAAAAATTCTCACAACAATCATCAATCTCTTATTCCTGTGCCTTTATTTATTCTTCTTCTGGTAATGTATAATACTTATTCTCTTGAAATTTCAGTGCTTCTTCCAAACTTTTCTCTAGTTCATTTTATATATACAAAGGTGGTTGTACCTGATCCTATTTATATTTCCTCTCCCTCTGATGAAGCTGCAGAGGGGGTCTTCTAAACTAGGGGTTAAAATTCCTATTTTCTCCTTGTTGGATTTGTCTCGGTGGATTTTTATTTTCCAGTTATGATTTTACCAGCTTATTTGAAAGGTTCTTGATTAATTTGGTTATTTCATCCAACTTTTGCTCTTGCATATCCTTTTGCTTCTCTGAAGGCCCAACTTCTTATTTCCCCTTTATTCTATCAACATTCTCTATTTTTTCTTTTAACTTTCCTACTGTTGCTATATTCTTTTCTACCTCCAAAGAATCAGTTTGAATTTTATCAAGAGTAGGAAATTTGATTTCCCTTAGAATAAAACCAAAATCAGAATCAAAAGCCCCAACAAAGACTACTTTGGAAGCTACTAAAGGGGGCTTTATTTTTGCAGGTAAACTATTGTAAAGTTTGTTTATTTTTTTATGAAATCAACAACATCTTCATTAGCCTTTTATTTATACTATTAAATTTTGTTAAAAAATACCCATGATATTTCTTTTCTCCCCATTTCTGCATGAAAACATTTTCTAATTCTTCCCATGTATTAATGAATTAGAAACTATGGTTTTAAACCATTTTCTTGCTTCCCCATCTAAAGACTGTATAAAAAACCTCATAACAACATCAATATACTCAACATTTATATTTTTAGCGAATGCAAAAAAAGTTGCCACATGATTTTCAACCATTACTTCATCTTCTAAAAATAAAACAAGGCAAGAGTTTAAAAGAGTCTTATGGCATATGATTCATTGGATGTGGTAGATTTAGAGGGGCATATCTATTAAGAAAAAATCCATGTATTGCCATATTTTGAAGTGGGAGGGATGAATATTTATTATTTGTGATGCATATGATACAGGAGGAACTGTGGCTATTGGAGAAGGTTTTGATATGGTTGTAAGAACCTGGGATGTAACTAGTGTGAAAATATCTTTAATTTCTTCAAATTTTGGGAAAATAGGGAAAGATAAAGAACCCGATTCAAAATATTCCTCTTCCAATTTAGGCTCTAGAAAAGGAATGTTAGGAGGGGGAATCTCTCCTTCTGAAAAATATAAAGTCCTTGGAGAAATTTAAGGGATATTTTCATTAGTCTTCTGAGAATTGGAAGTTGAAGCCCCATGAGTAGATATAATAGGACTAGGGGCTATTGGAGACTGAATTTCTCCCCAAACTCTCTTTGATTTTTTTTTCAGGGTTAGATAAAGCTGGAGTTTTTTAATGGGAGGTATTAGTGCAAGTGTGAGGTCTTTTTGGAGCCAGGAATATTGATTATTAACTCCCTCTGATGAGTGGTCTCAACCCACACTTTATTTTCTCACCAATCAAATAAATGTTAAAAAATATCCAGGGGAAAATATTCAAATTATTTCCCCAACAACGACACCAAAATATGTTGTAATCCTAGAGACAGTTACTGGATGAAGGGAACCAATGCCTAGGACATCCACTCATTTCAAATAAATACATTTTTTAATATTTTCCCAGAGACAACCCTTGAGGTGTAATGTGGTTTAATTCTTGGAAGAATGGAAAAACCTTTCAAGATGGCCTATATATATGTGGCTACAATATTTTTTGAAGCTGGAGTGTAGCAGGAAGAATTTTTGAGAATAAAGATTTAATGCACAGGGATAAAATTAATCCCATATATAGAATCTTAGCAGAAAATGTGAAATGAAGAAAGGTGGAGTGATGAAATTTTGGAGCGCTTCATTAAGGTTTCTCTATGTAAAGATTAACATGTATAGTTAACTATTCTCAAAGCATTGATAAATTTGTTTATGAAAAAAGAAACCATCAACTTCATACACAAATTTCAAAAAAATAGAAAAAACAATGAATGAGTTACAAAGAAGAGACCCACATACTATAACCAAAAAATATCTGGAATCACTTGAACTCTTATTGATCTTCCATAAATGCTTTGAATATTACACAAAAATTTCTTACGCAAGGTCTCTGAGGAAAAAAATTCTAGCTCCTAATTTTGGTTCCTCTATTTCTTTTAAAGAAAAATACATAAATTTTTTTATGCATAACTGTGAAACTGTCTAAATACCTAATTATTTTCTTAACTAAAACTTATGTATTATTACCAAATAAAGTTTTCATCTTTGAATATTCTAATTATCAATGGAAATTTGATCCTGGGACTCGATACATGGTTCCACAACTTCAACAGCAACATGTTGGATTATATATTCACATCTATTCCAAATGATTTGACCAGGGCTAGCACACTAACTCATTTTTTGAAAAATAACTTGTAGATCTAATAATTTGGTGTAGTCAAGTGTTGAATCAAATAAGGTATTTATCAACCACAACAACTAAGAGTCTTTTTGCAGGAAATTGACCATAGTTTTACCCTTCAACAACATAATTTTCTCAAGATATGAATCCATATTCCAACATCCTAGCAACCCAACTCTTTGTCTCTGATCAAATCTATTATCAAAATCAATAACATAATTCCTTAATATTTCCAATTGTCTCTCAGATTGAATGCATAAATGGTTCTTTTCAATGACTTTTCTGATTTACATAATGACTGTAGTTCTATCAACAATATACATTGCCTTCAACTCTACTGCATATTTTTGATTCAAAAATTTGATAATTTTTCTAGCTTTCTATGGTTCTCTCTGCATATGCTTCTTACATGAAGCTACAACTTCAATAATATTAGTGATTACAACGCTTTCTTTAGAAACAAATTGGAAATACCCCCATGTGGAACACACCTATTGAATTATATTATCACAGATGACTTGCCTGGCTTCAATCAAAGATATATTTCCTTTCAACCCATTCTTTAAATGTTTTATATCTTCTTGAGTTGACTTATATTTATTAGTGAGTTGATATTTTTCTAAACTTGTAGACCTCAATTGTTTCTCCTTAACACTCAATTCTGCTTGAGATAATGTTATATTATCCTAGAGATTTTTCATCTCTACCTCTGAAAGTGTGAGTTCAGTCATCAGCTTTGTTAATTTGTCTGAAGGATATTTTGAATCATTGGACACTACAATTGTACATACATGACTCTTGATATTATGCTCCAAGTCTTTAACCTTTTCTTTCAAGGCTACTATTTTTTTTTTTCTGTCTATCAGTTCAATAATTAGCTGTTCCTTTTTTTTCTATAATGGTTAATTCAGATGTTTGAACATGTTTTGTTACAAGCATCTTCAACTTTTGTCTCAATGATTACATTTCAGACTTTGTGCTCTTTATCCGAGTCTTTATTTCTTCTCTGTCATTTGGATCAAACCCAAGATTGATGATCAAGTCCTTGAAACCTTCATTCTGCATGTGTAGAGCTCTAGAATTGGATTTTTTTTGTTTGAGTCTGTTTGAGGCCTTTTCTAAAAGCTTCTATGCTCTATTGATTATTAAAGGATTTATGCTTAAATCACTCTATAACATCTCACTTGCTTTCCTATGCAAATTCATATTATCATGTAATGGAACATCAACTATATGATTAAGAGATAGATCTATGGTATTAAATTCAACACCTGAAGGAAGTGTTTGAACATTAGGATGCAAAAGAGAGAGTTTCAATTGATTTATTTCTAGGTCCATCATTGATAGTAATCTTGTTTGATAATAAGAATATGCTTGCACAACCAACTAAGACATCATTTCACTTTTTACCTTTTGAATCTTCTCCTGAATTACTTGATAATTCTTTAATGTTGTATCTATTACAAAAGAACTTCCTTCAGCTGTGGACACTGCTAAATATGTAGGACTGGAAGGAATGATAAGATTAGGATTTCCAAAATTCATTTGAAAACCTAGTTGACCAATGTTATCTTCTATGAGCTTCACTTGTATTTCCTCTTCATACCCAATATGTATTTTGGTCTTCTTTGATGGTTGTACATCTTCCATATCTACATCTATTGTTTTAACAATATTTATTTTCAAAGCCTTTTCTTTGACTGAAGGGGTTTCAAATTCTAACTTTGAATTGATCGGCCACATATCTTGATTTTCTTTCCATTCTATTCTTAGTCTACTTTCATGGGGATATGGTGTTGAATTGGTACCTTCTTTTAAAAATGACATGGTGAGGTTCATATTGTAATCTCTCCCCTAGTTCAAAATAAAATTCTTTCATCATATCCTCCACTTGAGCAAGAGCTTGTCTGAAATTCACTATGAAAGGACATACAACATATTCAAATTTAAACATATATCCTCTATGCATGGGAATAAAATGGATTTGATATATATGTAGACTTTGTCTTATAAACTCCAGGGAGAATTATCTCATAGGCAGAAAAATTGGCAACTGATAATGTTGCACCTCACATCCATATAGCCTTATTTATGTAGATTGCTAAAAATGGTACCAATATCCAACCTTTGAATCCTTACAGAGCTGAAATAAATACTTTTGTTATGGTATAATACTTGGGGGTGGTGCATTATTCAAGATAGTGTAAAAAAATTTCATGTATGTGGACACAAATTGCGATAATTCTTCATTATTAGGTTTTATTTTTACCATATTAGTCCACTCAATTACTGATTTCCTTTGTCTTTCGGAATAAAATATATTCAAACCCAAATGCTTAAATTTATCTGTAATAACCTCCTCCCAAATCTACCCAAGTAATCAGACAACAGGGGTAAACATGTGACAAAGAGTTACTATGATGTGATTCAACCTCCTAGGTGACCTTAAGGAAGTGGAACTGATGGAAACACATCAAATAGACCTTCCACATCAACAAAGAACTCCCAGGAGCCAACCCAACCACTTGGGTGTCCAACCCTTGGGTCCCACTAGGCTTTTATACCTTTAAACCCCCATACGCTCCCTCAATATAAGAATAGGTGTGTTTGGGAGGCTCTAGATGCTCCCAAAACATATGCATGCATGTGTTTAGGGACTTTTTCCCACAAACCCATACCAACATCCATGATATTTGAGCTACTTTTTCAAGCCCAGAGCCCAAGTCACTACCCACAACTCAATGAAAAGTTCAGAAATGAAATATAACAATGAAACAATGGTGCACAAGCAAACATTCAAACAAGGAATTGAATGGAACCCTACTAGCTGGGACAAAATTTTCTTCAAACATGTCACAATTATGTAATCGACATGTTTAAATAAAATATATGATCATAGGGGTCTCATACTTCTCTGAGAATCACTAAGAAGAAATGTTGCCTTATCACATTAACTGCATTATCATCTATTTAGGGATAGATACATTGTTCATTCATTTACAAATCAAAACATGATGAGAGCCATACATCATCGCTATCATAAAAATTAGTCATAACTAGCATATAAGTAACATAAGTGACAATCACATAACAATCATATAAGCCAAAAAATAAAAGAATATTTACCCATCATTGCTATTGGAACACCTAATCCTACATGGGTAGGTGTGGAATATGAAAAGTCACAATGGAGTCCAAATGACCTTGGAATATGAAACCAAGAGTCACACCATTGTACTATAAATGTACATCTTTGTATAATGGAAAATAAGAAAGCCTCACGCTTATCTTTCATTTTGTGTTGAGTCTTGTGTGTGTGCATTCTTCTTCTCATACACCATGTGTGTGCTTCAACATGGTGTTTAACATGGTATCGGAGCGGGCGATTGCTGGCCCTACTTCAATTTGAGTGAGCCAT
Source organism: Pinus albicaulis (assembly GCA_034641835.2). Taxonomy (NCBI): domain Eukaryota; kingdom Viridiplantae; phylum Streptophyta; class Pinopsida; order Pinales; family Pinaceae; genus Pinus; species Pinus albicaulis. The sequence continues at coordinate 1,117,543,195 of CM076578.1, read as the reverse complement.
TTGTGTTTATGGCTAGTGCATATCTGCAAAAATTCTTGACATTTTTGCAGCACTCAGTGATTTTGCAGCAGTGTTTTTGCCGCCATTTAGAGGTGTTTTGAAGAGACTTTCTGCAGCATTCATAAATCTGATTTGGAGAAGGAGCAGCATTCAGAAAATTTGCTCCATTCAGCATTTGTTTTGAAGAAGAGCAGCAAGCAGCACTGCACATCTGAAGGTTTATCTTTTTCTGCAATTTTTGCCTATTAAATTTCTGCATTGAAGAGCTGCTGAAAATACTGTTTAAAGAGGATTTCTGAAGGAAAATTTTCTGAGTTTTTCATTGAAAAATTTGTCAAAATTTCTGAGTTTTTACTGGCAAAATTCTGCCTCATTTCCTGAGAAAAATTTCTGCAAGTACCTTCAAACTCTGAATTTTTAAATTCTCTGCTGCTGGAAAGAAAATTCTCTGCAATTACTGAAGATTCTGTTGCTGTTTATAATCTCTAACTCCTCTCTGCTATTTAAAAAAAAAAAAAAAAAAACAAAAAAATCCAGGCCTTTCGGCCTTCCCACTACACATCCCCATCGCTTAACACGCTGTCTACAAATCCCTTACACTCCCTATCGACCTGTCTGCAACTTATCAACACCTCCTCGCTGGTCGCTGCACACTCTTCTCCCGCCTGCATTCAAACTCTATAGCCAACACTCCACCTACGCTATCACAGCCCTCGCCCTTGGCCTTTCGGCCTCCCAACCAACGCTTGATGCACCTTACTCACTGCTTATTTGCATATCTCACTGCAACGTCGCTCCATCCGCCTTGCACCATAAACCACGGCTCCCCTCACCTCGGCACACGCCCTTCCCATCTCATCTCCACGGATTTGGTCGGCCCCCTTACAGTCGACCTGCATCTCCCAACTCACGCGGCATACACCCTCATCTCTGCGCTATTTTTTACACACCTCTCCACACGCAGCCATCCGCTCGGCCTCACTCTGCAACTAAACACCGACCCTTAGCATCTCCCCACTCATCTATGCCTACCACTCCCACGCGCTTCTGGCCGGCCCGCTCGCTTGTTCCCTCGGCTCTCTGCGCCGTCCCATTCCCTACCTTTGCACCCTCTCCTACAATCTGCTCTCACCGTATGCCTTTTGGCCTCCCTCCATACACGTTTTGTTTTTGTCTTTTAAAAATAAACAAAATTTTTTCTTTAATGTTATATCCACCCCTTCCATATAATACATTTCCCTCCATTAATAAATATCGCCCCCCATTTCTATAGTTAACCCCCTTCATATTTTTTAAAATTTTAATTAATTTTCATTAATACCCCCCTCCCATTTTTAATAACCCTCTTACCTTTTCAATAAAAGCTCCCTCTTCCATATAGTTTCCAATTTCCATTAATTTAATTTCCCTTTCCATTTTTTAATAATTCCCATTTTTTTAATTAATTTTTAATTAATTAAAAAAAAACAGCAGAGAGAGAGAGGAGAGAGAAGATTTGAACATCAGAAAATGGAAAATGGTACATGAGGAGCACATAGACTGAAATTTGCAGATTTGACATTGATAAAAGATTGATTTTTTTGAAGAATTGACATTTGAAGACAGTTTGCCATCATTGAAAACAGCTCTTTGAAGGAAAATTCAGCTGCCTCAAAGGCTTCTTGCGCATTGTTTTTGCTGCACATTTTTGCAGAGATATGTATTGAGCTGACATTGTATTGTGAGCAGACATTGCTTCTTCATAGTTGCAATCAGTGCTTGAGTTGTTGGATTGTTGATTGCCCTCCATCATTTGAGGAGCACACCTTGTACTTTTAGATTTCCATAGTTGGAAATTCCTTGGAGTCATTTGTATTTGTTGAATCACATTGTAAACGGGTGCATTCTCGGTTGAAGCCGACACCCTTTCATTTTTTGAGCCTAAGTTGTTGAAAATGGCCAAAATCAATGAGGCATTAGTGTTGTTGAATGACCTCATTCATTCCAATGTTGGTGACATGATAAAATTGAGCAAGGATGCTCTTTGTAACATTCAGATTTGTTTGCAAGATGCACATGAGAAGATTGAGTTTTTGTAGTTGGAATCTCAACTCCAACAAGATGAACTTCAGCGAAAGAGTCACCATTCTGAACCTGTTTCTGTTCAGAAGATTGTGAAGTACTCTCATCAGAAGAAAGAAGACAAAGTTCCAGTTGATTCTCATTCAGTTCCCTGTACTAGAGCAGATGTACATGCAGATGCAGCAGTTCAACCTGCACTTCTCAAGCCCATCATCAGACCTTGGGAAGAGCTTGTCCACAACAAGCACCGAACTGGTCTTGGATATGACAAGGATGTGTCCTTTCATATTCTAGACTACACAAAGCCCATCGATTTCGCAGTGTTTAATTTCCATATGACAACACCGCACTGCCCGCATCCTGCCCACTCTGTCACGCAGAATGCCAACACCGTGATCGAGTTGGCCATATGAAAGATCAAGCTGACCACCCAGATGCAAGCACTATGGTCGGCACACCCATTCTTCAGACAGATGCTTCAGAAACAAGCCTCCTGCAAGAACCAAGATTCATCTTGGATGGATCGCTTCTTGGCAATGGGCATCAGCAGCCAAGAAGATGTTTACGACACATGTTAGAACTTGTTCAGGCATATTGAACAAACTTGCAGTTGAGTTCTCGCCATCATCTCACCTTGTCCCTGACAGGGGGGAAAATGGTGGTCATGTACAAGCTTCGACGACAGATCAAGCGAGCCTGAGCCACAATCTCTCATTCCATGTTCAGAGTTGTAGCCAGCAGTTCAAGCGAGCCTGAGCCACAATTCGTCATTCTGGATTCAGAGATGTAGCTAGAGACACGGATGCCCATGAGCATACCTTCGGTTGGTGGATAACCTAAAACCATCATTTTCGGTTGGTGGACAACCTAAAACCACCACAAGCGAGGAACACTTCCTCTAGCAGAAGCCTTCAGCTTAGCAGCGTTCAGCTTCTTGCCAGCATTGGTTGAGTTCCAGGAAATGCTACAAGCATTCCAGAGTTGTTGGTAACCCTAAAACCATCACAGGTCGTAGACCTCCCTTCTTTTAGGTCGAAGGTCTCCCTTTTTTATGAGGGACAATTCCTCTAGCAGAAGCCTTCAACTTCTTGCCAGTTTTGGACGAGTTCCGGGAGCTGCAACAAGTATTGTGTTCCAGTGTTTGTGGTCATCCTAAAACCACCTTCTTTTTCCAACATTTCAGAGAGTTGATTCAGCCAAGTGCTGCCATGTATACTTTGCAGATTTGTATTACAACTCTTTTCTTGGACTCACACATACCCCTTCGGATTAAGGGGGGATGTTGGAACACCTAATCCTACATGGGTAGGTGTGGAATACGAAAAGTCACAATGGAGTCCAAATGACCTTGGAATATGAAACCAAGAGTCACACCATTGTACTATAAATGTACATCTTTGTATAATGGAAAATAAGAAAGCCTCACGCTTATCTTTCATTGTGTGTTGTTTCTCTTGTGTGTGCATTCTTCTTCCTCATACACCATGTGTGTGCCTTAACATGGTGTTTAACAATTGCAAGAGGAAACAAGATCTTAATGCCATAAGAAAAATGCAACCAAGTTTGGGACTTCCACATTCCACCCGACCATAGACATGGTTGAGCTAAATATCTCTTTAGCCAGTCACCGCCGTGCCATATTCCAAGCTTGAGTGTGGGATCTCATAAACCAAATCCATCAAAACCAAACCAACACTTCCAGAGGCCAAATCACCTCAACCCTCAACAAAATATTCCACCTCACCGTTATACATCACAACCATCATTGATTGGTCTCTACCCCAGCTATTCCATGGCCCCAGAGCGTTTGTTCCAACCAGGTTTTACAGGACTAGTAACTTGTAGTATACCTAGGGGGGATAATATAGGGTACAACGGGAGGTACCCAAGGGAACAATATGATGTAATAATGTAAGAATGATAAATAAATGGACATAGTTAATAAATAAAGTGGTTAAACCACAATATGCAAGGGACCGCATGTAGCTAAAGAATAAAGGGATAAGCCCATTGTATTGGATGTATGGTATTGAGAGACCCATGGTAACTACCCATGGTTTTGCATGTATGAAACCTATATAGAGTCTAGAGACTCTCCATTGAGAGTGGTCAAGGATTATTGTATTGGCAAGCATATGGCTTGTCGAGTGATCTCCTTCCTTAAGGAGTGAATGTATGGTGTTGCCCTACCTCAAGCATTTTGATATTAATGAAGATATGAATTTTTATATTATATGGTGTTATTTCTTGGTCATATTTTCCATTTTTATACATTTTCTTGTCAGATCTATTACAAGTGGTATCAGAGAACTTTCTTGGGTAGAGTTTGAGAGATTTGTTTTTTCTTTTTTTGCAGGAAATTTTTGGGCGGCGAGTTTGCAGAGCAGATCTAAAAATTTTGGCACAAAATTTTTAGAAATAAATAGAAGATCTAGATTCCTTGCGCAAAAATACCCAATTTCAAAAAATGAAAGAGTTGAATTAGAGTCTGGTTGAGGGCGATATCGCTGATTTAAATTCAGCTATGTTGCAGAAATATTTCTGACGACAATTTGTGTACGACGGCTATCCTAACATTTTGGTAGATTTCAGTGCAGAATTTTAGACAAAAAAATTATATATCTGAGATCCCCTTGAAAAATTGCCTGATTTCAAAAAAAAAAATGGGGCAAATCGGAGTTCGGATGAAGCAGTTATCACTGATTTAAAATCAACAAATTTTTCAAAAATTTTGTGACAACGGGACAATTGTAGCACATATCTATGTTTCCAGAGTACCTAGATCAGGATTTCAGTCACATGGATAGATGGAGAATGATTATTCCATTTCCAAAAAATGGGTTATATTAAGGATTCTGAGTTATGACAGAGTAATGTCCATTTTAAATTTTTTCCAAAGTAAGTGATTTTCTTCAAAATCCTTACCTTGTTTTAGGGGTTCTCACAAGATGAAGTTTACAGGAAACGATGATGGCCCTACTATTGAATATTTTTTACAATATCACAAGGCTCAATACCGAAATTTTTGGATATGCTCCATAGGGCTTCATATGAAAGATGAGGAAAATAAATGGTGGACCTCACTTGACAACTCAGTGAGGAAACTTCCAAAGAAAAAACTTGAAAAAGTCATTTTGGACAAGTGGTATCAAGTTGGAAAGAAGGACACTAAGAACCATAAAGACTTATTTTCTACTAATCTTTCCAAATTACAGGTTCATGGAAGTATTAAAAAAGATAACATCATTGTGTCTATCATTCCTAGTTGCAAGCATAATTGTATCAATGTTAATTTGGCTAAAAAATTGCAAGTTCCAGCAAAACATATTGAAAACACATAGGTTGATAATGAAGATGTTCAAATTTATAAAGATTTGAAGATTTATATGGATAAGTATGTGTCACATTTTGATTTTTATGCTTCATATATGGATGTTGTGGATGTTGTTTTGGGACACCCTTGGATGGAATCCGTTTGTACTTTCAATTTTAATGTGAAAAAGAAATTCATGAAGCTCTAGTACAAAAAGAAGAAAATTACATTGCACGATATTTGCATTAGGAACCATGCAGAGACTAGGGAGGAAGAAGCAAAAATATCTAACGACACAAACACATCAGATGATGAGACTTTGATGGTAGACAACAAAACACAGACATCAAAGCAAGTACCAACAAAAGAACCAGACACCACTCCATCACCAATAATGGAGGGATTAAAGAAAGATATTCCATCAAGCTTCAACATATCACCACCCGGATCACCCAGCAAGACAACAACCAACAAGGTGGCAACGAATTAACAACAAGGAAAACAATCCCTGGACGACACATAGAGAGGTGTGACGATCCACCCACAACACATCAATACAAAAGAACGATCAGAACCTGCTTCCATCTCAAGCGAGTGAGGCATAGACTAGATCGAATGTTCACCTTTATTTGGGATGGCTAGATGCACATGAATGGTACTAGTGGAATACTATTTTGAGTAGATATTATTATTTGTGTTCTTCTCATGTTTCGGGGAAGAAACATGTTTAAGGGGGGTGTAATGTAGTGTAACTAGGGGGGATAATATAGGGTACATAGGGAGGTACCCAAGGGAATAATATGATGTAATAATGTAAGAAGGATAAATAAATGGCCATAATTAATAAATAAAGTGGTTAACCTACATTATGCAAGGGACCACATGTAGCTATGGAATAAAGGGATAAGCCCATTTTATTGGATGTATGGTATTGGGGGACCCATGGTAACTACCCATGGTATTGCATGTGTGAAACCTATATAGAGGCTAGAGATTGTCCATTGAGAGTGGTCAAGGATTATGGTATTGGCAATCATATGGCTTGTGGAGTGATCTCCTTCCTTAAAGAGTGAATGTATGGTGTTGCCCTACCTCAAGGGTTTTGATATTAATGAAGATCTGAAGTTTTATCTTCTATGGTGTTATTTATTGGGCATATTTTCCATTTTTATACATTTTCTTGTAATAGATTTGACAAGAAAATGTATAAAAATGGAAAATATGCCCAAGAAATAACACCATAGAAGATAAAACTTAAGATCTTCATTAATATCAAAACCCTTGAGGTAGGGAAACACCATACATTCACTCCTTAAGGAAGGAGATCACTCCACAAGCCATATGCTTGCCAATACCATAATCCTTGACCACTCTCAATGGAGAGTCTCTAGCCTCTATATAGGTTTCATACATGCACTACCATGGGTCTCTCAATACCATACATCCAATACAATGGGCTTTTCCCTTTATTCCCTAGCTAGATGTGGTCGCTTGCATAATGTGGGTTAACCACTTTATTTATTAAATATGGAAATTTATTTATCATTCTTACATTATTACATCATATTATTCCCTTGGGTACCTCCCTCTGTACCCTATATTATCCCCCCTAGGTATACTACAATTGCGCAGTTGAGGAAGGACGGTTGAGACTAAGTTGTTGGGGAATTTCTGAAAATTGGTTGTGTGGGATCAGGGAGGCTTAACTCAATAATGATATGACTTGAATATGATAAAAAATTTAGAACAGTTGATAAAAATCAACATAGATCATCCAAAATAGGTTAACAACATGTTTCCCTGAATGCAAAAACTTTTCAACGACTTTGCGACAAATGCAACATTAAGGATACACTTTGTGACGACCGTGACGACACTTGTGCGGTAATGCTTAAAATTTTTGGAATGAGTTTGATAGATGTTTACATGGTTATAAAAAATAATTTACACAAATATGACCTCTTGAAACCACCAAAATGAGCTTATACACATTATTTGAAAACCAACATGCAAAAAAATGAGATTCTTCCTATCTTGCTAAAGAGAGGAAAACACCTCAAGAAAACACATGGAATGGTTTTCAATGTTCGCAACGACACATGGAATGCATGATGATGTGGAAGTGCCAAGATGTACTTATTGCTTCTTCTTTCTTTGTAGCTTCAATAAGAGATGTATCCAATGCTTCTTCTTCATGGAATATGTGCTTTGTTCTTCCTATATATCCTCCAAAGAGTTGTAAATTAGATGGAGTCTTCATGCATTTATGATACTTGGTCTTCTGTCGTAATCCAATGTTCCTTCGTCTTCTTGTTTGGTGATCATGTTATCTCTTCGACCCCTTGTGTGTCTTCTAACATGTCCTCCTTCTCCATCTCTTTCTTCATCATCTTTCCATAACATGATAGAGTTCCTGCATCAGAAATCCACTCATGACAAGATGACATCAATCCGATAAACGCCTGGTCTAAGATGTTGCATGGAAATCCACTGACTGGGTCAGAACTAGGTGATAGGCAGAGGGAGAGGCTCAGTGGATGAAAAATTTCACAAATCAGGCAGTCAAGGGCTAGAATTGAGCCTTGAGACTACGCAATGTGGAGTTTAGTATGGACCGAGAAAGAAGATTGTGCATTTTTGAAGGTCTGTGAGCTTAGCTACAGGGTTTTGAACTGCTTGGGAAAACCACGTAGTTATGGGAGGAAGAGGAGGCTTGGAGATTGAACAATTGCACATTTTAGGAGATCAATACTGAGGCTTTAGGACTAAGACTTCTCAATTCATAGTGCTAGCTTGGATGGAGAAAAATATTGTGCAGTTCTGGGACTCAGGCACTGGGCTTGTGCACCGAGGGAATTTTCCAAAAGTTGGTTGTGTGGGATCAGTGAGATCGATGTGAATAGTGATAGGGCTTGATGGTCATCACACACTTAGACACTTTGCAACAAAACATATACCATCCAAAAAAAATTAACAAAATTTCCCTTAGTGTGACAACCTTTGCGATAAATTACGATAAGTGCAACACTAAAGACAAACTTTGCGACGATAATGACGACACTTGCGCAACAATGCATGAGATTTTAGAAATGAGTGCAAAACATGCCTACATTATAAGAAAAATAGATTATTTCAAATATTTCCTCTTGAAACAAGCCAAAACTCCACTTTGCATGATAAGCAACAATTCCCATACCATAAGATGACACTTGTTATATGAAGATAAAAGTGTGAACGACACTCGCAATATGCGAATGACGGTGAAAAAAACACATGCCAATATTAATATAACATGAAAATGACACTAATTAGAGTGAAGAAAGGTGAAAACGACAACCCAAAACATGAAAATAATACTTGTGAAGATAAAGGTGGGTGGAGGCGACAATTTGTAAAACTCACCAATATATAAGTACAAACCCAACTAGCAGTGAGAAATTGTCGATGGCAGTTTACAAAGACTATCAGCATGGGTTGGACATCACTTAGGCATGGTCTTAATGGGTCGTGCCATGGTTGTTCAAGCTTGCATAAAAGATGCGCTCATGCAATTATTACATACAGAGCATGTGTGAGCGAGTGACTTCGATACTTCCAATCCAAGAAGGGATATCAAAAGCATCAACTGAACAAGAATTGACTACGAAATCATCGATCACAAGATCCACAGTAGGCTCCAAAATTAGAGTGTAAAAATTTTTTTGGAGGGTGTTTTTCACAGCAAAAACAACTGGTCAAGGGTGAATTTTGGGAGACTGGTGGTAATATGTTGCATGATTTTTAAGGCCCCATGGTGTAAGTGTCCCATGCACTTATGCCAGAGTTTTCCAACATCTCGAATTTTCACTTTTTTCTGCCTTTCTACTCAGTGCAACACAAGATACCACCTCAAATTTTGTAGATATTTTTCACTCTAACTCCAATATTTTTCAGTTTTCTGGTAGCTACATGTCTTTGAAAGGATTTCCATTTACTGAAAATAGCATCATAGCCTCTATCCTCCAATACAACTACAAATATAAGGTTATTCTTCAACCTAGGTACATAAATAACATCTTTCAGATAAAGATGGGAGCTTGACTCCCTCTTAAAGGTTATAGTTCCAATTCCTTTGGTATTTTACCTCCCATCATCCCAAATTTTTGTGTACATCTAGAGATCCTTCTCCTTTACGCTACTAAATAATTCTTTAGTAGCCTAGATGAGAAGGATCTCTAGATGCACACAAAACTTTGGGATGATGGGAGGTACAGTACCAAAGGAATTGGAACTGTAACCTTTAAGAGGGATTCAGGCTCCTCTAGGTACCAAACACTCCCCATGATAGTATTGGACATGCATGAAATTAGTGTGAAGTCTAATTTGAAGTGTGAGGCAAGTGATTCACCTCCTACTCCTCCTAAAGGCTTCTTGTTAGACTTCTTATGTAGACACTTTTTTGCATAGTGCCCATATTCGTGGAAGTGATATTTTTTATCTTGCTTAGGTCCTTCTGCATGCCATTTTTTTGGTTGGAATATAGCTTCCTTTGGGCCTTCTTTCCCTTCCCAACCAAGGAAAAATTCTCTTCCTCCTCAACTTTGGATGTTACTCCATCTCTAGTGTTCCTTGAAATTTCTTCTTGCACCAAATCATACCAAAGTCTCTCTCAATTTGGTAATTTTTCCCTTTCATTTATAGATTCTTGGTAGCTATGCTAGAATTTAGGAAGGCTAAGGAGAGCTCAGAAGATGGGAAATTTTATCCTACTCCTCAAATCTCATCTCGAACCTAAGTGAATCTGGAGAGGTAGTGTGGAATAATTTCATTTTTACGCATGCAAATGTTTCTAAGATTGTCCCTCAATGCTAATTTCCTGGGGTCACTGATATTGTTGAATAATTCAATGAGGGTATTTCACATAAAAAATTAAGTCTCCTTTCCATGTAAATTTGAGACTATGTGGTCTCTCACACCCTTTAGGACGATCCTCTTAGCTTTTGTAGTATCATTCTTCCACTAGGGTAACTGTTGTGCATATGATGCTTTTGGTTTCAAAATGTCAGTTTGGGTGTATTCCAACACTCCATTATCATTGATTACAACTTCATTATGTCCTTCCAAGTTATGAAATTCAAGGTTCCCTCCAGGGAATACTCCAATCTATATTTGTTGAAAGACATTTTCCCACAAAAAAAAAAAACTGCTTCATTTAATATGAAAATCGAAATTTATGAAGGAGAAGATATATTGACTAGTTTATATTGTGATTTTAGGCTTTGATACCATGTAGAAACTAATAGAAATTTTATACTATTGATGAATTCAAACTGAAAACAAGATATTGCAAATTTCCTTTACAATTTTGTGGAATGGAAATCACAATTTAGAAACACATGCAATGAAATGCAACCATCAAAACCACAAGAAAAAAATGATTTACAGGGGAACCCAACTGGGAAAAAATCTTCCAATGATTTTCATTAATAATATGAAAATGAGAAACTATTACAATGTCTTGCTTCAACTCTAAAGCACACCTTGCATTGTAAACTTGTTCTCCTACTGATTGTCCTGCTCTACCCAACACTTGACCAAATAAAGCCTCTAGATTCCTCCTATTTCCTTGCGCAATTCAGAAGAAATTAAGGTCCTAAATAATAGGGGAATTCTCTATTTCTTTTTGCAATTACTAAGGAATTAATCACTTGCATCAATGCCAAGCCTGTACACTCAACTATAATAAAATTGATAATGGCAATGTGTCTTTTCCTCCACTCAAGCTATCAAATTTTAATTCCATGCATCTTTGGGCTATTTTAGTTGATTGACTAGTTTAACTGAGACATCATTGAGTTAACAACAATTCTACTACTCAAAACGACCTTCAATTGACTCAATTAATTACTTAAGCTCAATTAATTTAGTACAACGGGAAAAAAACTAAATTAGAGTGGTATATTTTAGCAATCACTACATGCATAAATTTACTTCTAGCCTATAACTCGAATTTACTGGAATAACTAGTAGAAAAGGCCATGTCACACAAGTTAATTGGAATCCAAGTCATTCTGCTGATGTGGGAAATAAAATTACTCAATTTAACTAATGCACAAGTCAAATTGAGTCTTTCTTACTACAATTTCTAACACCAAGAGCCATGTTCCTAAATTTACTCCTAATTGTTACCTTATTTCCCTTTTCCCTTATTCTTTTGTAATTTATTTTAGTTATCTCATTGTTCATACCATGAATCCAAATTAGTTTCAGTCACTTAAATTTCTCCATTTCACAATCTAGTTATATTTTATATGATTTTATCAATTCGGTGAGGTTCTCTTGATTTTAATTCTTTGAATTATTTATTCAAATAATTCAATTCTTACACATGTCTATTTAGATTTTATTTGACTTATTCTTACATCCATTTAATTTTAGGCTATCCCACCTTTTGAAAATTACACACACACATGTTTCACATAGTGTTATCATTACTGACAAAAATATGTCACTGATGTCCAAGGGGATTTATGGGCAACAAAAATAGGACCATCCTTGATGATAAAAGAAGTAACAAGACTATTTGTGAAGAAATGTGATAGCTAGGCCTTTAACAAGGTCTCATTATATGAAGATATGGGTGCTTAAAGTTATTAAAATTTTTGATGAAGTTATTATGCTTAAAATATCCTAAAACTAACATGATTTCAAAGAGCTCGTTAGTACCTTTCCAACAATATATCTTTCTTAGAAAAACTCATCTCAGATGAGAAGTTATGGCCAATTGAAAATTAAAATTAGTTGGGTCAAATTGAAAAGGAAAACTATAGGGCCAAACCCAAATTATTAAAGTGTTAACAATAGGAAATTTACACGCATATCCACCATTGATAAAGGATATCAATGGCCTCGGGTACTCAAATATGCGCACTGGATAATTCCATTAAAGGGAGTGCATTTTTGAACAAATCAATGGTACCTTTAACAAGTCAATAGTTAGATAAAAGGGACGTAGCACAGTGTTTAATGGTTCTATGAAGTCCAACCAAATGTTGATACATGGCATCATTTTGTTGGATGGTGACATGGATCTAGTTGACATCAACATAATGAAGTGGAATCATTTTATTTGGCACTTTTCGATTGGAAAAAGTTATGAAAAAAAGTGACATGTGGCATGCTATCAGACAACCACATGGCATGATGAAATCATGCAAAGGATAAAAAAACCCAACTTCAATGGGATGATCACATGGTAGTTTGAAGGGGCCAAACCAAATTGAAATAAAAATAGGGGGTCGGATCGAAGGACGGCCACATAGAACATTTGCGAAGGGTCACATGGTCCAAGTTTTATGTCTATTTAACGGGGGTTATGGTCGGCTCAACCCTCCCAATGTCCACTCACAACATATATATATATATATATATATATATATATATATATATATATATATATATATATATATATATATATATATATATATATATATATATATATATATATATATATATATATATATATATATCCAAGAGCTGAGCAATGAATCAAAGTGTAATTTCTCGAGTTTGGAACGGTTCTTCATGAGTGATCAAGTTTCCATTTTTGTTTCATATGAATGATCTGTTGGAGAAAAAATGATTTTGTTATAGTTCTAGTTCATCACAAAGGTTGAAAACTACAATTATGAATATGACATGCATGATGTGGTTATCATTTATGTAATTGATCATTTCTGTGGTAAAAATTTGTTGGTTTGGTTAGATTCAAGTGGGCATACCTTGATGGCCCAACCACTCCTTACTGTATAATGGAGATAAGATCTAATGGTAGCCAAGCCACTGCATTTTGTGTAATGAATCTGACAACAACCCCATCCTTATTTTATATATGTGTATCAATGGAGGCTACACCATGATGTCCCTAATCCATAACTCTTGTATGCTTGATTACACAGGCCCTTATGGATGAGATCTAGTAAAATTGAGCCATGGTGGAATTGATCCATAACTAACATAGGCTAAATCCACAACATATGAGCCTAATCATAATGGAGCCACGTGTCCCTAATTCTCAAGTCATGATGCATGAGCACAAGTGCAATTAAGCCTCAAAGGATTGAAGAATTGACGACGTTTGTTTAATTAAATAATAATGCTATAAGTTCATAAGTGTCGTATAGTGTTCCAAGTAACAATGGTAATGAAGTTGGTAAGTGATTGGCACAATATATTCCGTCACACAATTTACAACTCCCAGTGACCTGTACTAAAATTCAGTGAACTATTTAAAATCACCTTGAAAAGGGTTGTTTGTAGAAAATTTAAATGAATTTAAAGTTTTATATGGTTATTTTAGAATTATGGGGTCAATATTGATCCATATTTGATTCTGGAAGAAGTTGGGCGATCAACACTTAGAGATGGATTCAATTAGAAGGGTATGCACTCATTTGGCTCTTATTTGATGATAAGAATATCTTATGGTCATTTTGAAGGGTTATGAGCATGTTGTAGGTGTTTTATTTATATAATGTAGTCAATTTTTGAGAATGGGTTTGAATGGAAAAATTGAAGATCTGGTTGATGGAGAGCATGCATTGTAGTATGATAGCTAACATTAGTGATGTTTGCAGTGATAATGATAGTGACAACGTTTGAAGGTTGTAGTGATAGTGATTGTGGTAGCGATAGTTTTTGAAAGTTAAGATGATGGTATAGGTTGTGATGGTGATAAAATTTTATAGATTATGATATGAGTCTTATAATTCAGTAATATATGATGACAATGGATTCAGTTTGAAAATGAGATGAAAAAGAGGTTCACGGGGGAGTTGAAGGAGGAGGTCGATGCCTCCATTAAGTTTGTATCCTCAATTAGGTAGGAGCCTATAGTAGGTTGGATCTAACTCATTCCTGAGGTTGGAGCCTAGAGTAGGTTGGATCCAAAATCATTCTTGAAGTTGGAGCCTCAATCAAGTTGTAGCCTATAGTGGGAAACTACATGCATCTCCAAGGTTGGTGCCTCAATCAGGTTGTAGCCTATACTGGGAAACTACATGCATCTCCGAGGTTGGTGCCTCAATAAGGTTGTAGCCTACCACAAGTGGAAACTTGCATATTTTAGTGGTAGGTTCCTCCAAAAGGGCAAAGCTTGCAAATTGATGTAAAGAATTAAAGATAGAGAAAAAGAAGAGTTGGCGATTTTTCCCCATTTGGGTTTCCACCTAAAATATTTTGTCTCCTTGTGATGTGATTCCTTCTTGTGTTATTTCTAGTTATTCTTCTTATGTGATGATGCATTGTGATAATTGATAATATAATGCTTATGATCACTTCTAAATGAATTATTCATTAATATTTTGAAACTGTAAAATTGACTTCACACTAATTCACCCCCCCTCTCACTGTAAACTTTGGGCCAACAATGCACGCACACACACACACACACACACACACACACACACACACACACACACACACACACACACACACACACATACAGTTCTAACTTACAATAAAATCCCCTTTTTAAATATTAATTTACTAACATTATCCAAACCATTTCTTTCATTTATTATGTTATGTTTCTTTTCACTTTTATCTTTCATGAAATAACAATATTTAAGAACCCTATTAAATAACTCCAATCAATAGATTTCCTTATCCTCCATATGGTTCCAAAGGTTCCAACTCTCATGTTGTTCAAGATCCTCACATTCCAAGGGTGCCACATGTTTCCCTTCAAACACCCGTGATCTAAGAAAGGGAAATAAATGTTGGTGAAATGGAAACTCAATAGTCTCCTCGTTGCCCTTGTTGATAGTTTTGTGGTGACTGAGGATAAATGCTCCCCTTGATTCATGCCCCTTAGTAGTGCGTTGTGAATGACCATATCCATGGTGTAGGCCTCAAGAAATCATGAAAATCCAAGAAAAATGACCCCCTATACTTCATATTAAGCCATGGGTGGAGAGCTAGTAGGAATTACCAGGGATGCTAATCATAGACCTCCAAATATGTCTATATTCCTTCACCTACAACCCCACTATCCATAGGCATATTGCTCAACTAACACTTATTAGTGTGTACAAAACTGTGAAAACAACCATTATTATAAATCCATATAAAAATATCCATTATATTCATCAATATCAAATATCAATGATAAGCATAAAGCACAAAATGACTGAAAACCATCATGATATGGGTTATGTCCATAATCCTCCTTTTCTACGGTACTTAGGAAATAGTTAGTAAAATATTTTAAACATGATATAATTATCATTCAATAAACATCATTAATTATCACATATAATTTCCATTATCAACATCATTATCTAAATAATGATAGTAAATATCATATATCATGAAATATGAGTCTCATCAAAATACATAAAATGTCTAGATCATCATAATGATGTACTCAAAGCGTAAAGTGTATTCCATAGTATCTATCTTAGAAGTCATAATAAAAAATGTGTCTATCTCATAGTGAAGGTAAAATGGGGCACTACATTCACCCTCATAGATTAAAATTTATCTCAAAGATTCAAAAGAAGAAGAGAATCTGATGACATATCCCATTATATCTGCCCTAGTGCACTAGGACTATATTCCTACGCTTTAAAAATAAATCATCTATATGGATGATAATGCGTTATAATTACCTAATACAATTCACCGATAATTATTATTTTTTATTTCTTATGAGTTTCTAATATTGTTTATCTAAATAGATATATGAAATAATTGAGAAATCACTTTCATCCATCTAGTAGTCTCTCTCTCTCTCTCTCTCTCTCTCTCTCTCTCTCTCTCTATATATATATATATATAGACACACATTTACTTCATTACATTAACCTGCATTTGGTGGAAGCATACCTTTAGAGTATAACTTAGATAAACATCATCCTATACTTAGATTTGATATCTTAATGCTTCTATGGCCTCTACATGACATCTAGAGTAGTTGTTATAATTTGAGGGACAATATGCATGTTGGAGGAAAGTTTGCCAATAAAAAAATGTCACTTTTTCATCTTAATTAGTTTGATTGCACTAGCTTGGGAAGGGAACTCAATGAGCATAATGATGAATGATTTAGAGTGAGAAATTTCATAGATCATTGTGGTGGTAGTGAAAATTTTTCCAGTTTGGAATTTACATAAATTTTGTATAGAACAACGTCACATATTCTGAGTTGTTGGGGAATAAATTTTATTCTTTGTGGTGGGGCTTACAAAAGTTGATCTGTTTGGGTAAAAACATTACCAGAAGCACCTATGTTGGGGAGATTTTATTCTCTATCCTAAATACCATTATTGGATTCATTTCCCTTAAAAAAATAAATAATCTAAATTAGCCTGTAATAAGAACATTTAAAAACATTTGAAAGCATAAATAAATTAGCTTAGTGTTCAAAGCATTTAAATGGAAAATTGTGCATAAAATATTTTGGTAAAACATGAATGCATAAAGATACCAAAACAATCCATGAATTTTTTTGTATACGCAAACATAGAGAAATGATGCTTGGAATTGAAATTTTTTTTCATTTATATTATAGAAAAGCATCTTAAAGAAATAGATATGAATTTTGAGTTGGTTTTGCAGTGGATAGATTTATAATTTCGTCTTAGATAGATTTGAAGCTATATATGCAAACATATTTATTCTTCGAGAAATTTATCATAATATTTGAATAGTAATATTTTACTTTAATTTAATTTTCCACTTCTTTGTTTAGGTTAGCGCCACTAGGATTCCACCTCCAAAGTTCCAAGAAAATAGAGTTTGCATTGCGAATCAGAGTCTCCCTAATTTTGTGTAAAATTTACAGAGTTTGGGCCAATTTTATTCAATATTTATCTCTTTTTTGAGCATATAGGTTTTTTTCATATGAGATAATTCTAGGTCAATTAATCATGGTAGAGCATCTATAATGTTTTGTTTGTTTTAAATTGGGGTTTTGGATGAACAATGTGTTAAGAAAATACAAATAGATGTCTTTAAACTTTTGATAATATTAACTATTAAGAAAAGGGATGTTGATTTACTTCAAACAATGATTTAATTTTGCATATGTGAACGCAAAAAATGTAAGAAAATATGATTAGTTAAATATCAGATTGAATGTTTAATTTATCATAAGTGTTGTTGTGGCTCATTTACATTTTTGTTTATTATATTTTTCAAAATACAAAAAAAATCATATAATTTAGAAAGTAGGACAAAATATGATCTTTCATATGCCAAATCACAGTTTTATTTCTATCTGTCAGTCAATTATTATGTTGTTCAAAAAGGTGTGAAGGTGGGACTGACTGTTGGATTAATGCCCATGATAATCGTCAGGTGGATTTAAAGAAATGAAAGTTAATGTTAGATCAGCAGAAACCCGCGAGCACAAACAACCCGTAGGTTATCAGTGTTGGTGCCTCCACCGTTGACTCCACCAGGAGTCCGCTGACCAAGGATCTATGACTCACAATAGCTGCGGGGGCATACCCCTGGTGGGTGCGCCGTACCCCAGAGCACCCCTGCAGTGGTGTAAACATCCCATGGCGCAGCTAGTGCATGCCGTCAGCTAGTAGCCATCTCATCTATCGCATCATATTGTCATTACTTGTCTAGTCAAGCATTGATTTAGCATTAATGTTCAAAATCCTGCCATCTATATAAGGTGTTGAAGTCATTTATTTTCTTCTTATTGGTTTTGACTCCCAATTATTCAAAGAGTCATCTTAGTCACTTCAATTTCTTACTGCTGCACTTGTTCGTTTGCCACCCTGAACTAATTCATGGAAAAACAATCATCTTTGTCTGGCTCTTTTATCCATATCCCTCTTATGGACATTAAGCAAGACATTAGAGATACTATGAGCACCGTTGAGCATTTACCCTTCTACTAGAAAGTCCTTCTGAATGAGAAATGTTTCCCTATTTATTCAACCATTGTCAAGTCCAGTGTTTTGTCTGCATGTGTTCCTAGAACTTATCTTTTTCTCAAATTTGTGCATTGGTTAGTGTATGCATTGTATCTTGGAAAATGTTTTGTTATGAATTACTTGGGGGAGAATGTTCTTCAAGTCACATCTCAATCAATTCTTCAAGCCCCATGTTATCCTGAGTCTGAGTCTTATGTCCAATTTACTGAAGAATCATTGGCAGCATTTTATGATAGTCTTGTAGGGAAGGAGTTTACACAGGCATTTTAAATTGTTACGGATGGTTAAGAATTTGTTTATAGAAAGGCCCACTTTTAACAGGATCACTGTTTTTAAGTTAGAATATCACAAGTTGGTCAATTCTCCTAAAACCAACATTGAAATTTGGAAAAAGTGCAGAGCATGGATGACTGATTCACTAGGTGACACCTCAGCACCTCATAAGGACACATGACCAAATCAGGGAAATGCAGCGACAACCAATAGAATCCAGATCTAGCAAATAGATTGACACTTTTAGTTTTACTTATATTTCTTGTTAAGAGATTGATATTGTAATGAAGTCTTTAACTGCAATGTAATAGGTAGTTTACACAATTTTAGGTAGTTTGAGTAGTTACAATAAGTTCCAGTAGTTACAAATTTCTTTTGTATGTATTTAAACAAATGAGGAAGAAAGAGGAGGGTTCTAAGTTTTGGACCTCTGGATAAATAAAAAATTTTACTTAATTTTCTGGAAGATTAATGAAAGAAGATCAAGTTCCCTGCATATGTTGATGGTGATTTGTCTTTCCGGTTTCTTTCTGTGTTTATTCTTCTTTGAATGAAGTGAAGTAAAGTAGCTGCTGGTCTTTTTATTAAATCTGTGAGTAAGAGTTAAATAAACTTAATATGTGCTCCTTCTCTCCAACTATTCTTTCTACATAAATTTCTTCTGAAATTTAAAGTGATAGATTCTTAGTTTCAACATATTTTGAGTTTCCCTTACAATTATTCTTTTCACTCAGATATCAAAATTTAATGTCATTATGAAGTCTTTCATTATATCATATTATTAAGGGTATTAGAGAATTAATTTCCAAAGGTATTAAAAAAATACCATATGATATTATAAGTTTTGGGACATATATTTCTAAAAATGTCTTAAGCACTGATTCCTTACCACAGCCAAGGGATTGTCTCTTAAGATACAACATTTTTTGGCGCTGTTGCCGGGGACCGAAGAAAAGAAGTTTATTTGTCGTGGGGTTCTCACATTATTTCTTCTGGTTGTTCAGTGAGGAGGAAATATTAGGTTGTGTTTTCATTCTTACAATTCTGGATTTCAAAAGGCCTCACACGAGGTCAAATAACTCACAACAGAAAGTTCCTGCTTTGTTAGATCCAGAAAGATTGGTTTATAAAAAGGCTCAAAAACCAAAAACCCCCTTCAACACCTGATCCCACATTTTCTGCTCCTGGAAGTAGTTCTCATAACCCTTGGTTTGAAGATATTTCTAAAGTGCTTCTTTTATTGGAAAAAGATTCACCTTTCACACCTAGTCATTTTCAAGAACCTGAGTTGGAAGAACATTCCTTTGAGTCCGTTTCTTTTACTTTTACAGAAGCTCAACAAGTTGGTTCCTCTTCCATTATTCATCAACCCACTCCCATATCAGTTGTATCTCCATCTTCTTTTAATTTCACAGTAGGTTCGTCAAATTCATCCACCCAAAGAGGAGTCAATCAAGTTATAAACATGGCAACACCAACTTTCCTGATGAATAGATATGCACCACTTAACCTTCCACAAACAATGAATGCCATGCCTCAGGAATATCTCAAGTTACTTCCTTGTTTCACTAGAGAATATGAAATAACTGCATAACAACATTTACCCCTGTTTTGCAAGTTTGCTAAAAATTTGAATGTGGAACGTCTTGATGTGGTAATGAGACTTTTTGTTCAGTCCCTAGATGGAGAGGCTAGAAAATGGTTTAAAGGTTTACCAAATGCTTCCATTAATACATGGTAAGAGTTCGAAAACCAATTCACTTAGAGATGGGGAGAGAAGAGAGATCATGGTTATCCATTAACAAAATTTAATGCAATTAAAAGAAAACCTAACGAGAATATTTCTGAGTTTGTCAAGAGATTCAATAAATTGTACAATAGTTTACCTGTAGAGATGAAGCCCCCATCTGTTGAAGAAAATTTTTTTCTGAGGATTTTGAAGTTGATTTCAGTTTTACACTTAGAGAGAGAATATCCCCTACTCTTGAGAAAATACAAACATATGATTTAGAAATTGAAGACAATATGACTGCAGCTAGAAAGATAAAAGAAAAGAAGTCAGTTCAAGAGAAGGGAAAATCAAAAGAAGAATCACCACAACATCAAAGAATTGATGATATGACAAAGGTGATAAATTTTTTGTCAAACAAGTTAGTAAATATGGAAATAGAAAGTAAGAACTTCAAAAGACTGGTACAACAAAACATAGGAGGGTTTAATCCTCAATTCAAAAAACAACCCCTGCAAATTTTGCAGAGGGAGAGAAGAGATGAAGACCAGGTTCAAGCACCACTGTATATAGAAGCAACACCTGGAAAGTCAATAGAATATGACCAAAAAGAGGCCGAAGATAAAATATTTGTTATGTACACAAGAGAAGATGATGAAGCAGAAGTTTTTGAGGGAGAATATGCTTAAGCTGAAGTATCTTTTGATCAAGATGAGATAGATGAATACTGTAAAAAATTTACAGATTTTATGCAAGCTGAGTTACATAAAAAGTATGATTTAAGGTCTAGGAAGAGATCTAGAATGCAGGATAATTAAGGGGAACAACAAATTATATTCCTTCTCCAATGACGACTCCACAACAAAAGAACTCAATAAAAGAAGAAGATAAAGGGAAGAAACTTGCAAATCCAGTAAATAGAACAAAAGTGCAACAGGAAGAATCTTCCCAAAACAGGTCTGCTGATACTAATATTTTGTAGAAGGTCGTTCATGTGCCCAAATAGACTCTAAATCCTAGAAAGAATGAAGAAGAACCTGAGAAGAATTCTAAACAATTTCAAGTTTTCAATTTATCAAAAGAGTTGGAGAAGGTCAAGATTCAAGTGCCTCTTCTTGAATTGACTAAGACACCATATTATAAAAAAGAAATTACAGAATTCATTAATCTCTCATAGATTGAAGATATAGGTGACACTATTAATCTGGAAGAAGAAAAAAAAGTAGTCACTTTTGGTCCTCATATGGAGGAAGTATATTCTTCAGTTCCTCCATTTTATATTTAATTATTGCTTCATGATTTTATTCTTCATAACTATATGTTGGATTCAGGGGCCTCTCATAATCTCATGCCATTGTCTGTGATGAAGGAGTTAAATTTAAAGATTAGTAAACCATACAAGGACCTATATTCATTTGATTGTAAAAGGGTGAAATGTGTTGGGTTAATTAAGGACATGGTAGTGTCTTTGGCACAGATTCCAGCAAAAAATATTGTTATGGATGTAGTGGTTGCTGATATTCTAGCCAGATTTGGAATGCTTTTGTCAAGATCTTGGGGAGAAAAGTTGCGAGGAGTTTTAAAATTAGATTTCACTTATGCTATCATTCCTATTTTCAATGGGGAAGAAAGGAGGTTATATAGAGAAGCAAGGTTTGTGAAAACCACTACAAAGAAAGATGCAGGTAATTCCCCCATTTATAGTCAAGAAAAACAAGACCTTTCATGTTTCATGTTGCATGAAGATGTAGAATTTGCTGAAGACACATAGAGGAAACTCTCTTTAACAATTGTACATAATGAGCTGCATTTAGATAAGGTTTGGAAATGCTACTTTGAAGGTGCCTACTCCAAGGATGGCACAGGAGATGGATTCTTGTTGATATCTCCAGAAGGTAACCTCATGCCTTTTTATTTTAAATTAGAATTTGATTCAACAAAAAACGTGGCTGAGTATGAGGCCTTAATCTTAAGCCTTCAATTTTCTAAACATATGGGAGTTCAATGTATTTCAATATTTGGTGACTCTGAGTTGATCATAAGACAAATTAAAAATCATTGTCAAACCAAGCATCCGAGATCAGGGTCATATAGGAATGAAGTTTGGGATTTGATAGAGAATTATTTTGAAGCTTTCAATATTCACCTTATTCCAAGGGAGGAGAATATATTGGTAGATTCTTTAGTAGTTGCAGCTAGCACCTTCAAGCCCCCTATGAATCCAAGGTTAAGGTATGAGATTGAAATTAGACATAGACCTTCTATTCTTGACAATGTGAAAAATTGGCAGGTGTTTGAATATGATGAGCAGATAAATTGTTTCTTGACAATGATTGGAAATTTTGAAGGTGTTGAGATAGATCAAGAAGAAGAAAAGACAAAGCATAAAGGAGAGATAAGAAATCTTAAGCAGTCGATAGGTGAGCAGAAAATCATCCAATTGAAAGATAATGTACTTCCTAAAGGACCAGTTCCCCTTGAAATATTATTTGATTCTAATGATGTTGTTGTTAATTCAAAGAAAATACATCAAGAGGAAGAGATGGAAGACTGTAATTTGGGAACTCAACAGGAGCAAAAAATGGTGAAATTATTCAAAGGTGTTCCTAAAAATTATAAAGAAAGGTACATTGATCTTTTTAAGAAGTATATGGATGTGTTTTCTTGGTCATATGAGGACTTGAAAACGTACGATAAAAGCATGATACATCATAAGATCCCAATGAAATAAGGAATCAAACCACACAGAAAAAAGCTCAGACATATTAATCCATTACTGTTAGCTCCAATTGAAAAGGAAGTGAAGAAATTTCTGCAAGCAAAAATCATAGTTCCTCTTAGAGATTCAGATTGGGTTTCTAATCTGGTTCCTATGACGAAGAAAAATGGAGAGATAATATTGGGTGTGGACTTCAGGAATTTGAGTAGAGCATCTCTAAAATATAATTATCCTTTACCTAAAATGGATTATGTCTTACATAAGGTGACATGAGCTTACATTATGTCTATGGTTGATGGATTCTATGGATATACTCAAGTGGAAGTTGATAAGGAAGAGTGGAAAAAGACAACTTTCACAACCCCCTGGGGCACCTTCATGTATGCAAGGATGCCATTCCGTCTGTTGAATTCATGTGCAACCTTTCAGAGGGCCATGGAAATAGAATTTGGAGGTGACAAGTATGTGGTTATATATTTGTATCTTGTAGCTTTTTTCTCAAGTTTAGATGATGAACACCTGGAACATCTACAATTTTTTTTGAAATATGCAGGAAGTTTGGTTTGTCACTAAACCCCAAGAAATCTTTGTTTGCCTTAGAAGAAGGTAAATTATTGGGTCACATAGTTTCAAAACAAGGAGTGAAGATTGATCCAGCAAGGGTGGAAGAAATTCAAACAATTCCTTTACCCAGAAGCAAGAAATATATTCAGATATTTTTGGGAAAAATAAAATTTTTGAGAATATTTGTACCAAATTATGTTGAGATTGTGAGAAATATAACTGACATGTTGAAGAAAAATGCAGAAATGATATGGGATAAAGAAGCAAGAGAAGCATTTGAAAGAATAAAAGAAGCACTCCAGGAGGCTCCTGTTTTAACAAGTCCTGATTATCAAAAGGTATTTCAAATATTTTCATTTGCTTCTCCCACTACTATTGCTGTTGTGTTATTGTTGAAAAATGAGGATAGTAAGGAGCAGCCAATGGCATTCTTCAGCAAAGTTCTCAGAGATGCTGAGCTCAAATATAACATTTTGTAGAAACAAGTATATGCATTGGTCAAAGCACTTAATGCCTTCGGGATTTATGTGTTACAATCCCAAATAGCCGCTTATGTGCCTAATTTTGTTGTTAAAGACGTGATGGTTCAAAGTGATGTTGAAGGAAAAAGAGGAAAATAGATAGCTAAAATACAGGAGTATGATTTGGACATTAAACCTACCAAGTTAACCAAATGACAAGGTTTAGCAAAGTTTTTAACATAAACAAATTTTCAAGCTTTGGGAATTTACCTCTTAGCACTAGTGGATGGAGTTGACAATGAAGAAGGTAAAAATAAGCCCAAAACAGATATTCAATACAATTTTTTGTGTTCAGATTGGTATAAATATGTTTTCACTAACTGTGTTTCTTTTCTTTCCCATCTTCACTAAATAGAACCAAATACAGATCTCTCAAGATTAAATCTCAGCCATATGTCATAGTAGAAGCAAAGTTGTACTGGAAAGATCCTGCTGGTATTTTGATGTTGTGTTTAATTGAAGGTGAATCCATAGAGGTTATCAAGGAATTTCATGAAATTCTATGTGGAGGAAATTATAGTTGGAAAGTCATACCCATAAAATCCTCAAGTCAGGTTTCAATTGGCCCACCCTATTTGTAGATGTATATAGATTGGTTAAAAATTGTCAAAAATGTCAGTTGTTTGTAGAGAAGAAAGGACTTGCTCCATTACCTCTTATCCCTGTATATATCGAAGAGCCCTTTAGGTAGTGGGGACTGAATTTTATTGGAGAAATAAATCCACCATCAAGTTGACAGTTCAAATGGATTCTGACTGCCACTGATTATTTCACGAAGTGGGTTGAAGCAATACCCACCAAAAAGGCAAATGACCAAGTGGTAATGAAATTTCTAGAGGAATTTTTTTTTTAGCAGATTTGGATGTCCGGTCAAGATTGTAACTGATAATGCTCAGGTACTTAATTATGTTTGATTCATTAATTTCTATCAAACATATAATGTAATTTTATCACATTCCACACCATATCATCCACAAGGGAATGGATTCGCAGAATCTTCAAACAAAACCTTGGTTAGGATTTTGAAAAATAAAATCACTGAAAATCAGAAAGATTGGGATTCAAAGTTGAAGTTTTCCCTTTGGGCATTCCGACTAACTACCAGGAGGTCTACTCAAAAGTCACCTTATGAGTTAGTTTATGGGACTCATGCACTATTTCCTACTTAGTTGGCCAAACCAATGATTTCTTTCCTTCAAGAAGCTCAGAAAGAACCTAATGCTATAGTGAGAATATTGAACAAAGTGATTGAATTAAGTGAAAATAGAAACAAAGCTAGAGATAACTTGATTTCTTATCAAGAAAAGATGAAGTCTATATTTGACAGAAAAGCAAAAGAAATCCTCTTCCAAGCAGGAGATTTAGTATTAAGATGGGACGCCAGAAGAGAAGATAAGGGGAAACATGACAAGTTTAACCCTCTTTGGTATGGTCCATACAAAATTACTGAAGCCAGGTCAAACAACACTTTCATCTTGGAAGATTTAGATGGAGAAGCTTTGCAGCTACCTGTGAATGGGAAGTATTTGAAGCATTATTTCCAGCACTAAAATTCAACATTTCATCGTTGTAAATATCAGACTATCCATTATTTATATGTCACCAAACAGTATTTTACGCCATGCTCGAGGTGAAGGCACTGATCTATGGTTCTTAGTGTTTCGTGGCAAAAAACACTATTCCTAGGTGGAGCCAGATGTTGTGGCTCATTTTCATTTTCATTTATTATATTTTTCAAAATACAAAAAAAATCATATAATTTAGAAAATAGGACAAAATATGATATTTCATATGCTGAATAACAATTTTATTTCTATAAGTTGGTCAATTAATATGTTGTTCAAAAAGGTGTGAAGGTGGGACCGATTGTTGGATTAACGCTCGTGCTAATCATTGGGAAGGATTTAAAGAAATGAAGGTTAATGTCAGATCAATGGAAACCTATGGGCACAAGCAACCCATAGGTTATCAGTGTTGGTGCCTCTGCAGTTGACTCCGCCAGGAGTCTACTGACCAAAGATCTACGGCTCACAATAGCTGCGGGGGTGGACCAGCTCCAAATTTAGAAGAAAAGAGATATCAACGCCTTAGAAATAAGCCACTTCGAGGGGGAAACCTCCAATACATTACATGAATGAAAAATTCTTGGATGATACAAATGAAAAAACCTTCTTTCTATATATAGGAGTCCATGGGGCCACAATGTAATCCTAGCCGACCTAACAATAATAATGTAAGGGCATAATAATAACAATATGGGGGTTACAGGGGTACAAAAATAACAATAAGGGGGTCTACACTAACATAATAAGGAACTACACTAGTAATATAGGGACCTAACATGCTCCTCTCCTTCAAACAAGTGTTGTCCTCAACGCTTGATTATTTCTTGATGCTTTTGTATAAAATTCTCATCCTCCCATGTGGAATCTTCTATAGGAAAGTTCTTCACTTGTTGAGATATTTTGAAATTGATTATAATTGTTGAGTTCTTATTTCTGTGACTACTTCAGAACTTCTTTCGATGTGATGTTGATCTTCTGGTTGTTTCATTTGATTTTGCACCAAAGTTAGGTTATCCTTTGAGAGTTGGAGAACTTGTTGTTGATGCTCGATGTGATATTCCACTACTTTATCATCCACAATAGATTTTATTTTATCCTTCAAAAAATCCAAATTAGCCTCCATTTCTACTTTTAAACCATCTATGTCATCTTCGGTTTCTCTTCGTAAGATCGAAATTTGTTGCACTTGGTACCATAATTTTCATATCTCATACTGCAATTCTTCCTCTTCATGTGTCATAGTATAGCTTTCTGAGGGCTTAATGGGTATGGAATTATTTTTTGGAGGCATTATAGAACCCATTACTGATAAAAATTCTTCAATATGCCCTTGGAATCACTTCAAACTGCTTTTTCAAACAAACGTTATGCAATTTAAAAAAAAAAAAGTACACACCTTTTTCTTGCTTTTGAGTATCTATATATTGAAACTGAATTATATCTATAATTTCAGATCTTCAATATCTGAAATTCAGCTATGAATCATCCCTATGAATCTTCTTTCGAATTCCATAGGTATTGCCTAATTTGGATTCTTCAAGACAAATCTATGCCCAATCTCCCACGATGATGTAATTATGGACTGGTTTAGTAGAGCAAACTTGTACGACTTGCCATGTGTCACTGTTTCTTCCTTTGGCTTTGAAATTGATATAAAGGAAACTACGGTCCGTTTATTTGCAGCCACTTTTTACAGCATTCCAATCTGATGCTCATAGAGGGAGTTATGAATATTTTCCCACGATCACCTCTTTGAGATGAAATTCGGGAGCCTAAAAGATCCCTAACTTCCACAGACCATATCTCTTAAAATATTGCGAACCAAGATTTGAAAATGTTCCTCAGGAGTTTGGATTTGCTCTCTAAAAATTTTAGCTTCTGAACCTTCGTAGAAAACAAATTATAGTGAAAATTCCACAATGACCGATTTAGGTTAAATTCAGGAGTCTGCAAAAAGCCCTAACTTCCATAGATCATATCTCTGAAAATGTTGTGAACCAAGCTCTAAAATTTTGTGACTATGTTTCTCCATATTTTTTCTTTGTGCTCTAAACATTTCAACTTCTGAACCTTCGTAGAAATTTTTTTATAGAGAAACTTCCACTATGACCTGTTTGGAGCAGCGAAACCCTAGAATCCAAAGCTTTGATACCAAATGTTGTGAAACCAGCTCCAAAAATAGAAGAAAAGAGTTACCAATGCCTTAGAAATAAGCCACTTCGAGGGGGAAATATCTAATACATTACATGAATGAACAATGCTTGGATGATACAAATGACAAAACCTCCTTTCTATATATAGGAGTCCATGGGGCCACAATGTAATCCTAGCCGACCTAACAATAATAATGTAAGGGCACAATAATAACAATATGGGGGTTACAGAGGTACAACAATAACAATAAGGGGGTCTACACTAACATAATAAGGGACTACACTAGTAACATAGGGACCTAACAATGCCCGTGCTAATCATCGGGAGGGAATTAAAGAAATGAAAGTTAATGTCAAATCAACGGAAACCTGCGGGCACAAACAACCCGTAGGTTATCCGTGTTGGTGCCTCCACAGTTGACTCCGCCAGGAGTCTGTTGACCAAATATCTATGGATCACAATAGCTGTGGAGGCAGACCCCTGATGTGTGCGTACCCCAAAGCACCCCCGCAGTGACGTAAGTAGCCTGTGACACAGACAATGCATGCATCCAGCTAGTAGCTAGCTCATCTATCGCATCGTATTTTCGTTACCTATCTAGTCAAGCATTGATTTAGCATTAATGTTCAAAATCCCACACCATCTATATAAGGTGTTGAAGTTCTTTATTTTCTTCTTATCTGTTTTCATTCCCAATTATTCAAAGAGACATATTAGTCACTTCAATTGCTTAATGCTGCACTTGTTCGTCTGCCACCCTAAACTAATTCATGGCTAAACAATCGTCTTTGTCTGGCTCATCCAGCCATATCCCTCTTATGAACACTGAGAAATATGTTAGAGATACTATGAGCACCGTTAAGCATTTACCCTTCTACTAGAAATTCGTTCTAAATGAGAAAAGTTCCCCCATTTATTCAGCCATGGTCAAGTCCGGTGTTTTGCCTGCATGTGGTCCTATAACTGATCTTTTTCTTGAATTTGTGCATTGGTTAGTGTCTGCATTGTATCTTGGAAAATGTTTCATTATGAATTACTTGGGGGAGAATGTTCTTCAGGTCACATCTCAATTAATTCGTCAAGCCCTGTGTTATCTCGAGTCTGAGTCTTATGTCCAATTTCCTGAAGAATCATTGGTAGCATTTTATGACAGTCTTGGAAGGCAGGAGTTTACATAGGCATTTTCAATTGTTATGGATTGTTAAGACTTTGTTTACAGAAAGGCCCACTTTAACATGATCACTTCTTTCAGGTTAAAATGTCACAAGTTGGTCAATTCTCCTAAAACCAACATTGAAATCTGGAAAAAGTGCAGAGCATGGATGATTGATTCACTGGGTGACACCTCAACACCTCATAAGGACACATAAGCAAATCAAGGAAACGAAATGACAACCAATGAAATCCAGATCCAACAAATAGATTGATACTTTTAGTTTTATTTATCTTTCTTGTGAAGAGATTGATATTGTAATGAAGTCTTTAACTGTAATGTAATAGGTAGTTTACACAATTTTAGGTAGTTTGAGTAGTTATAAGAAGTTCTAGCAGTTACAAACTGCTTTTGTATGTATTTAAACGAATGAGGAAGAAACAAGAGGGTTCCGAATTTTGGATCTCTAGATAACTAAAAATTTTGTACTTAATTTTCTGGAAGATTAATGAAAGAAGATCAATTTTCCTACATCTGTTGATGGTGATTTGTATTTCCGGTTTTGTTCTTTGTTTATTCTTCTCTGAATGAAGTGAAGTAAAGTAGATGCTGGCCTCTTTATTATATATGTGAGTAAGAGTTAAATAACCTTAATATGGCTCCTTCACTCCAACTATTATTTCTACATAAAGTTCTTCTGAAATTTAAATTGATAGATTCTGAGTTTCAACATATCATTTTGAGTTTCCCTTAGAGTTATTATTTTCACTCAGAGATCAACATTTAATGTAATTGTGAAATTTTTCATTATATCAGATTATTAAGGGTATTAAATAATTAATTTCCAAAGGTATTAAACAAATACCATATGATATTATAAGTTTTGTGACATATATTTCTAAAAATGTCTTAAGCACTGATTCCTTACCACAGCCAAGGGATTGTCTCTTAAGATACAACAAGTGTGAAAGACTATTAAACAATGTTTAACAACTCAACAAAAAATATTTAACATTATGAATATTATTGACAATTAATTGATATAGAGGGACTTATAAAAAATATAGTTCAATAAGTCATTCTCTAAAATGGATTATAACTTAAGAGGATTTAAGATAGACTTAAACACAACATTTTCTTACTTATCTTCATAAAAATTAAATATATGCAGAAAAAAAGTGAAATGAATACTAAAAAAACTTATAAGGAGACAAATTGATTGAAATACAGTTAGAATCCATTTATCATCAATGATCAAAATCTCATACACTTATGCTTACAAACACTCATCCAAGGGTGCAATCCTTAATAAATCGAATGGAGAGTTATTTATACTAGTTTTATCACTTAGAAGGATCTAAAATAATTACAAAATTAATATCAAATAGTAGGAAAAAAACTGATGACTGATCTGTCACTGCCTTTGAGGAAAAAGTTGATGATGTGGCCCAAAAAATGCCGCTACATAGGCAAGCTATTGGACAGAAAGTTACTCGATGGTTTCACATAAGTGATCCCATATTTCCTCACTTGGAATTTCCAGATTTACTAATTTCTTGAAAACTTCATCTACTTTTGTGTATCTTTCAAAATTAGGCTTGTTGATGAAGAGATGTTTGATTTTATATTTAATTATCAAATCAAAATCTAAAGCTTCCAGAAAATATTTCCTTGTCATGTGGTCTTTAATTCCTGCAAATTTAGCATTACCAATGGAAATGGTGTAGAGATTTTTGTAGTACTCCTCCAAGTTGATCAGTTTGTCACTAGGAGCTACTAATCCAGGAAATCCCCTCTAGTTTAGCATATTAAACTTAGTGTGAAATATTTGGACAACAATGTCCAAAGTTTGACTCTTAGACTCTAATTGATTCAAAAAATTCTTTTTCTGCAATACTTTCTTGATTTCCAGGATAGTAGCTATTATGTTTGTAATATTGATCTACTCCAACTCTGCCCTTCTTTTTGAGTTCAATATTTTAATCATGTCTGATGCCTCTGCTGGTTTCTGTTTGAGTGTTTCCTTCTCTTGTTCAATGACTATTTTGCACTTGTTGATTAATTCCTCCTGCTTAAAAATTATTTGTATGGATGGCCATACTTCTGTCATTGCTTGGATTATTTATGTCTAGATACTCTCCTTGGCTTGGGCCAATGTGTCTGTCATTAGAAGCTCACTTTCTAACTTTTGAACCGTTATTGCCAATCTGTGAGACTTCTGCATTTATTCCATGTATAGGGTGTCATTTTTGATCTTCTGAGTTTCCAAGGATCTGAATTTATCCAAAAAATTCTCATTATCTTATTTTGTATAGTCAAATCCTGCATAATTCTAGTTGAATCACCTGTTCTTGATGTAGATTCCATTTTTGATGAAGAGTTGTGATTTGTACCAGAAACTGCAATTGGCACTGCTGCAACTGGGAAAATAACAATTTGAGTTGACTGATATTTTTCCCTAAGAAGTCATTCAATCTACTCCTCCATCTTCTTTATCTGAATGTTCTGCTCAATAATGAGTTTTAGAATATCTCTATTTTCTGTTCACTCTCCTCTATTTCCTTTGTCTGGGGGTCTTCTGTGGAAGGCAGATTTAGCTGCTTACGAAGAGCTGCAATGTCTGCATTCTTTTTATTTAAAATATCTTCTACAGGTTTACAATCCTTTGGGTCATACCTAATCTTGACCACAATGTATTCTAAAGACTTTAACTTATTTTCTTTAGCTAAAGAGGAGAGTTTTTCTATTTTCAGTTGTGATTGTACATTTGATAATGTTGTTCTCAACTTAGGCAATGTCATAGCATTATTAGTCATGGTAGTGAAGAACATTTCTCCAGACTACCTATGCATGTCCATCTGATCTATGGGATAAATCTGGTTTGCATCAAATGAGAAAATTGTCTTCTTATAATCGGATGGAGACTTGGGAAAAGGGACTTGGACTTGTAGAAAATACATTTGCATCCTTCCCTTTTCACTATCTGCATCTGCTCCTCTGTAACCTGCAATGTATTCTCTGTCCACTGATCCTGATCAATAAAATTTTCAATTTAAGGCCTTGGTGTATGATTATATGGAGTTGTCTTCAATTCATCCCTTAGGTTTGAAATTATGCTGAAAGGATCATAAGAACAAGTGAAGCTTGGCTGGAAATTCATATTTTTAAGAATATCATCTGCCTCAATCCTTGTTGATCTGGTATAGCATATAAAGAGCCAATATTTGATTTAATATTAAACTGTGGTTTTCTCTTCCCTAAAACAAACCGCAAATCATACATTTTAATCATCTGCCTAATATATTCCAAAGAGAATATTCTCATTGGAAAATATTTGGGGATTTTATATGGTCCTAGCTCACAAACATATACTCCAATATCTGTGTAATTATGGTATAAATTTATATGGTCCTAGCTCACAACCATATACTCCAATCTCTATGTAATTCTGGTATAAATATCAGTCTCCATTTTTAACCTGATCACTCAAATGAAGGATTCTTTTGATGTATTGGCCAATTATGGGCTCATTCTGACTGCTACGAAGTTGTGCAACTATATGGATGAATGAATCTATAAAGTCTACAAAAGAAAATTTATCTGAAATAGATCTGACCAATTCTATCCAATGAATCACTTACTAGTTAAGTCCTCGATCATCATGTTTGTACAATGTAATAGGAAATTAATCTCCTTATTGAAACATAAACATATGAATAAGTACAGAGGTGTACTTAAACATTCCTTGGGTTTTAAATTCCTCAATTGTTCATGCATATTATCAACAAAAAATTGACTGTAATTGTACATGAATGCAGGCTGATGACCTTGAGAAAATATAGAAAAGTAGCCAAGGATAGGTTCATATATTGTTCTGTCATTTGGATATCCTAATAAACAAGAAAGTAATGAGATGATGTGCCTGGTAGCTTCAGGAAACATGGAGGGTGGATAAGGAGGGTTTTTCTTTGGAAATTTTGCATTATCAGGAAGGAACATCTCAAAAAGTTGGGCTCTCCAAGGGAAAGTGAGCTTATGATATCGCTCCATAAGAGCTGCTTGGGATAAAAGGATTAAAGAGTCACTCTGTGGGATTAGTAACATGTTGTTTATGGTATCTGGAGTGATGGATATAATTTTTTTTCCATTTTGAGCTACCACTACTCTTTTGATGGGATCATACTTGGTTTGACACCAGGTAACCAAGTCTGGGAAGTCATGGGTTTGAGGGAATGAAAAAATAGGTAAAATGGATTCCCAGAGCTTGATGTCATCTTGCTGATACAGGTACGTCTTTTTTAGTCACAGGTGAAATTCATGAAGATTGAATTCGCACTTTGTGTCAACTATTTTGAAGTACGAATCATCTAAGGGGATATGGTCGAGATCTACTAGGATAGAAACAATAAGGTTTTCCTCAGAGGCTGGTTTTTAGCTTTTTCCCTTGGGGGCCATGTGATTTATAGGGGAATAGAAAGGGAATATGACTGTTATGCTGATGATAAATGTAGTATAGTCTATGTAAAATCAATATTTATCTTACAGGATGACAAATGTCTTGAGTTGATAGTGCAATGTATCTTCTGTAAAAAAACCTACAACACGAAAACAAATGGTTAATGAATCAAAGGTGGTAGAAGGTATGGTGAGGTTTTATTTATAACACTTCTTGGATTACTATTATGGGGTGAATGTTGGGAAAATGCGATTGTAGAAGTTTAATAATAATGGTATAGGAGCTGGCGGGCGATGAAACAGTTAGACAATGGCTAAGGGAGCGGGTCTAACGGGACATGAAGGATAATGGTAAGGAAGCGGAGTCTCAAATGGAATGCACAAGTGTCAGCGTTTTATTTTGAATAAGGAAATAGTCAGGAGAAAAATTCAAATGACCGTTGGCGGAAGTGAAAATCATTGTTGGGAGGAAAGCGGATTTAAGAGGGGGTAGGAAGTGGTAAACGGTTTTGAGCAGGTGGGGAGGGGGTGCGAAGTGTTGTTGAGGCGTCACGTAGGTAAGGGCCCGCCATTGAGAAAAATAATTTTCGGACCCATCCCCTTGTCATGAATGATAAATGGCCTAGGTAGGTGCGAAAAGGCTTCCACGTCATTGATCTAGGCGAGGAAGAGATCTGCCATTAAAATTTGCTCAGAAGATAATCGCAATGCGACAAAATCACTTGTTGTTTACGAACTTAGGTTAAAAATATGCGCTCTTTATTACAGTTAAATTTAATCACTTAATGAAGAAATTAACATAATTTAAACACAATTTTAACTCATAATTTAATCTTTGAGGTATTTAAACAAGAAACCATTCTTTTATTTTCTTTTATTTAAACCAAGAAAATAATTTCTTTTATTTATTTCAAACTATGCCTAACATTTTTTCAATATTTTGCCTTCATTTTTTAGGGCAACTATTCCTATCATTTTATTGATATGAACAATTTATTTGTCATGAGTCCTAACATTTTTTGTTTTTTGTCTATTCATATCCAAACTTAAAATTTTTTAAATTTTTCATGTTTTTTCTAAAATACTACCTTATCAAAACCAAATCATGTTACAACATCGGCTCCAACTAGACATTGTTTCCTCTTGTAGGATACAGCGAAAAAGCAGATCCAAGAGCCTTCTCCTCAGGCTAATGGAGTATTTTCTAAGGAAACAAACAGACTTGAAAATTTAAACAAACCGGTATATGTACAATGATGAGTGTGAATGATTCTTCTGCATCTTCAGTGCTGGATGTAGTACTTTGGCTATCTTCAATTGAATGGAAATGAAAAAAATATCCTTGTAAGTTCTGTAAGATGAAAGTGTTATTACCCTTGACTTCAACAATGCTAAAAGGTCCAAACCAAAGGTTGTCAAATTTTCCATGTTTTCCTCTTTCTTCCCTTCTAGCATCCCATCTCAATACTAAATCTCCTTCCCTAAAATATCTTTCTCTAGCTTTTCTATCAAAGATACTTTTCATTTTGTTCTGATATTTCCTTAGCTTATATTGAATTCCATCCCTGTTCTCATTTAGTTCAATGATCTGATTGATCCTCCTAGAAAAATCACCAGGTTCTTCATTAACTTCTTGTAAAAACTTTAAAACAGGGAAAGCTAGATTTGTAGGAAAATGGCTTCTTTACCATAAACCAACTGTAAGGGATATTTTCCTGTAGATATTTTTGGATATATTATATTAGCCTACACTCCATAGATGAGGTGACTATCCCAATTATTCTTATGGTATTCTAAAGTATTCTTGATTACCTTGACCATGCTCTTATTTGATGACTCTGCTAGACCATTTCCTTGTGGATAGTAAGGAGTAGAATGATTTAATAAGATTTGATATTTTTGACAAAACTCAATAATTTTCACACTGATAAATGATGTTGCATTATCATTTACTATCTGCTGAGGAAATCCAAATCCAGACAGAATGTTTTCTTCAATGAATTTGATCACTACAGTGTCTGTCGCATTTCTAATTGGAATGGCCTCTACCCATTTGGTGAAGTAATATGTTGTAGTTAGTATCCATATGTGTTGGTTTCTTGATGTTGGATGAATTTCTCCTATAAAATCCAATCGCCACTTTAAAAAAGGTGTTGAAACTAGTACTAGAACCAAAGGTGGGGCTGCAAGTTTTTGTTTTCTAGAAAACACTTGACATGGAATGTAACTTCTAACTTTTGATCCTACTTGTGAGAACATAGTAGGCCATTATAATCCCACTCTCAATATTTTATATGTTGTGGCTCACCAGGCATAGTTTCCACCACATATACATGCATGAAACTACTCAATAATTCCTTCTGTTTCATGTTCTTTCAAGCAAAGCAAAAAAATATTGAGTGGATCCTTCTAGTATAAATTTGCATTGATGATACAATACTTTACAACTTTTAACTTAAGTTTCTTAAATTGATTTCTTGAAAATTGATTGGGACACTCAAAGTTAATAAGAAACTGTACAATATCATAATACCATTTTGATAGCAAGAATTTTTCATCAATATGAACAAGTACTGATTGATTTGAAGATGAAGGTACTTGTGTGTTCTTCCCTTCTGAATCTTGGGAAGGTTCTTATGGATTATCCCCTTATGCATTTAGAGAAAGTTCTTGTGGATTCTCCCCTTAAGATTTTGAAGAAGGTTCTTGTGGATTCTCCCCTTAAGAGTTTGGAGAAGGTTCTTGTGTATTATTCTCTGAAATTTAAAAAATAGAATTTATCTCCAAAACTTTACAATTAGATTCAACAAACAATTTGGCCAAACCTTGACCCTTTACTAACTTTGTAGTTTTGATACTAAGATCAAATTCGAGGATTTGGGTAATCCATATTCCTCTTCTTCCATCACTGTCTGGTTGAGTTAGGATAATTTTTGCAACATCGTTGGGAACATAAGCAGTAATGGTTGAGTGGAGGACATAAATTCTGAAGGACTTTAAATCATGGACTAGGGAGTAATCTTGTTTTTCAATAATGTCATACTTAAGTTCTCTGTCTCTCATGAATTTACTGAAAAGAGCTATAGGTTGATCATCACCATCTTCATTCTTCTATAAAAGGATAACAACTAAAGTGGTTTTAGAGGCAAAGGAAAATATACTAAAGGGTTCAGAATAATTAGGGCTAGCTAAAGTTGGAGCTTCAGAGATGGCCTTTTTAATCTGGTCAAAATCATATCTAGTAGGTATGGTCCATTTAACTTTATGATTCTTCTTTAGAATATCAGTGATATCCTTACTATTTCAGTATAGTTAGGAATGAATCTCCTTAGGAAGTTAATATTTCCAATAAAAGATTAGATATCCTTCTTATTCCTTGGCAATGAAAGTGCTTGGATTTTTTATACCCTTTTAGGATCAATCACCACTCCTTCCCTAGAAATGATGTGACCGAGAAATTTTCCTTCTATGATAGCAAACCAAGACTTCTTGGGATTGAGTGATATCCCAAATTTTCTACACCTGGCAAAAACTTTCATCAAGTGTTTTAAATTTTTCTGATATGAGTTAGAAAATACATTAAGGTAATCAAGATATAACAACAATTTTTTTTCCTCACCCACAAAATCTAACTCCATATCTCTCTGAAATGTTTCTCTGGAATTTTTTAACCCAAAGGGAATCATAGCATACATAAATGTACCCCAAGGAGTGGTAAAAGAAGTCTTATCTCTATCTTCTGGACCCACAATTATCGAGTTATATCCAGAGAAACCATCAAGCATTGAAAGTCTATTTTCACCTAATTTTTTTTGAGCAACTGATCCATTTTTGGTAATGGGTAGTTGTCTTTTAAGGATGACCTGTTTAAGTTCTTGAAGTCTACACAAAGTCTGATTTCCCCATTATTCTTCCTAACAAGAACTAAATTAGATACCTAATCTAAGTATCCTAATGGAACTATAATTTGAGCATCAAGTAACTTCTTAAGTTATGTCTCTATGGTAGGGAGCAAGAGTGGATTGATTCTTCTTAATTTTTTCTTATAAGGTTTAGATTTAGGTTCCAATGGAATTTTATGCTTAATGGGAGATGTATCATAAATTTTTAATTCCGCATAAGACCAAGCAAAAACATCCCTGTAAGTTTTAAGAAGTTTTAGATATTCAGTTTTTACTTCCTAAGATAGATATGCACAAATTTTAATATTCTTAATATCTTCAGGTGTTCCAATGTTAGATTCTTCAATATCCTCTTCAGGTGAATTTGATAGTGGATTCTTGGGAACATCATTATGATCAAATAACTTCTCCAGAGGGACTATACCTTTGGGAATAAAATTATTTAACAATTGAATGATATTATGGTCATCCATATTTGAATTTAAATAAGGGGTTTCATTTTCTTTATTAATTTCATTCATATCTGATTGATCTTCTTCAATTTCTAAAACAAAGAATTCATCAATGACCTATAGAAAGTATATTAGCTATTCATCATCTTCAAATATTTTACAATAATTTAGATTATTAGGAATAGATGGCCTATATTTGACTTGAATTTGATATTTCACATGCATTTGATCTATAATTTTAAATGAACTAGCTTAAACAACTAGGGTGTTTGCATGAATGTTCTCATTTATAGGGAAAGCAGTAATATTAAATGCATGAAAGAAATTTTCCACTGAATCCCAAACCTCGTTTCTATAAGACCTAAGTCTAGGATGCTTTGATTGGAAAATATTCATAACTTTTCTAACTATGAGTTCAGAATCACTGAAAACACTAAGATTCTGCACTTTAAGACTTCTAGCTAGCTCTAAACCTAGAAGAAAGGCTTCATACTCTGCAAAATTATTAGTAACATCAAAATCCAGCTGGCAGGATTGGGTTATGTTTTATTTTTCTTGTGAAATTAAAGCAACATTAGCTCCAACTCCATCTTTAAAACATGATCCATCAAAGTATAGTTTCCAAATATATGTTTTGACAATTTTTGGGGTTTCTACAACATCTTCAATTTAGAGTTCAAAATTTTGTAAATTATTTGAAGATAATTGGAAACAACCAAAATCTTGGTCAACTGCATATATAAGATGATTTCTAGCTTGATCTTCTTTACAAACAATATGTACGAATATGACCTCCCTATATAACCTAAGGTTTTTACCCCCATATACATGAATTGTAGCAAAAGACATATCCATCTCAAGGATCCCTCCTAGCTTAGCACAACAACATCTTGCTAGAAGCATTCCAAACTTAGGAGGGATATCAGTGACAATAATGTCCAAAACTTCACTTTTCATAGGTATTTGGGCTAAGGTTACCACTAAGTCCTTTATGAGTCCTAGAAATGGTACCCTTTTAGAATCAAAGTCATATAGGTCATGGTAAGATCGAGTAATTTCCAAATTTAACTACTCCATAATAACCTTTGACATAAGATTATGTGAAGCTCTAGAATATAACATACAATTATACATCAACGAATCATGTTCTTTCAAAGTAACATAAAAAGGTGGCACTATTTCATCTATCATGTCAGAGCTTGGACCAAATAATACTTAGGGTTTTTCATCTTGTAAACTAATTACATCCCCTTTAGCATCCACACTTGAGTTTTAAATCCATTTTTTGACATGATTTTTGTATCTAGGGTTCTTTGAAAGTTATGATAATGGGATGGGAATTTTGAATCTCTCTAACTCATTTTGAACATCAAAAGAAATCAAAACAGTTCTATCAATTGAAGTAGTATTATTTGGCCGATTTAAAGGTTGAATGGTTGTTGTTTTAGTTTCAACGGATTTTATCTATGGTTCAGTTATGACAGGATTTTTGAGAGGCCTTCGAGGACCTACCCTTGGTCTAGAATCTTACATCCTATTAAGTTCAAAAATTAAGAATTCTGAGAAGGCTTGAGATTTTTCTTGATACTCTTGGGATGTTTGATTTTGAGGAATAGGGACAATAGAAGTTTGAAAATATGTACTGTCAAGGTTTTTAATATCTTTTGTGATATAAAGAGTATTATCATCAGGTCGTTGATCA
Organism: Pinus albicaulis; assembly: GCA_034641835.2. Taxonomy (NCBI): domain Eukaryota; kingdom Viridiplantae; phylum Streptophyta; class Pinopsida; order Pinales; family Pinaceae; genus Pinus; species Pinus albicaulis. The sequence continues at coordinate 1,117,503,700 of CM076578.1, read as the reverse complement.
TCAATCAATAGAGGAGGTGGTATTTGCTGATCATTACTAGGTCTTTGAAGAATTTGAAGCTGAGGAGCTTTCTTAAATTGAGCTTGAGTTTGTGTTTGAGGTCTAGCACCAATTTATTGGACTGTTCTTGGTTGTGTTTCAATTTTAGAAATCCTATTAGAAAGGTTCTTAAGTAATGATGTAATCTCATATATTTTTTGATCTTCGTTTTTGGATTTCGAAGAAGAAGAGGCTTCTTGATTAGCTTTCCTTTTTCTTTGAGCCTTTTTAGATTTGGCTTTAAGCTCAGTTAAATCAGATCTGTTAGCTTGAACTTCAATGTCAGTTGTTTTCATGTCTTCTAAGGTATGAGAACTTATTTCCCTTAGAAAGACTTCAAAATCATCTTCAAATGCTTTGGAGAATATAAACTTTGTTGTTTCCACTGGTGGTTTACAGTTAGCTGACATCTTATGATAAATTTTGTTAAATATATTAATGAAATCATATACTGTTTCACCATAATTTCTCTTAAGTTCTTCAAATTCTATTAGAAAATAGACAACATCCTTTTTAACACCCCATTGATTCTTAAAAATAGTTTTTAATTCTTCCCAAGTTTGAATTGAGTTTTCCCTCAATTGTCTAAACTAGATCCTAATATTTCCCTCTAAAGATTTCACAACCAATCTCATATATACATTTTCATGTTCTATATTCATATTGTCAGCAAAGTGTAAGAATGATGCTAATTTATCTTCAACAGATAAACTAGTTTCCCCATTAAACTTTGGAAGATGTTTCAAGTATCCATCAGGAAAGTTGTTTAATATGTTTGGAAGTTGTAAAGAAGCATATATTGCTTGAAAAGACCTAAAACCAACCATACCTTGTGATGAATATGAAGAAGATTCTGAGGTGGTGGTTGTAGAAGATGACGAGGTAGATGTAGAAGATGAAGTTGTGGAAGAAGGCGGTGAAGATGGAGGGATAAAATAAGGTGGTGGAAGAAGTAAAGTTGAATATATTCTTACATATCTCAAAGGTGTACGAATGACCAACTTTTGGACCTATTATTCTCCTTCTTTATGTTTCAATAAATGGTTTTAATATAAGGAGAAGAGATCTTCTGGTTGAGCAGAAGTAGATGGAAAAGAATGAAAGGTGGGAGAAGTGAAAGCAGTAGGTTTGAATTTAGGTAAGTGTAAATCCAATTCATGTTATGATATGGGAGATTCAGAAGGTACTGCAGGTACTTGGTAGGATTCCAATTAATGAACCAAAAGAGAAGATTGGAAATCAACTACTTTAGAGATCAATTCATGTACAGTAGGTGGTAGATATTATGAATTTAAAGGAATAGGTCCAGATCTAAAAGGACCAGGAACTGACGTGGCCTCCTATTGAGTAGGAATAGAATGAGAATGGGTTTGAAGTCCTCTCCTTGAAGAGGCTTGTCTAACCTGTCTCTTTGGATTTAAAAAATGTAAAAAATTCTCAAAATCAGGGTGAGATCTGGTATGTCTTGAAGGAGCTAGCTTTGGGTTCTGTGAAGTCACTAGGTGAAAGATTTTAACCTTACTAGAACTTTATTCACCTTTAAAGGAATAGGAATATAATTGTCCCAGGGAAAATGGATCAAATTCTGTATCCCTAGCAAAGACGCCAGTATGATGTTGTCCTCTGAGATAATTCTAGGTCAATTAAGCATGCTAGAGAATATATAATGTTTTGTTTGTTTTAAATTGGGTTTTTGGATGACCAATGTATTAAGAAAATACAAACAGATGTATTAAAATTTTGATAATATTAACTATTAATAAAAGGGCTATTTCTTTACTTTAAATAGTGATTTAATGCTGCATATGTGAAGATAGAAACTGTAAGAAAATATGGTCAGTTAAATATTCAGATTGAATGTTTAATTTATCATAAGTGTGAAAGAATTTTAAACACTGTTTAACATCTCAACAAAACATATTTAACATTATGAATATTACTGATAATTGATTGATATAGAGGGACTTATAAAACCAGATAGTTTAATAAGTCATTATCTAAAATGGATTATAACTTCAGAGAATTTAAGATAGACTGAAAAAATAAATTTTTTCTTACCTACTTATCTTCATAAAAATTAAATATATGTAGAAAAAAAAGTGAAATGAATACTAGAAAAAATTACAAGAAGACAAACTGATTGAAATAAATCCAGAATACTTTTATTATCATCAATGATAAAAATCTCATACACTTCTGCTTACAAATGCTTATCCAAGGGCGCAACCCTTAATAACTCAAATGGAGAGTTATTTATACTAGTTTCTATCACTTAGAAGTATCTAAAATGATTACAAAAATAATATCAAATAGTAGGAAACAAAAATTGATGAGTGATCTGTCACTGTCTTTGAGGAAACAGTTGATGATGTGGCCCAAAAAATGCTCCTGCATTAGCAGGCTATTAGAGACAAAAATTTACTTGATGGTTTCACATAAGTGATCCCATATTTCCTCACTTGGAATTTCTAAATTTACTAATTTCAAGAAAACTTCATATAATTTTGTGTATATTTCAAAAGTAGGCTTGTTTATGAAGAGTTGTTTGATTTCATGTTTAATTATCAAATCAAAATCTAAAGCTTGTTAAAAATCTTTCCCTGTCATGTGGCCTTTAATTCCTGAAAATTTAGCTTTGTCAATGGCAATGGTGTAGAGATTTTTGCAGTACTCTTCCAAGTTGATCAATTTTTCATTAGGAGCTACTAATCCAGACAATCCCCTCAAGTTTAGTAGATTAAACTTAGTGTGAAATATTTGGACAAAAATGTCCATAGTTTTACACTTAGTCTCTAATTGATTCAACAAATTATTTTTCTAAAATACTTTCTTGATTTCGAGGATAGTAGTTGTTCTGTCTGTAATATTGATCTACTCCAACTCTACCTTGCTTTTTGAGTTCAATATTTTAATCATGTCTGATGCCTCTGTTGGTTTCTTCTTGAGTGCTGCCTTCTCTTGTTCAATGACTATTTTGCACATGTTTATTAATTCCTCCTCCTCAAAAATGATTTGTATGGATGGACATACTTATGTCATTGCTTGGCTTATTTCTGTCCAGATACTCTCCTTGGCTTGGGCCAAGGTATCTGCTATTAGAAGCTCACTTTCTAACTTTTGAACCTTTAGTGCCAATCTGTAAGAATTTTTCATTTCTTCCATGCACATGGTGTCATATTTTATCTTTTGAGTTTCCAAGGCTCTGAATTTCTCTAGAAACTTCTCATTCTCTTGTTTCTGTAAAGTCAAATCCTTCACAAGTCTAGTTGAATCACCTGTTGTTGATGTAGATTCCATTGTTGTTGATGAAGAGTTGGGGAATTGTACGTGCAACTGCAATTGGCACTACTACAACTGGGATCATAGAAATATGAGTTGACCATTCTTTTTCCTTAGATAATCCTTCAATATTCTCCTCCATCTTCTTTATCTGAATGTTCTGCTCAATAATGGGTTTGAGCATATTTTCTCTGTTATGTTCACTCTCCTCTATTTCCTTTGTCTGGGGGTCTTCTGTGAGAGGAAGCTTTAGCTGCTTTAAAAGAGCTTCAATGTATGCATTATTTTTCTTTAAAATATCTTCTACAACTTTACAATCCTTTGGGTCATACCCAATCTTGACCACAATGAATTCTAAAGACTTTAAATTATTGTCTTTAGCTAAAGAGGAGAGTTTTTCTATTTTGAGTTGTGATTGTACATTTGATAATGTTGTTATCAACTTAGACAATGTCATATATGTATTTGTCATGGTAGAGAAGAGCATCTCTCGAGACTGCCTATGCATGTCCATCTGATCTATTTATGAATCTGGTTTGCATCAAATGAGAAAATAGTCTTCTTATAATCGGATGGAGACTTGGGTAAAGGGACTTGGGCTTGTAGAAAATCCATCTGCATCCTTCCCTTTTCACTATTAAAAGCAGTTAGTAGCATGTGTTGTGATGTGGAATTATGCTTCCAAAACTGACTATATACGTTGGCCTTTAAGGCTTCATTCTTCTGTTTAATCTCCAAGAATTTGTAGAAGATGTTCTGATCATCAGATGAAATGGTTCTAACTAGTTGAACAATCTCCATAGGCTCTTAAGAAGCTGAATAATACAATGGAGTATTGGGAAAAATCCCTCCTGATGACGTAGATACCTTTGGATCTCCCAAGTTTATGATTTCTGGTTCCTTTTGGCTTTGCATTGTATAATCTTTAAAGTCAGTCTTGTGCTTCTTTTGCTAGATTATGAATTATTTGACCAAATCTACAAAAGTTGATGTTTCTTCTCTGGGCCCTTTTTGTAGTTTGATTTAGGAAATTGGAGTCTGTAGAGTAGACTTGGAAAGGATTTTCTCCTCTACCTCTTGCAATGCATTCTCTGTCCACTGATCCTGATTCATAAAATTTTCAATTTTAGGCCTTAGTGTATGTTTATATGGAGTTGTCTTCAATTCAACCCTTAGGTTTGAAATTATGCTGAAAGGATCATAATACCAAGTGAAGCTTGGATGGAAATTCATATTTTTAAGAATAACATCTGCCTCAATCTCTGCTGATTTGATATTGAATATAAAAGAGCCAATCTTTGACTTAATCTTAAACTGTGATTTTCTCTTCCCTGAAAGAAAATGCAAATCATCCATGTTAATTAGCTGCCTAAAATATTCCAAAGAGAATATTCTCATTGGAACATATTTGGGCAGTTTATATGGTGCCAACTCACAACCATATACTCGAATCTCTGTGTAATTTTGGTATCAATACCAGTCTCCAATTTTAACCTGATCACTCAAATGAAGGATTGTTTTGATGTCTTGGCCAATTCTGGGTTCATTCTGACTGCTAAGAAGTTGTGCAACTAGATGGATGAATGAAACAATGAAGTATGCGAAAGAAAATTTATCTGAAATAGATCTGACCAATTCTTTCCAATGAATCACTGACTAGTTAAGTCCCTGAATCATCATGTTTGTACAATGTAATAGGCAATGAATCTCCCTGCTAAAATAGAAACATATTAATAAGTGTAGAGGTGTACTTAAAAATTCCTTGGGTTGTTAAATTCATCAATTGTTTATGCATATTGTCAGCTAAAAAGTGACTGTAATTGTACATGAATGTAGGCTGATGATATTTAGAAAAGATAAAAAAGTAGCCAAGGATGGGCTCATCTACTTTCATCTGGATATCCTAAAAACAAGAAAGTAATGAGAGGATGTGTCTTGTAGCTGTAGGAAACATGGAGTATTGATAAGGAGGGTTTTTATTTGGAAATTATTCATCATCAGGAAGGAAGGTCTCACAAATTTGGGCTCTCTGAGGGAAAGTGAGCTTATGATGTAGCTCCATAAGAGTTGCTTGGGATAAAATGCTTAAAGAGTCACTCTGTGGGATCAGTAACATGTTTTTTATGGTCTCCAGAGTGATGGATATCAGAATGTTTCCATTCTGAGTTACCACTTCTCTTTTGATAGGATCATACCTGGTTTGACACCAAGTGATCAGGTGTGGGAAGTCATGGGTTTGAGGGAATGAAAACAAAGGTAAAAGGGATTTCCAGAGCTTTATTTCATCTTGCTGATCTAGGTAGTTCTGTTTTAGCCACAAGTGAAATTCATGAAGTTTGAATTCGCAGTCTGTGTCACTGATTTTTAAATATGAATAAACTAAGGGGATATGGTTGAGATCTACTTGGGCAGAAGAAACAAGGTTTTCCTTAGAGGTTGGTTTTAAAATTTTTCCCTTGGGGGCCATGTGATTTGCAGGGGAATAGAAAGGGAATATGACTGTTATTTCGATTATAAATGTAGTACAGTCTCTATAAAAGAAATCTTTATCTGATAGGATGACAAATGTCTTGAGCCAATAGCACAATGTATCTTCTGTAAAAATCCTGCAACACGACAACAAATGGTAAATGAATAAAAGTTGGTAGAAGGTATGGTGAGGTTTTATTTATAACACTACTTGGATTACCGTTATGGGGTGAATGTTGGGAAAATGTGACAGTAGCAGTTTAATGCTAATGGTACAAGAGCTTGCGGGCGATGAAATGACTAGACAATGGCTAAGGGAGCGGGTCTAACGGGACAAGAAGGATAACGGTAAGGGAGCAGAGTCTCAAATGGAATGCACATGTTTCAGTGTTTTATTTTGCATCAGGAAACGTTCAAGAGAAAAATTCAAATGATCGTTAGCGGAAGTGAAAACCTTCGTCGGGAGGAAAGCAGATTTCAGAGGGGGTAGGCGGCGGTAAATAGTTTTTAGTGACAAGGGGTGGGGGGGGGGGGTTAAGTGTTGTGGAGGAGACACATAGGTAAGGGTCCTTCATTGAGAAAACTAATTTTAGGACCCACCCCCGCCATTAACAAGAAATGGGCTAGGGGGGTGTGAAAAGGCTTCCCCATTGTTGATCTGTGCGGGGAAGAGATTTTCCATTGAAATTTGCTCAGAAGATAATCACAACGCGAAAAAATCGCTTGTCCTTTACGAACTTAGGATAAAAATATGTGCTCTTTATTACAATTAAATTTAATCACTTAATGAAGCAATTGAAATAATTTAAACACAATTTTAACTCCCAAATTAATATTTGGTGCATTTAAACAAGCAGCCATTCTTTTATTTTCTTTTATTTAAACCAAACAAATAATTTCTTTTATTGCTTTCAAACTATGCCTAACATTTTTTCAATATTTTGCCTTCAATTTTTAGGGCAAATATTCTTATCATTTTCTTGATATGAATAATTTATTTGTCATGAGTCCTATTTTTTTTTGTTTTTTGTTTTCATATCCAAACTTAACATTTTTAAAATTTTCATTTTTTTTCTAAAATACTACATTGTCAAAACCAAATCATGTTACAACATCAGCTCAGCTTGTAGGATACAAAGAATAAGCAGATCCAAGTGCCTTCTCCTCGGGCTAATAGAGTCTTTGCTGAGAAAACAAATAGACTTGGAAATTTAAACAAACTAGTATACGTACAATGATGAGTGTGAATGATTCTTGTACAACTTCAATACTCGATGTAGTGCTTCAGGTATCTTCCATTGATTTTGCGATGAATAAAACTGTCCTTGAAAGTTCTGCAAGATGAAAGTGTTATTACCCTTGAATTCTGCAATGCTAAAAGGTCCAAACCAGAGGTTGTCAAATTTTCCATGTTTTCCTCTTTCTTCCCTTCTAGCATCCCATCTCAATACTAAATCTCCTTCCCAGAAATATTTTTCTCTAGCTTTTTTTTTTTTTCTAATTAATTTTTATATCAAAGAGACTTTTAATTTATTTTTATTTTCTGATATTTCCTTAGCTTATATTGAATTTCATCCCTGTTTTCATTTAATTTAATGCTTTGATTGATCCTCCTATAAAAATCATCAGGTTCTTCATTAACTTCTTCTAAGAACTTCGAAACAGGGAAAGCTAGATTTGTAGGAAAAATGGATTATTTACCATGAACCAACTGAAATGGATATTTTCCTATAGATATTTTTGGAGGTATTCTATTATCACAAACTGCATAGATGAGGTGACTATCCCAATTATTCTTATGGTATTCCAATGTATTCTTGATTACCTTGACCAAGCTCTTATTTGATGACTCTTCTAGACCATTTCCTTAAGGATAGTAAGGACTAGAATGATGTAATAATATTTGATACTTTTGAAAAAACTCAATAATTTTCACACTCCCAAATGTTGTTTCATTATCAGTTACTATCTGCTGAGGAAATCCAAATATAGATAAAAAAATTTCTTCAATGAATTTGATCACCACAGTTTCTATGGCATTTCTAACTGGAATTTCCTCTACCCATTTGGTGAAGTAATATGTTGTAGTTAGTATCCATATGTGTTGGTTTCTTGATGCTGGATGAATTTTCCCTATGAAATCCAGTCCCCACTATAAGAAAGGCGCTGAAACTAGTACTGGAACTAAAGGAAGGGCTGCAAGTTTTTGTTTTCCAGTAAATACTTGACATGGAATGCAGCTTCTAACCTTTTCTCCTACTTGTGAAAACATAGTAGTCCAATATAATACCGCTCTACATATTTTATATGCTGTGTCTCTCCAGGCATAGTGTCCACCACATATACCTGCATGGAACTACTCAATAATTACTTTTGTTTCACTTTTTGTCAAGCAAAGCTAAATGATATTGAGTGGATCCTTCTAGTATAAATTTTCATTGATGATACAATAATTTACAACTTTAAACTTAAGTTTCTTACTTTGATTTCTTGAAAATTGACTAGGACACTCAAAATTAATAAGAAAATGTACAATATCATAATACCATTTTGGCAGCAAGAATTTTTCATCAATATGAACATGTACTGATTGATTTGAAGATGAAGGTGCTTGCGTTTTCTTCCCTTCTGAACCTTGGGAAGGTTCTTGTGGAATCTCCGTTTTCGCATTTAGAGAAGGTTCTTGTGGATTCTACACTTGAGAATTTGAATAAGTTTCTTGTGGATTATCCCCTTGAGAGTTTGGAGAAGGTTCTTGTGTATTCTTCTCTAAAATTTAAAAAATAGAATTTATCTCCAAAAATTTACAATTAGATTCAACTAATAATTTGGCCAAACCTTGACCATTTACTAACTTTGTAGTTTTGACACTAAGATCAAATTCGAGGATTTGGGTAATCCATATTCCTCTTCTTCCATTGGTGTCTTGTTAAATTAGGACAATTTTTACAACACTGTTGGGAACATAAGCAGTAATGGTTGAGTGGAGGACATAAATTATGAAGGAATTTAAAGCCTGGACTAGGGAGTAAGCTTTTTTTTCAATAATTTCATACTTAAGTTTTGCGTCTCTCATTCATTCTTCTGTAAAAGGACAACAAATAAAGTGGTTTCATAGGCAAAGGAAAATATAATAAAGGGTTTAGAATAATTAGGGCTAGCTAAACTTGGAGCTTCAGAGATGGCCTTTTTAATCTGGTCAAAAGCATATCTAGTAGGTATGTTCCATTTAACGTAATGATTCTTCTTTAGCATATCAGTGATATCCTTAACTATTTTAACATTGTTAGGAATGAATCTCCATAGGAAGTTAATATTTCCAAGAAAAGCGTGGATCTCCTTCTTATTCCTTGGCAATGAAAGTGCTTGGATAGCTAATACCATTTTAGGATAAATCACCACTCCTTCCTTAGAAATGATGTGACCGAGCAATTTTCCTTCTCTGATAGCAAACAAAGAATTCTTGGGATTGATTGATATCCTAAATTTTCTACACCTGTCAAAAAATTTCATCAAGTGTTTTAAATGTTTCTGATTTGAGTTAGAAAAGACAGTAAGGTCATCAAGATATATAACAAATTTTTTTTTTGTCTTACCCAAAAAATCTAAGTGCATAGCTCTCTGAAATGTTGCTCCAGCATTTGTTAATCCAAAGTCAATCCTAGCATACATAAATGTACCCCAAGAAGTGGTAAAAGAAGTTTTATCTCTATCTTCTGGACTCACCATTATCTGGTCATATACAGAGAAACCATCAAGCATTGAAAGTCTATTTTCACCTGAAACTTTTGAAGCAATTGATCCATTTTTGGTAATGGGTAGTTGTCTTTTAAGGATGACTTGTTTAAGTTCCTGAAGTCCACACAAGTTCTGATTTCCCCATTCTTCTTCCCAACAAGAACTAAATTAGCTACCTAATCTAACTATCTTAATGGAACTATAATATGAGCATCAAGCAACTTCTTAAGTTATTTATCTATGGTAGGGAGCAAGAGCAGATTGATTCTTCTTAATTTTTTCTTATAAGGTTTAGCTTCAAGTTTCAATGGAATTTTATGCTCAATGAGAGATGTATCATAAGTTTTTAATTCATCATAAGACCAAGAAAAAACATCCTTATAAGTTTTAAGAAGTTTCAAATATTCAGTTTTTTACTTCCTGAGGTAGAGATGCACAAATTTTAATGATCTTAATATCTTCAGGTGTTCCAATGTTAGATTCTTCAATATCCTCTTCAGGTGAATTTGATAGTGGATTCTTGGGAACATCAATCTAGTCAAATAACTTCTCCAAAGGGACTAGACCTTTAGGAATAATTTTTTTTGACAATTGAATGATATTATGGTCAACCATATTTGAATTTAAATCAAAGGTTTCATTTTCTTTATTAATTTCATTGATATCTGATTGATATTCTTCAATTTGTAAATAGAGAATTCATCAATGACTTGTAGAAAATATTTTAGCTATTCATAATCTTCAAATATTTGCTAATAATTTGGATTATCATGAATAGATGGTCTATATTTGATTTGAATTTGATATTGCACTTACATTTGATCTATAATTTTAAATGAACTAGATGAAACAACTAGGGAGTCTGCATTAATGTTCTCATTTCTAGGGATAGAAATAATATTAAATGCATGAAAGCAATTTTCCATTGAATCCAAAACCTCATTTCTGTAAGACCTAATCCTAGGATGATTTTTTTGGAAAATATTCCCAACTTGTCTAACAATGAGTTCAAAATCACTGAAAACACTAAGATTTTGTACTTTAAGACTTCTAGCTAGCTCTAAACCTAGAAGAAAGGCTTCATACTCTACAACATTAGTAGTAACATCAAAATCTAGCTTTCAGGATTGGGATATGTTTTCTTTTTCTTGTGAAATTAAAGAAACACTAACTCCAGCTCCATCTTTAGAATATGATCCATCAAAGTACAGTTTCCAAATATCACTTTTGACAGTTTTTGGGGTTTCTAAAACATCTTAAATTTTAAGTTTAGAATTTTGTAAATTATTTGAAGATAATTGGAAGCAACCAAAATATTGGTCAATTGCATATACAGGATGATTTCTGGCTTGATCTACTTTACAAATAGTATGAATGAATTTGACCTCCCTATATAACCTAATATTTTCACCCCCATATATAGGAATTGTAGTAGAAGACATATCCATCTGAAGGCTCCCTCCTAGCTTAGCACAATAGGATCTTGATAGAAGAATTCCAAACTTATGAGGGATATCAGTGACAAGAATTTCCAAAACTATACTTGTCACAGGTATTTGGGCTAATGTTACCACTAAGTCCTTTATGAGTCCTAGACATGGTACCTTTTTATAATGAAAGGTATATAGGTCATGGTAAGATAGAGTAATTTCCAAATTTAATTGATCCATCATAACCTTTGGCATAATATTATGTGAAGCTCTAGAATCTAACATACAGTTATAAAACAATGAATCATGTGCTTTCAAAGTAACACAAAAAGGTGGCAGTGTTTAATTTATCATGTGAGAGCTTGGACCAAATACTATTGAGGGTTTTTCATCTTGTAAACAAGTTACATCCCATTCAACATCCACACTTGAGTTTTAAATCCATTTTGTGACTTGATTTTTGTATCCAGGGTTCTTTGAAAGTTCTGATAATGGGATGGGATTTTTGAATCTCTATAACTCCTTTTCAACATTAAAAGAAATCAAAATTGTTCTATCAATAGAAGTAGTATCAGTTGGCTGATTTAAAGGTTGAATGGTTGTTGTTTGAGTTTCAAAATTTTTTATTTGTGGTTCAATTATGACAGGATTTTGGGAGGCCTTCCAGGACCTACCCTTGGTCTTAAATCATACCTCCTATTAAGTTCAACAATTAATAATTTTGGGAAGGCTTCATATTTAGACAATTGAGATTTTTCTTGATCCTCTTGGGATGTTTGATTTTGAGGAATAGGGACGATATCAGTTTTAACATATGTAATTTCAAGGTTGTTTATATATTATATGATTTAAAGAATATTATCATCAGGTTGTTGATCATCAATTAATAGAGGAGGTGGTATTTGCTGATAATTACTATGTCTTTAAAGAATTTGAAGTTGAGGAGCTTTCTTAAATCGAGCTTGAGTTTGTGTTTGAGGCCTAGCAATAATTTATTGGATTGCTCTTGGTTGTGTTTCAATTTTAGAAATCCTATTAGAAAGGTTCCTAAGTAATTATGTAATCTCATCTATTGTTTGATCTTCGTTTCTGGATTTCGAAGAAGAAGAAGCTTCTTGATTAGATTTCATTTTTCTTTGAGCCTTTTTAGATTTGGCTTTAAGCTTAGCTTAAGTGGATCTGTTAGCTTCAACTTCAATGGCATTTTTTTGCATGTATTCTAAGGTATGAGAAGTTATTTCCATTAGCATGACTGCAAAATCATCTTCAAAGTATTTGGAAAATCTAACCTTTGTTGTTACTACTGGTGGGTTACAATCAGCAGGAATCTTATGATAAAGTTGATTAAATCTCTTAATGAAATCAAATACTGGTTCACCATAATTTATCTCAAGTTCTTCAAATTCTATTAGAAAATGGATAGGATCATTTTTAAGACCCCATCGATTCTTAAAAATAGTTATTAATTCTTTCCAAGTTCGAATTGAATTTTCCCTCAATTGTCTAAACTAGATCCTAACATTTCCCTCTAAAGATTGCACAAAGAATCTCATATATACATTTTCATGTTCTATATTCATATTGTTAGCAAAGTCTAAGAATGTTGCTAAATTTCCTTCAACACATTAACTAGTTTCCCCATTATGTTGAAGTTTGCAACAAGAAACAGTGAAATTGGCATCCAGAAACAACATGATAGCACCTACATTAGTGTGGGAGCACATGTCATGTAGTGATGGGTCTTAGCAATACATTAGCATGAAATTCAATTTATTTAATAAATTGGATATGTGTCAAATTAATTATCCCTTGATTAAATTGGACAATAAAATGTAATCTTATCTCATAATCACTTGTAATAGTTAACTGACTGTGATAAACTCAATTAGCTTAGAATTTCGAGTTGAGGGTAGTTGGTGAGGCATGCAGAGTGATTCTATGTGTTTTAGAGTTCAAGTTGTAGTTAAGTGCATGCGTTTAATGCATGAGTAATCAGTTAACTCAGTTAGGTGAGTTAAAGTCAGTTGGACTAGTTGTAACTGTTTGATGCAGTGAGAGATCAAGTGAATTAAATATTATTTAATTCACAATCAGTGACATGCCATGCAACTGATGATTTACTATTATTAGCTACATGCATGTCAGTTCCAATGGAGATCCAATTATGACAAAGGTTAAAGGGAAGTTAACTATCAATTGTGATATTAGCAGGCTGCCCAAATGCAGTTATAACACCATAGGATGCCCCTGATACTTAGTGCAGTTGAGGAAGGCTAAAATTTTTAAAGAATAGGGATTGCATTCATCAGGAATTTCACGAGCAAGGCAGGATGAGAATTGGCTAAGTGTTGGCCTGATTTTGTCTGGATCAAGGTGAGATGATAGGCAGAGTGCAAGAGGCTCTTGTGAGAAGAGTGCATTGTAATTATTTCATGATTCCTTGTGGAATATAAAATATATGATAGAGGGGTTTTGAGCAGTAATATTTCCCCAGGAAATTATCTGTGTTGTGGTTTGATTTTTTTCTTTCTGCAGTTGTTGTGATTGGTGATCGTGTTGATTTTCCACAATTGATTTGTAGAAGGATTCAATATCTAGTTTTAGTACATTGCTTGATCAGATTAAATCCATTGATATACATATGTTTTTATAATTTCCACATGGTATTAGAGCACAAGAAATCACTATAGTGGAGGAGAAGCTGAGTTTGTGACTGAATAGAATTTGAATTTGCAAAATTATTCTTGGTGCGACAAGAAGATTAGAATCAAAATGGCTTTCAATGGCTTGAGATTGGAGTATGCACTCAAGGAAAGTTCCAATTATATTACGTGGAAATATAGGATGGAGGTAGTACTGAAGGACAATGGGTTGAAATAATTCATTGATAATGATGTTCCCAAACCCGATGTAGCAGATGCCACAAATCTTGATGCTTGGAAAAAGAAGGTTGGAAGATCTTACTAGAGGGAGTACGAGACCACATTGTCTCAAGTCTCCATGGAAAAGCTACTCCATATGCAATGTGGAAGGCTTTGAAAAATATGTTTTGGAGCAGCAGTAATCATAGAAAATTAGCACTGAAGGACAAGCTCAGGAAAATAAAAATGGAGAAATGTGACACTATTCTGATATATTTAACAAAGTTTGTCTAATTTTAGGATGAGCTTTGGAGCGTCAGAATTACTGTCACAGATGATGAATTGGTGAGCCTAGCTCTTCTAGGACTTCCCAAGAGTTGGCATAGTTATCAGGACTCTGCCAATGGGAGGGAAAAATTTCCAAATTGGGAACGAATTTAGTCGGATTTGGTGTAAGAAGAATTCAGGCGGAATACCAGGGATGGATCTTCCTCTAAGGAAGATGATGAAGAAAATTGCGCCTTGGATGGTAAGGTGAGGAAGGGAAAGGGAAATAAATATTATTCCAAATATTAGACCGGTGAAGAAGGAAAGGAGCGCGACATGTCCAGAGTGAATTTTTTTCACTATCACGAGCATGGACATTATGCCACTAATTGTCCACAAAAGAAGAAGAACAAGAATGCTTCAGGATCTGCAACTAGTGAGGCTTTGGCCTCACAATTTGATTTTGACTTCTCACTGAGCATGCATGGTGTCAAGTGCGATGGGATCAGGGTGGTAGTTGTATAGTGGTGCATCTTTCCACATGACGAGAACCAAAGAAATTTTCAGTGGCTTGGAGGTGAAGGACCTCCAGATGCATATCAAAATGGGTCACGACAGAAGGTATAGCACTACTGGGATTGGTACAGTTACTTTCCAAATATAGTTAGGTAAACCATTTTTATTAAAATATGTAATGTATGTACCAGGCTTGAATAAAAATTTAGTTTCAGTTGCAAAGTTGGAAGGTAGAGGCTATGATGTTGTTTTCGGTGAAGGATAAGCTTTCCTTCGACACAAAGAAATATGAAAAACCAAGAATATTGAGATTCATGTGAAGAATCTCTATAAAATTGATGTAGATGACAGTGCAACATTAATTGGTAAAGCAAACAAAGTGGTGAGCCAGGATGAGGGTGAGTTATGGCACAGAATATTGGGCCATCTACATCACGGAGCTTTGAAGGTCATGCAACATATTTCCACAGAGCTTCCAAAGGGTACTCTTGTGCAGATAGACACATGCAAGGGATGTACTATGGGGAAGTGCGAGAAATCCATGCAATTGTCCCTTAAGAGGGAGCTTGATTTGCATGCAGATGAGGAACTCTTGGTTCCAAAGAATTAACCTCAAGATGCAGAGCAGCCACATGTGGAGGATCATGGAGTGGTAGAAACCACTCAAGCAGAGAAATTTCGAGCCAGATGGGCAGAGGGAGTGCATGTAGCTATACCTCTAGGTGTGAGGTGGGCGATGTGCATAATTGATCCCAAGAATAAATTTGGGTAGGATCCCAGAGATAGTGTGTCTCATGGATTGAACTTGGATACGAGGAGCCCATAGTACAACAGTAGCAGGATCAGTTAGATTGATGCAGTCATATGTCAGGAGGATAGAAATCAGAGTGACATGTGTCGAATACTAGAGCGCAGATCAAAGTTGGTAGCAATGCAGAGTGCATGGATGCAGACGTCAACAACGCAGAGAATCCAATAGACATGTGCAGTAGGTACCATCAATTAGAAGAATATAATGACAGACGTATTATACTGATTCAATTGTTTAGAGGCTATTTAATTTCATAAGTGTTGCATGCAAAAGTTGCTTGTGTGAGAAGCACTAGAGAATTGTTGCATGCAAGAGTTTCATGTGTGAGAAACACTAGAGAAGTGTTGCCTGTTGCATGAAAAAGGTGCATGTGCGCATGCAAGGACATTCCTTTCTTGTTGAGAGGGAGTGTTGAAGTTTGAAAAAAGAAACAGTGAAATTGGCATCCAGAAACATGACAACACATACACTAGTGTGGAACCACATGTCATGTAGTGATGGGTCTTAGTTATACATTAGTGTGAAATTAAATTTATTTAATAAATTGGATATGTGTCAAATTAATTATCTCTTGATTAAATTGGACAATAAAATGTAATCTTATCTCATAATCACTAGTAATAGTTAACTGAGTGTGATAAACTCAGTTAGCTCGTGAATTTTGAATTGAGGGTAGTTGGCGAGGCATGCAGAGTGATTCTATGTGTTTTCGAGTTCAATTTGAAGTTAAGTGCATGAATTTAATGCATGAGTAATCAATTAAGTCAGTTAGGTGAGTTAAAGTAAGTTGGACTAGTTGTAACTGTTTGTTGCACTAGTGAGAGATCAAGTGAATTAAATATTATTTAATTCACAATCAGTGATCTGCCATGAAACTGATGATTTAATATTAATAGATGTATGCATGTCAGTTCCAGTGGATACCCAGTTGAGACAAAGGTTAAAAGGAAGTTAACTATCAATTGTAATGTCAGTAGGCTACCCAGATGCAGTTAAAACACCACAGGATGCCCATGAGACTCAGTGTAGTTGAGGAAGGTTGAAATTCCTAAAGAATAGGGATTGCATTAATCAGGAATTGCATGAGCAAGGCAGGCTGAAGACTAGCCAATAATTGGCCAAGTGGTGGCCCAATTTTGTCTGGATCAGTGTGAGACGATAGGCAGACTGCAGGAGACACTTGTGAGAAGAGTGCATTGTAATTGTTTCATGATTCCTTATGGAATATACAATATATGATAGAGGGGTTTTGAGCAGTAAGCTTTCCCTGGGAAATTATCTATGTTGTGGTTTGATTTGATTCTTTCTGCACTTGTTGTGATTAGCGATCGTGTTTATTTTCCGTAATTTATTTGTAGAAGGATTCAATATCTAGCTTTAGTACATTGCTTGATCGGATTGAATCCATTGATATAAATATATTTGTATAATTTCTACACATTAAACCTTGTAATATGTTTCAAGTATCAATCAGGAAAGTTGTTTAATATGTTTGGAAGTTGTAAAGAATCATATATTGCTTGAAAAATAGACCTAAAACTAGCCATACCTTGTGATGAAGGTGAAGAATATTCTAAGGTGGTGGTTGTAGAAGATGATGAGGTAGATGTAGAATATGAAGTTATGGAAGAAGGTGGTGAAGACAAAGGGGTAAAATAAGGTGGCGAAAGAAGTAAAGTTGAATATATTCTTACATATCTCAAAGGTGTACGAATGATCAACTTTTGGACCTCCTCTTCTCCTTATTTATGTTCAAATAAAGGGTTTGAATATAAGGAAAATATATCTTCTGGTTGAACGTAAGTAGATGGAAAAGAATAAGAGGTGGGAGAAATGAAATAAATAGGTTTTAATTCAGGTAAGTGTAAATCCAATTCCTGTTATGATATGGGAGATTCAGACGGCAGTACAGGTACTTCATAGGATTCCAATGAATGAACCAAAATAACATATTGGCAATCAACTACTTTAGAGATCAATTTGTGTACCCTAGGTGGTAGATCTTATGAATTTAAAGGAATAGGTCCAGATCTAAGAGGATCAGAAACTGATGTGGCCTCCTATTGAGGAGGAATAGAAGAAGAAGGGGTTTTAAGTATTCTCCTTTAAGAGGCTTGTCTAACCAGTCTCTCTGGATCTGAAAAAGGTAAAAAAATCTCAGAATCGTAGTGAGATCAGGTATGTCTTGAAGGATCCACCTTTGGGTTCTGTGAAGTTTCTAGGTGAAATATTTTAACCTTACTAGACCTTTATTCGCCTTTAAAGGAATATGAATATCGTTGTCCCAGGGAAAATGGATCAAATTTCGTATCCTCGACAACGACGCTAATATGATGTTGTCCTTTGAGATAGTTCTAGGTCAATTAATCTTGCTAGAGCATATATAATGTTTTGTTTGTTTTAAATTGGGTTTTTAGATGAACAATGTACTAAGAAAATACAAATAGATGTCCTAAACTTTTGATAATATTAACTATTAAGAAAATGGTTGTTGCTTTACTTCAAATAGTGATTAATTTTGCATTTGTGAAGGCAGAAAATGTATGAAAATATGATCAGTTAAATATTCAGATTGAATGTTTAATTTATCATAAGTGTGAAATAATGTTAAACAATGTTTGACAACTCAACAAATCATATTTAACATTATGAAGATTACTGACAATTAATTGATATAGAGGGGCTTATAAAAAAAAATAGTTCAATAAGTCATTCTCTAAAAAGAATTATAACTTAAGAGGATTTAAGATAGACTAAAACAAATCTTTTTCTTACCTACTTATCTTCATAAAAATTAAATATATGCAGAAAAAAAAGTGAAATGAATACTAGAAAAACTTACAAGGAGACAAATTGATTGAAATAAATTCAGAATCATTTTATTATCATCAATTATCAAAATCTCATACATGTTTGCTTACAAATTCTCATCCAAGGGTGTAACCCTTAATAAATCTAATGGAGAGTTATTTATACTAGTTTCTATCACTTAGAAGTATCTAAAATGATTATAAAAATAGTATCAAATAGTAGGAAAACAAAACCGATGAGTGATCTGTCACTGTCTTTGAGGAAATAGTTGATGATGTGTCCCAAAAAATGTTGTTGCGCTGGCATGCTGTTGGAGACAAAAATTTAATCGATGGTTTCACATAAGTGATCCCATATTTCCTCACTTGGAATTTCCATATTTACTAATTTCTTGAAAAATTCATCTACTTCTGTGTATCTTTCAAAAGTAGGCATGTTGATGAAGAGATGTTTGATTTCATGTTTAATTATCAAATCAAAATATAAGCTTCCAGAAAAGCTTTCCCTGTCATGTGGCCTTTAATTCCTGCAAATTTATCTTTGTCAATGGAAATGTTGTAGAGATTTTTGCAGTACTCCTCCAAGTTTATTAGTTTTTCATTAGGAGCTACTAATCCAGGCAATCCCCTCTGGTTCAGTATATTAAACTTAGTGTGAAATCTTTGGACAACAATGTCCAAAGTTTAATGCTTAGTCTCTAATTGATTCAACAAATCCTTTTTTCTACAATACTTTCTTGATTTCTAGGACAATAGTTGTTATGTTTGTAATATTGATCTACTCCAACTCTGCGCTTCTTTTTTAGTTCAATATTTTAATAATGTCTGATGCCTCTGTTGGTTTCTACTTGAGTGATGCCTTCTCTTGTTCAATGAATATTTTACACCTATTGATTAATTCCTCTAGCTCAAAAATTATTTGTGTGGATGGCCATACTTCTATCATTGCTTGGATTATTTATGCCCATACACTCTCCTTGGCTTGGGCCAAGGTGTCTACCATTAGAATCTCACTTTATAACTTTTGAACCTTTAGTGCCAATCTGTGAGACTTCTGCATTTCTTCCATGTACAGGGTGTCATTCTTTATCTTCTGAGTTTTCAAGGCTCTGAATTTGCTTAACATATTCTCATTATTGTGTTTATGTAGAGTCAAATCTTGCATAAGTTTGGTTGAATCACCTATTGTTGATGTAGATTCCATTGTTGTTGATGAAGAGTTGGGATTTCTACCTACAACTGCAATTGGCACTGTTGCAACTGGGATCACATCAAGCTTAGTTGATTCTTATTTTTCCTTAAGAAATCCTTCAATATTCTCCTCCATCTTCTTTATCTGAATTTTCTGCTCAATAATGAGTTTGAGCATCTCTTCTCTGTTATGTTCACTCTCCTCTATTTCCTTTGTTTGGGGGTCTTCTGTGGAAGGCAACTTTAGCTGTTTTGAAGAGCTGCAATGTCTACATTCTTTTTCTTTAAAATCTCTTCTACAACTTTAAAATCCTTTGGTTCATACCCAATCTTGACCACAATGTCTTCTAAAGAATTTAACTTATTGTCTTTAGCTAAAGAGGAGAGTTTTTATATTTTGAGTTGTGACTGTACATTAGATAATGTGGTTCTCAACTTAGATAATGTCATACCTGTATTACTCATGGTAGAGAAGAACATCTCTCCAGACTACCTATGCATGTCCATTTGATCTATATGATGAATCTAGTTTGCATCAAATGAGAAAAAGGTCTTCTTATAATCGAATGGAGACTTGGGAAAAGGGACTTGAGCTTGTATAAAATCCATCTACATCCTTCCCTTTTTACTATCAATGGCAGTTAATAGCCTGTGTTGTGATGTGGAATTCTGCTTCCAAAATGAATATAGACATTGGCCTTCAAGGCTTCATTCTTTTGTTTAATCTCCAAGAATTTGGAGAAGATGTTCTGATCATCATATGAGTTGGTTCAAACTAATTGAATGATATTTGTAGGCTCTTGAGAAGCTTAAGAAGATGATGGAGTATTGGGAACACTCCCTTTTTTTGATGTAGATACCTCTGGATCTCCCAAGTCTATGAATTCTGGTTCTTTTGGCTCTACTCTGTAGAAATTGTAAAGTCAGTCTTCTGCTTCTTTTGCTGGATTATGAATTCTTTGACCAAATCTATAGAAGTTGATGTTTCTTATTTGGGTCTTTTTTTTTTCTTTAGATAATTGGAGCCTGCAGAGTAGATGTGGAAAGGATCTTCTCCTCTGCCTCTTGCAATGTATTCTTTGCCCATTGATCTTGATTCATAAAATTTTCAATTTCAGTCCCTTGTGCATGATTATATGGAGTTGTCTTCAATTCAACCCTTAGGTTTGAAATTATGCTGAAAGGATAATAAGACCAAGTGAAGCTTGGTTGGAAATTCATCTTTTTAATAATATCATCTGCCTCAATCCCTGTTGATCTGGTATTGCACATAAAAGAGCCAATATTTGATTTAATCTTAAACTGTGATTTTCTCTTCCCTGAAACAAAATTTAAATCATCCATGTTAATCATCTGCCTAATATATTCGAAAGAGAAGATTCTCATTGGAACATATTTAGGTAGTTTATATGGTGCCAAAATCACAACCATATACTCAAATGTATGTGTAATTCTGGTATAAATACCAGTCTCCAGTTTTAACCTGATCACTCAAATGAAGGATTATTTTGATGTCTTGGCCAATTTTGGGCTCATTTTGACTGCTAAGAAGTTGTGCAACTAGACAGATGAATGAATAAATGAAGTCTACAAAAGAAAATTTATCTAAAATAGATCTGACCAATTTTTTCCAATGAATCAATAACTGGTTAATTCCCTGATCATCGTGTTTGTACAATGTAATAGGCAGTCAATCTCCTTGCTGAAACAAATACATATGAATAAGTACAGAGGTGTACTTAAACATTCCTTGGGTTGTTAAATTCATCAATTTTTCATGCTTATTATCAACCAAAAATTGACAGTAATTGTACATGAATGTAGGTTGATGATATTTAGAAAAGATAGAAAAGTAGCCAAGGATGGGTTCATATATTGTTCTTTCATCTAGATATCCTAATAAACATGAAATTAATGAGACGATGTATCTAGTAGCTTCAGGAAACATGGAGGATGGATAAGGAGGGTTTTTCTTTGGAAATTTTGCATCATCAAGAAGGAAGGTCTCAAAAATTTGGGCTCTCTGAGGGAAAGTGAGCTTATGATATAGCTCCATAAGAGGTGTTGTGGGATCAGTAACATGTTGTTTATGGTCTCTGGAGTGATGGATATCATAATGTTTCCATTCTGAGCTACCACTGCTCTTTTGATGGGATCATACCTGGTTTGACGCCAGGTGACCAGGTCTGGGAAGTCATGGGTTTGAGGGAATGAAAACAGAGGTAAAATGGATTCCTAGAGCTTGATGTCATCTTGTTGATCTAGGTACTTCTGTTTTAGCCACATGTGTAGTTCATGAAGTTTGAATTCGCACTATGTCAACGATTTTGAAGTATGAATAAACTAAGGGGATATGGTCGAGATTGACCAGGGTAGAAGCAACAGGGTTTTCCTCAGAGGCTGTTTTTCGGCTTTTTCCCTTGGGGGCCATGTGATTTGCAAGGGAATAGAAAGGGAATATGACTGTTATGATGATGATATATGTAGTACAATATCTGTAAATGCAATTTTTATTAGAAAGGATGACAAATGTCTTGAGCTGATAGCGCAATGTATCTTCTATAAAAAACCCACAACACAACAAAAAATGGTAAATGAATCAAAGGTGGTAGAAGGTATGATGAGGTTTTATTTATAAAACTGCTTGGATTACTATTATGGGGTGACTGTTGGGAAAATGCCACCATAGTGGTTTAATGCTAACAGTATAGGAGTTGGTGGGTGATGAAATGACTAGACAACGACTAAGGGAGTGTGTCTAATGGCACATGAAGGATAATGGTAAGGGTGCAGAGTCTCAAATGGAATGCACATGTGTCAGCATTTTATTTGGCATCAGGAAATGGTCAAGAGAAAAATTCAAATGACCATTGGCGGGAGTGAAAACCGTCATCGGGAGGAAAGCGGATTTCGGAGGGGCTAGGCTGCGGTAAATAGTTTTGAGTGAGGTGAGGGGGGGGGGGGGGGGGTGGGTGAGAAGTGTCGTGGAGGCAACACATAGGTAAGGGCCCTCCATTGAGAAAACTACTTTTCGGAACCCCCCACCCCCCTCCGGTCGTTAACGAGTAATGGGCAAGGGAGGTGCGAAAATGATTCCCTGCCATTGATTTGGGGAAGGAAGAGATCTGCCATTGAAATTTTCTTGGAAGATAATTGCAACGCGACAAAATCACTTGTCATTTGCAAAATTAGGATAAAAATATGCACTCATTATTACAATTAAATTGAATCGCTTAATCAAGCAATTAACATAATTTTAACACAATTTTAACTCCTAATTTAATCTTTGGCACATTTAAACAGGCAACCATTCTTTTCTTTTCTTTTATTTAAACCAAGAAAATAATTTCTTTTATTTCTTTCAAACTATGCCTAACATTTTTTCAATATTTTTCCTTCATTTTTTAGGGCAACTATTCCTATCATTTTCTTGATATGAATAATTTATTTGTCATGAGTCCCATTTTTTATTTTTTGTCTATTCATATCCAAACTTGACATTTTTAAAATTTTTCATTTTTTTTCTAAAATGCTACCTTATCAAAACCAAATAATGTTACAACATAGGCCTTAAAACTTCCGGGTAGTTTTTTTTTTTACTCACAATTCTAGACAAATATGTTCCAAAATGTAGATATGTCACTAAATCCAATTTCCCATTTCTCAAAATCTATAAATTTCGACATTAAGAACCACAAATTATGCAATCTAGAATTATTCCCTTGGTTTAACTCTAAGAAACAATGTTATAACCTACAAACCCTACTAAGCTATAAAAAATCCAAAATGTATAATAACCATGACTTATGCAATCTACAATTCCACTCTAGTTTTAATGCTAGAAAAACAAATTATAATCTACACAAACGCTGCATAACTATGCATAAAAATATTTATAGCTTTCACCATTATCCCAACCCTCTTCACAAAGTTAACGGTCTAAACTGATAAAACCCTTAACTAATTTAGAACACACGTTATTTCACCTTTCCTACTATATTTTGAAACTCAACACAATCATAACACACTTTCAGACTCATAAACAAAAAATTAGAGGTCGATGACTCATCAGATGGATGCGCATCTAGGTGGACTCCTCCCACAATCAAATAGTCATCAATAAAATTTTCTCATAAGGTTGGTCATTGATATATTTACACATGCTAGAATTTCATTATTGAGATCATTATGACTACTCATAACTCTAATGAAAAACAATAAGATGGGCATTAGAATATATAAATGTGGCAACATATAATGAAATCATCATCATCATTACACAACATAAAATATGTATGTAACAATTATCATCACAACCAATAATAACATCAATTAGGGACATTACAATCATCATCACATTCACTAATAATAATATTAAATTAATCAGATCATCGGCCTGATGTCCTCAAAGAATATGTATGTTCCATAAAGATATTTCAATGTCAAGGTAATGTAAAATGCAGGTTAAGTAGAGTGGGGCACTGCAACAAGCCAATACTGCATGTCTACGAGTGGCATAAAAGTGCCAAAAAAAATATGTTGGGCCTAGGCAAGTTTTGCCTCAAATAAGAATCAAGACCTACTCTTCAAAGCTTGAAGTATGTATTCATCTCAAAGTAATTTTGATTACGAATAGTCTATATAGTTGTTTCAATGCTTCTAGGATATGTTGTAATAGTAATAGTTGATCCTAAGTTATAGATGTGTAACCCTTATTTAAAAATCAATGGGTAGTTTGTACCTGGAAAGAAACTACTACACTATTACAAAACCAAACTTGATCTTTGATTTCCAATAAATAATGGGGAACGAATCTTCTAATCTTTTTTCATGCATGATGCCACTGCCTTCTTCGATTTCATATCTAGAGCTCCAAGCCCCTAACATAAAGGTAAGTCGATTATATTTAAAACATAACCCTAATAAGAAAATTTCTTAGCTAATATGAATGAACATCCATTTAAATCCAATAGTGGAAATGAAATCTTTATTAGAAGCACTACTCTTCCACTGAAAGTTATATATTTTATCAAGAATATTTTTTATGGAACCAATGCTCTCTCTTTGTCCCATCGAGAAATACTTCCGCACGCGAACTTATGTTCAACTGGCTTTTGAGAAGTGCCTTGAATCATTTACTTGCAAAACCTTTCATTGAAATTTGATACAATAAAAAAATTGTGCATAGGAGTGCAAATAAATATTTTGCTGGGAATTTAATCTATTTTAAAAAAAAAGCCAAAAGATCATCAAATTGTTTTATTAAAATTGAACCACAAAATATCAAATGTTGTTAACGCTTCACAACAATAAGTTTGAAATAAGCGCAAAAAAATCAAATAGCTTTTCTACCAAGGACACATGTTTTGTTGCATGTTTTCATGCATAAGAAATAATTTGTGTTTAAAGGGTTCACCTCACATATCTCTCTTCAGTATTGCACATGAAAATTTAATAGGCTTTAAGTTTTTAATGCTTGCATAACATTTAACGACTTAATGATATAAACTTGGCAATGCCAAAATTTTATCCCTATTATCCTAATTGATAATTTTGTGAGATACATCTCCAAATTTATCAATAGATACACTCCAAAATTTTTGTATATGTCATCCATGAAACTAAGAAAGAAGAGAATATTTCAAATTTTTAAGTTTCAAAAGGTTAATGATCAAGGAAACAATCATGAGTTGTTCCTTTATAACAATATATGAGGAAAGATAAATTTCATTTCATTCAAAAAGCCAAAAAGTTATTACAACCAAAGAGTCCCTAATTAATTCTCATATTCTATAATTTTTCTTATGTTTACCTATGACAAGGAGAGAAAATGCCAACTATATAAGTTTTTCTCTCCATTGATTAAAATCTTGCACTCCTATAAACCATTCTCTTGAACTCTATAACTCAAATCTTGGTGCATATATTTCCTATCTCGACTGATTAATTAGAATCATATACCTGTAACTTCAGGTTTAGTTTGATAAGGAATATAAAAAAATAATATGACATTTCAAGACAAAGTGGAATGCCTCAATTGAAAATCTCCCATTCTCAACATTAGAGAACTAAATCTCATTGTACAATTAATTTTCATTTATACAAATTCTGTTGTATTCCTAAATAGATGTGAGTAGCTTGAATATTAAATTATTGATGTAAAGTTATTCATTAAAGATTCATAACTCTTAAATATGTGTATTCAATGTAGGCATGAGATGTCAGGAAAGCTCAAGCAATAGGACAAAGAGAGTCATCTTTTTGTGCATGTTTCTATAGTATGTTGTTTTGCGATGTCCTTTTTATGCTATAAATAGTTGATGGGTCTAATCATGAGGTGGAAGAAGAAGTTGGAATGTTATAACATTGGATGTGTCATGAAATATTACAAAGATATTGTGTTAAAAAAATTACACTCTCTCTCCCACCATTGATTAACTCGAGCATTTTGAAAATGATTTCCTCCCTTTCTACATTTTTTTAAAAATGTTACATAACTTCATTACATTTTCTTCCTTGATTTTAAAATACTCATCCAATCACAAAAAATCAAAACCAATATGTTTGTAAATGTAAGATATATTGAAATTAACAATAGAAAATCAACCAATGGAAGGTACCTAGCAAGTTAAAAATGTCGGCATACAAATATTAGGTGCTTCCCAACTTGTAATCAACAACCTTAAAACTGAATCATACAACCTTAACATCATTGTATGATACTTTGATAAAGAAAATTTTTGTTTGGACAACTGAATTATATTCTAGTTACAACAATACTTTGTCATTGGTTCTGAATGCATACACAAAACACATATCCCAATATCTAATTTTCATTATGACATGCATCCTATCTCTATGTTGATTACCAATAGAATAATCTCAATGACATATCTAGAAGCAACTAAGAACCATTTCATCCAATATTTGTTGTTACCAAGCAATCAATAAAGGTATCATTAAATAGTTGGTGCATAAATTATGATGTATATTTGCAACTGATTATGAAATTTTAATTAAAATCACAAGACACAAACCTACTCTAATGTTCTGTGGAATTCAATTCACAATTTAGAACATCAATCACAAACACACTATGATAAATAACACATATTCACACAATATTTTTTCCAGGGGAAAGAAATATGCTAAAAACCACTTTGCCTACTTACATTAATTTTATGAATAGAGATGTATTACAATTGATTTGCTCAATTGAGCACAACCTCCAAGTGAATAAACTATCTCTCTGCTCACTAAGAAGCTCTTGCCCAGAATTATTCAATTTTTGCCTATGCTTGAGCCCCTATTTCCTTGCACATTTGCTGAGAAATATGCCCCTATAATTTAGAAAAATCCTCCAATTGATTGTGAAATTCCCAAGGTTGATAATCTAATTGCATGCAACACCTGTACACTCAAGAATAGTCTACAACTGATGTTACACTGCCTTGAAATCTCCACCGTAGTTGGGGAACTTGAATTATCTGCATGCACTAGCTATTTTGGGATGATCAATCAGTTAACTGGACGATCACTGAGTTTTACTGAATTCCCACTGGATAACTAACTTTCCACTAATTCCTCAAATAGTTAGAACTAGTTTAACAGAAAAAATATTGAAATAAATGACCTTGATAGCTAAAAATTAGCAATCACACATGCTTAATTGACATATAACTCCTCTAACTAAAATTTATTGAGCTAATTGAGTGGAAAGAGCCATGTTACACAAGTTAAATACATCCAAGATGTCTGTTGATGTGGAAATTCCATTTTTCTCAATTTGACCAAGGAAAAATCAAATTGAGAATTTCTTGCTCCATTTTTCAACTCTCCCTCTCAGCAAGAAAGGGATTATTGAACCAACCCTATCCCGCACCTATGGAATTGGAACTTCCCTCTTGACAAAACCTTTGTCAAAATGTCAACTTGTTCCTCTATTGAAATGTATTGTAGCAACATTATCCGCCTCTGCACACAATCCCGTAAATGGTGATACTGGATATATATATTCTTGTATCGATCGTGAAAAACAGGATCCTGAGAGAGCTTGATGCAACTTTGATTATCACAGTAGATCACAGTTGGATCCATCATCTAAAAAACAGTCCAAGAAGTATCTTTCTCATCCATATCTCCTCACATGCTGCTTGAATGGAAGCCATGTACTCTGCTTCTGTCAAGTTGAACGCAACAAATATTTTCTTTTTGTTATACTACGCAATAATTATGGACCCAACAATG
Organism: Pinus albicaulis; assembly: GCA_034641835.2. NCBI lineage: Eukaryota > Viridiplantae > Streptophyta > Pinopsida > Pinales > Pinaceae > Pinus > Pinus albicaulis. Next base: position 1,117,476,042 of record CM076578.1, on the reverse strand, counting down.
AAAATTATACCTGATGTACTCTTTCAGTTTGATGAAATCCCCACCCAATTTGCATATGTGAAGCCACACAAATTCACTCCCTCTGTCCATCTGTACCATATTTCAAACTGGGTAATGCCTATGAGATACGGTAGAACATGCTTAGCTGACTTCCAATGTAATTTGGTCGGCCTAACCATTGATTGGCTTAGTTGGTTCACTTCATAGAACATATCTAGTCGTATGTTTACAACATACATTAGTGAACCCACTAGTTGCCGATAAATGGTAACATCCACTTCTTCACCTGAAGTGGAATCCTCCTTCCTCTAGCTGGTCGTTAGAGGTGTTTCCATGGGCTTACAACTCTCCAAGAAGAATCTATGTACTATCTCATTTTCATACTTTCCTTGAGACACAAATAGTTCCCCATCACCTTTCAATACTTCCAACCCAAGGAAGTAGTGCATGAGACCCATGTCGTTCATTTAAAATTCTCTTGCAAGGTTGTCCTCACAAGATCTCATCTGCTGCTCATCACCATTTAAATCAAAGAATCAACATATAAGAAAATAATAATAAATTTACCTTCTACCAAGATATGATAGAGGTTTTCATCTGCTTCACTTTTGGTGAAGCCCAAACTAGTGATATAGCTATCGATCCTGGTGTACCAAGCACAGGGTGCTTATTTGAGACCTTACAATTCTCTCTTGAGTATGCACACATTAGAATCCCAATCAAATGTCTCAAAACCTTATGGTTTCTTGATGTACACCTCCTCCTCAATAACCCCATTGAGAAATGTTATTTTTACGTCCATCTGGTGGATCTTCCACCCCATCTATGCAACCAGAGAAAGAATTGATCTAATGGATGAGTACTTTGCTATAGGAGAAAATGTCTCCTCATAGTAAATTCCATCAACTTGAGAGTATCCCTTGACCATAAATATGGGCTTATACTTCTATATGCTTCCATCTGCTGCCTTCTTAACCTTGAATATCCATCTCAAACTCACCACTGATTTATCTGCTAGTCTTGGGACCACTTCCTAAACAATGTTCTTGAAAATGGATTCATACTCTTCCACCATTTCATCAACCCATATAGGTTTCTCTACTACTTCCTCGAAAGAGGATGGCTTAGTATCTACAACTTCAGCCATTAGAGCCATGTAGCTAGTGTACCAATATGGTGACCTTCTCTACCTGTGCAAATTTGAAGTAGCTCCCACATTCTCCCTCGCATCATGCAAAAGTCTATTAGCTTCCCTGGTCCTTTTTTCTGCCATCTCTGGATGGTTCTACTTGAGTGGTTGTATCCACTCTTTTCTCCTCACTTTGTGGTTGATCCACAACTTCCTGAAGATCCTCCTTTGGAGCTAAAAGCTCCTCTTCTGGGGGGATATGAGGCTCCCTCTCAATAGAGTACCACATCACTTTCTCCTCATCCAAATTTACATCCCTTTGCACTACTATCATTCTAAGGGAAGGTAAGTACACACGATACTTATATGGAGTTTCTTTGTAACCCACAAACACCCCAATTCTGCTGTCAGCTCAAGCTTCTTCCTTGATTCTTTGGAGACATGGCAGTAGAAAATGGCTCCAAAAATCCCAAAGTGCAACACATCCGAATTTATCCCCAAGAAATCCTCCTCTGGTGTAATCATACCCTGAATTTGATGAGGAACCTGGCTCTGAAAATACACTATTATGTTGTATGCCTCTGCCACAAATATTATGGTAGGCCTTGCACATGCAACATATCCATCACAAATCCCACAATGCTACAATTATTTCTCTTAGCCACCCCATTTTGATGTGGGTTGCGATGTGTTTTCAACTATTTTTGAATGCCTTCCTTCACACATAAATTTTTGAATTCATTCGACACATACTCACCTCCATTATCTCTCCTGAAAGCCTTCACCTTCTTGCAAGTTTCTTTCTCAACCATTGCCTTGAATTCTATGAACTTGAAGAATGTCTCATATTTCTTCTGCGTGAAGAGGATCCAACACTTCCTTTAGAATTCATCAATAAAAATGACAAAATATTTATGTTTGGTAGTGGAGGTTGCCGAGAAAGTTCCAGAGACATTAGAGTGGATTCTTTCCAAGACTTCATGTGCTTTTCTTTCTCGATCATGGAATGTGGATTTTTTGTACTTCCCAAGGTAAATCCTTTGCATACATCCTATTTCTCAAGTGCTCCTTTAGGGAGTCCAGTGGTTATTTGCTACATAATCTTCAAGGCGCCATGATGAAAATGGCCAAGTCTTCTGCACCAAAGTCCACTGACATTGTGGATCTACACTTTCTCTTCCTTATTTCTTAATGAAACACAATCTTCCACATCTATCTTACACAGTTTCTTCACATGAATCCTAGTTTTCTTCACTTGTCCTATGGCTATGTGTCTTAGGAATGATTTTCCTTTGCTGAAGGCCGCATCATAATCATGGTCTTCCAGAAATGAAACATAGATGATATTCTTCCTTAGGCTGAGAATGAACATGACATCCTTGAGTCTGAGAGGGGATCCTGACTCCCTTTGAAAGGTGACTGTACCAACCCCAGTCATGCAATAACTTCCATCATCCCCAAGTTCAATGGGCATCTACAAATATTTCTTCTCTAGCTCACCGAAAAACTCTCTACACCCTGTCATGTGGAAAAATGCACCTGCATCCAAGTACCACACACTCCCCATAAAAATGTTGGCCATGCATGCGATGAGGGTAAATTCAAGCTCAAAATGTGAAGCCAATGATTCACTTTCTACTCTTTCTGAAGTCTTATTTCCTGCCTTTTTGGATGGACACTTCGTGGCATAGTGCCCAAATTCATGACAATTGAAGCATTTAATTTTGGAAAAATCTTTCTTCCTGGCCCCTGGGGTGGATTCTGGTTTGGTTTGAGATTTCTTCCCTTTTCCATTCTTTCCTTTTCCAATTAATGCAATTTTTTCTTCATCCTCGCCCTTGGATGAAGTCCCATCCTTAGTATTCCGCCTTATTTCTTCCTGTACCAAATCATGCCATAAGCGTTCCCAATTCAATAGTTTCTCCCTCCCATTCACTGAATCTTGGTAGCTATGACAAATCTTATGAAGGCCTAGAAGGGATAGGATTACTAAGTCATCTTCCGCAACATTAACACCAACCGCTCCAATTTCATAATGAAATTGTGTGAACCTACTTAGATACTACAAAATCATGTCATTCTTCTGCATCTCTATATTTCAAAGTTTATCCTTAAGTGTCAGCTTCTTGTGGTCACTAATATTCTCAAACAATTCTATTAGTGCTTTCCACGTCGCGAAAGGAGTTTTTTTCCCATGGATATTTGAGACAATGTGATCTTGTACTCCCTCAAAGATTATTCTCCTCGCCATGGATACATCTTTCTTCCACTGAGCAAGGTTTTGGGCATCAAATGCCTGTGGTTTTGCAACATTTGTCTTGATGTATTATAGCAATCCAATTTCATCCAATACCACCTCCATGTGATCCTTCCATGAGATGAAATTAAAGCCACCTTCAAAGGCATACTCTAGCCTCAGCCCGTTGAAGGTCACCTTCTTATCTTTGAAGAGATCCTACTACACTGAACTGCAAATTTGATCATCCAGAGAAACAAATTCAAATTTCCTATATTAATATGAATCTTGATTTGAAACCATGTAGAAATTATGATGTATATTTTCAATTTCTTATGAAATTTTAATCAAAACCATAAGATACAAGCCTACTCTATTGCTCCGCAGAATTCCATTCATATTTTATAACATCAATCATGAACATTCAATAAGAAATAACACACATGCACACATTATTTTTCCAAGGGAAATAAATCTACTAAAAACCCCTTTTCCTGCTTACATTAATTTGATGAATAGATATGTATTACCATTTTTTTGTTCAACTGAACACAACCTGTAAGTGAATAACCTATCTCTCTTCTTATTGAGAAGATATGACCCAAACTTAGTAAATTTATTCCTCTGCTTGAACCCCCATTTCCTTGCACAATTCCTGAGAAATTAGGCCCATGTTTTTTAGGAAATTCCTCCAATTGATTGTGAAATTCCCAAGGTTGATAATATCACTCCATGCAACACGTGTACACTCAAGACTAATCTACAACTGATTTTACACTACCTTGGAATGTCTACCAAAGCTAGGGAACTCGAATTATCTACATGCATTAGATATTTTGGGCTGATTTATCAGTTAATTGGATGATCATTGAGTTTGACTCAAGTCCCACTACATAAATGAGCTTCCACTAGTTCCTCCAATTGTTAGAACCTATTTAACTAAAAAAAGCTTGAAATAACTGACCCTGATTTCTACAAATTAGCAATCACACATGCTTAAATGAACTCTAACACCTATAATTGAATTTAGTTCGCTAACTGAGTGAAAAAAACCATGTAAAACAATTTAACTACATCCAAGTTGTATGTCTATGTGGAAATTCAAATTTTCTCAATTTGACCAAGGCAAAATCAAAATGAGAATTGCTTGTTGCATTTTTCAATAGTTGGAACTCTAAAATATTTGGAATTTTGTGAAAAAATATACATTGAAATATATATTTCAATAATTATAACAAGAATGAATATAAATACATTGAAGAAAAACATTTTCTAATTTGATTAAAATGTGAGGTAAATTGATAGAATACCTTACCTGAGAACTTTAGAATTGAATTGTAGCAACAATTGGACCTGAAAACTTGGGGCTTCAAATGAGGTTCCAGAAACCTCTTTTCTTGTGAGAGAACACAAGTTTGTGTTCCCAAAGTATGTAATCTTGTTTTATAGATGAATGCATGATGTCCTATGTGCATGTGATAATTCTTAAATCATTTGCCATGCCTTCCAAACCATGATTTTTTGGTAGTTAGAAATAAATTAAAAAATATGCAATTGAAATATTAAATTAAAATTCAAGCCAATATGAATGAATTATAATTCCATGCCAAAACTTTTCCCAAGATCTTTACATGTAACAAATTATAAAGAAATTTATTTTTCCTTGTCAAGATTGAATTTTTTTCGTAATCACCAAATAATTTCATGTGTCAACACATATTGAAAATTCAAACGAACACCGTAAGAGATTTTAAAATATCATTATAAATATATCCACAAAAATTTAACAAATAATTTAACTCCACATCAATGCAAATAGAAACTATCTATACCAAAGAAATATTTGTGAAGGGATATAGAAGACACTTGAACATCATCTTATTACTTCTACAAAAATCTATATACCATAGAATGAATGTAGAGCTTTGACCATGGGAATATTTGTATATATATGAGACATTACCATTTCACATGAGCCATCAAAAAATATATCAAGCATTAAGACAATTCCTTAGAAAACATACCAAAGACCCTATTTAATGACACCCTTTGATCTGTGAGAAAATTCTCTTTAGGAAGTACCATCTAACAATACACCAAGAAAAATAGAGTTTTTACTTCGTGGCACTCCTAGATCTAAGAGACACATGCACTTTAAAATCAATAGTAGGTTGAGCACAAGATAATCCTTGGGAAAACTATCAATATTATCAAGATAGATATTTGACTATATGTTTTCGCTCAATAGCTTATTAACCTCATTAGAGAAAATGTTATCCTTTTATGATATTGGACTACTACATGTTTTTCCAGTAGAAACTACCTGGTTTACGCCCAAGATGGTAGAGGAATCATGATACTCCCATATCCACAAGTTACAACTCCTCTCCAAATAAGAACTTTAGAATATTCTTGGGTGATGTTATATAGTTAAAGGAAGGGACACATTTTTTCATTTACAATTCTCTATTATGCATATTGATGAAGGGAGAATGGTATGTTTGTTCAAAGTTCAACCCTATGCACCAATACAAAAAAACGCTCTCTTTGACACATGCATGCACAAACACAAACAAACATATATAGAGCTATGACCTAAATTGAATCCAAATGAGAATCAAAACTAAAGAAAAATATAGTTTTTCTTTTCTTGATTGGTCTTATTTCAACTAGTTCAATGACTCGTTCCTAAAATGGTACTATGTAAAGGTACAAAAAATTGAAAGATACGAATATGAGACCAATGCCTTCGATAATTACTGAGTGAAGTGCATAAAAATACACACAAATTATACTAAATAATCTAATGAAAACTAAAGAAGGTAACACCATACAACTCTATAAAGTGCATGATAACATTATCTATTATGCAAGGACAAGTCGATACATCTCCCTTCTCTACAACATTGGATCTACTCTACTTTTTTTGAGTGGAAAATTGAAATATAAGACAACCATGGAGTAGTTAGTCTCATGTGTTCACCCAAGTGATATAACAACTTAAAAATGGAGGTGCACACAAGCGTTAACAATTTTGTAGTGATATTTAACAATAAAATAATCCAATCAACGTAATATATCTTTAACATAAATAGGCATGCATGCTTGATCTCACAGGTCTCAATGGTTCAAAAACAACTTTGATACCATATGTAACATCCCTATCTAAATAGCCATTGTAACATCCATGGATTTATCCCAAAAGTACATTTTTTTTGTACACTCATTTAGATTAAATAATTGTCATATAATGTAATAAATCACAATATAAGTAGCCCCTTTTTAGTCTTTTTAAAATACATTCATCTATAGATATGTAGCTTTTTTCACACATGACCTTCCTACAAATATTATTAATAAATACGCCAATATCAAGAGAGCTTTCACAACCATTGATAAAACCAATAATCAATGCACATTTCCACTAAATGTTTCTACAATAATTTACAAATAAGGTATCGTTCACCCAAGTGAGTGTAGAGTCTTCAATGTAGGTTGGTCATGATATTAGTTCCTAGCTTAAAACAACTCTAATGACCAAATAATCTACAACTCCTAACTCACTAGATTGTAGTTGATGACCCACTCGATTTTACACCCTACCAATTCCAAGGAACTATTCTTCCCTTTTCCCCCATAAGCTGTAGTGTAGTTGTAGGAAGGAGAAGAAACCCAAACTAGATGATAAGAATGGGGTTGCATCCCTAATCTCCAAGATCAACCAATTCATATCCACTAGACTATCTAACAAGTATGTTGTAATTCACAACTATACTGAGCAGGGGGGGGAGTGAATCAATATAATGAAAATTTACTTACTAAAGCCAATCAGACATCATAAAACATAAATCTCATAAATTGAACAAGTAACACAAGATATATGTGGAAACCCTTATGGGAGAAAAACACAAAAAAAAATTATATGAAAGATCTTGTAGGAACCAACCTAATATTACATAAATTTGTAGACACTAAACTACAGGAGACAGAAATCCCCTCAGCTTATTTTTAGGCACAAACTTACAAGATATATCGATCTCCTCTATTTATTTATAGAAAAAAACCTACAAGAGACACCAATCCGCACTGATACAATATCTGTAGGAACCAACCTATAGAAGACACCAATCCCCACTGTTGCAAATATTCATAGGCACCAACCTACTTCATTGAGTCTACTTGCTTCTTCAAAGTTGATGTTAATTTCTTACACTTTCACCAAGTTTTTTTGTTGCTTCTCCCTTCACCATGTCTTTTAGTTTCTTTTTAATTAATTAGGTCTACTTGTTGCTTCTTCCTTCACCTTGGATGCTTCTCCCAACACTCGTTCCTTTTGGATTCTTCCTAAGAAAGAAATTTCACTAATGCCACATATTCAATTTTGTATATCTAGTTATAAAATTTATACCATAGGTTCTGCAAGATATGTTTTATGTCTCATCCAAATTTCATAGTATGAAAATTTAAGAAAACATTTATAGCAAAAATTCAAAGCATGCCTATTTGAAGCATGTTTTAGGAGCAGTAAAGAACACTAACTTCCTCAGATCATATCTCTGAAGCTATAAGAAAACAAGGTTTTAAATTTTTAACATAGGTACCTTGATATCTGTTATATATCTCTTCCTGATTTAATAGTCTAAAAATCACAAAAAGAAATTTATAGTTAAAATACCAAGCTGACCTATTTCAAGAAAATTTCAGGGGCATTTAACAAGCCTAAATTCCTTAGAGAATGTTTTTTAAAGTATAGCGGACTAAGGTTTGAAAGTTTAATCACATGTACATAAAGAGCTTCTATCTATATCCCCCAAGTTTCAGTTTCAAAACATCCTAGAAGAAACATTATAATTAAAATACTAAGTTCGCATGTTTGGAGAAGATTTTAAGAGCATTCAGGAGGCATAAATTCCTTATAACATATCTTTGAATTTATAGCAAACAAATAATTGAAATTTTAACCATACACACATGAATATATTCTCTCTAGTGCCACCAAGTTTCATGGTTTGAAATATTCAAAAGAAATTTTGATAGTGAAAATTCCAAGCTGACTCGTTCACCCCATAAATCACATTTTTGCTTCCACTTTTAAACTCAAATAATCACCTCATAAATTATTTCTTAGCTCCTCTTGCAACCTCATATATCTTTTTGCTCAGATGTGTTTAAATGTACTCACATGCCCTTTATTTATAGTTTTTTTATGTTCACGTATGTGGTTGACTTGTAAAAATAGCTGGGTTGGCCTAACTATACGTTAGTTGGGTCATCTTGATGAAATATTTTATGTCTCCTCTTTCCTTTAGAGTTATAGGGAGTGCCATATACTGTTGCAAACGTCTTATAATAATATTTCCAACCATATATTCTATGCTCTAATTTGTGCTATGAAATTAGAGTAAACATTCCTTCAAATATAGGTATCGAAATTGGGCATCAAAAGTAAAAAAAAAAAAATCCAATAATCTTCATTTTCCAATCTTTATATTGGACATATGAAATCTTCTCTTGCCTTAAACATCAATTAAAGAAAAATTTACAAAAAAGTACTCAATATCAAAAATTCACTATTACAAGATTACACTATCAGAAGTTTGCAATGTCATTATGACCTCATCCCACATTAAGGAGCTAAAAGAAGATCCCCTTCATAAAAGTGTGTTATTCAATTCCATAATTTAATTATCCAAAAAGACACATGTCCTATCCATAATTTGACTCTCATGTAAAGGGCCTATTGTTTCATTTAAAATAATGATTTTCTTTCACCCAAGAGTCGTATGTTCCTAAATGTACTTCTAATTGTTCCCTTATGTCCCTTTTCCCTTCCTTATTTTTTTGCAGTTTATTTGAGTTAACTCATTGTTACCTACAATGAGTCCTAGTTAGTTTTAGTTACTTTCTCAAATTTCTACTTTTCAAAATTTAGTTATCTTTTCTAGGATTTTCTCAATTAGTTGAGGTTCTCTTAATTTTAATTTATTTGGATTATTCATTGAAATATTTTAATTTTTGCACGCCATTTTATATTTCAATTCTCTTAATCTTATATCCATTTAATTTATGCTCATCTCCATTTTTAAACATGATAACTTATAATTCACACACTTGTGTGTACCTACTTAGTTATAACCTACAATAAACCCCCATTTTAAACATTGGTTTACTAACATTAGCCAAGACATTTATTTTATTTATTATGATTCATCATTAAGTTTACTTTTCAATGTTATCATTGATTAACTTTATATTAACTTGATATTAAAATAACTTACTAGGTTTATTTTAGCTTTCATCTTTCATAACATACCATTTTTTCCTAGGACATAAATCAATCTCTCTCTTATCTCAAGGGCTAGAGTGAGGTTCTTAGTGTTGAAAAGTGTAACTAGGTTAGGTATTCATAATGACTTATAATTATGTTTTTATGTAAATGAAAAAAGAATAAAATATATTTGCTTGCTTTATGGGTTTCATAAAAAAGAATTTTTTATACGTCATAAGGCATCTTCTTGATGTCTTTAGGATGTGTAATTAGGTCATAAAATTAATTAATATGTCATGGATATGAAGGTATGTTACTCTTGTAAAAACGTGAAGAATATTATGCTCCAAAACCATGTAATTATGTTACTTGATGTCAGCCTTAATTAAAATTATGGAAGTTAGTTGATGTACATACCTTGTCAGCTTAAATGTGAAGAACAAGCACTATATATAGATGCTCAACATAAGCAGCAGTGAGATATTCAATTTGGATGTATGCGGATCACAAATAGAGATATAGAGGAGTCCGGAAAAAACGTAACATCATTTCTGAAGAACGCAAGATCAGATCATAGTTATATTATCAATCTGCAACATAAGGTCTACTTCAGAATTGTGGATTTACCAGAATTACAGATTTACCAGAATCTTAGAAAATCAGAAATTACAGAAATTCAGAATTTCATCCATTTCAGAAGTGCAAGGTCTACTTCATATGAGCTCCATAACGGTGTTGTTCTGAGTTAAGGGTACAGTCAGAAATTGTGAAAAGAAAAGCATAACTATATCATCCACTTAAGGCCAAATAGAGATCGAGTTTCTCTAAGGAGATCAAGAATTAACTACAAGTAGTTTTGGAGGAAATCTTAGTGTTCAATAGTAAGGGTCTTGATCTTCGTCAATTTAATTATCTATAAGAAGAGATTTGCGGGTTTTCCCCTCAAGAGGAGGGTTTTGGCCCTATCATACAACCCATATCTTATGTCTTTTTTTTTCTCATTTTATAGTTGTTTGATGTATATCGATCATCAAAGATAAAGAAGTTAAAGAATAACACAGGCAGTTATTAAGAAGATAATTTTGAATTAAGCAACAGTTATTAAGAAGAGAATTTTGAATTAAGCATTGCCCTTCTAAATTCTCAACATGCTATCATAGTTAAAGTCAGTCAAGGGCGTCATAAAGATCATAAAAAAGGTTTGCAAGTCAATTAAAGGAAAGGTTCAAGAAGATTTGGAATTTCGTATTTTCTTCTAAGATGATCTCCTCCATAGAAAAGGATGAAGGTTGTTTCTAAGATCTATCTGAAACTTTTCAAGACAAAGATGCTTGGGTAATTGATAGTGGTGCCTCAAGGCACATGACCAAAAATTCAAAACAATTGAAGACATTATCAAAAGGAAAATCCACCTATTATGTGGAACTTGGAGATAACAATAGTTACCCTGTAAAAGGCATTGGATCTACATCAATAAAACTTGAAGATGGAAGCAACATTCACATCAAAAATGTTTTATTTGTTCCAAGTTTGCAAAAGAACTTATTTTCAATTTCATGATTAAAAGGAAAGGGAGATAGAGTAGCTTTCATTGATGGAAAGTTTGTTGTTTGGGGAAAAGACTCAAATATAAACTAAGCCAAAACTATTGGCATTTGAGAAGGAAGACTTTATAGATTGACACCCCCATTAGCCCAAGCCCTAGTCCACATCAAATTCAGTGCATGTGAACTATGGCATCGAATATTTGGACATATACACTTCAAAATCCTTCCCTCCCTAAGGTCCATTGTAGAAGGAATTCCAAATCTGAAAGAAGATCATGAAGGTATTTGCAAAGGATGTGCATTAGGTAAAAATGTCAAAAGACAATTTGGAAGCAGTGCTTCACGGTCAAAAGACATTCTTGATCTAATTCACTCTAATGTATGTGGTCCTATGAATCATAAATCTCTTGGAGGTCATCTCTATTATGTCACTTTTATAGATGATCACTCACGAAAGACATGGGTTTATCTGTTAAAAACCAAGGATGAAGTTTTTACAAAATTGCAAGAATTCAAAGCTGAAGTTGAAAATCTTATAGAAATAAAGATCACAATATTAAGATATGATAATGGTGGTGAATATACATCCAAATATTTAATTCCATTCTATAAGGAGTTACAAATTAAGAGGGATCTTATAATTCCATACAATCCCGAACAAAATGGGGTTGTAGAAAGAAATAATAGATCGATTGAAGAAAGTGTAAAAGAAATGATTGATGATCAGGATCTACCAAAATTCTTGTGGGGTGAAGCAACTAAAAAAATAATATATATTCAAAATAGATGTCCTCATAGATCTCTTGATGATAAAACTCTAGAAGAAGCAATTATTGGAAATAAGCCATTTGTAGACCATCTTCAAATTTTTGGTTGTCTTGTATATATTCATATACCAAAGGAAAAAAGAAAGATATTGGATCCCTCCGAACTAAAGGGAATTTTCGTTGGATATAGCAACTCATCAAAATCATATCGGATCTACATGAAGGATGATCATCGCATAGAAGTTAGTCGCAATGTCTTATTTGATGAAAGTATAGCTTTTAAAAAATCAAGAGATCTTCCCATAGACTCTGAAGATGAATAATTTCCTACTCTTGAGGAGAATGAAATACAAGAAGAAAAAAACCATGGAGAAGAAGGTCCTAGAAATCCTTTTCAACCAATGATCATTCTTGAAACAAGAAAAAGACCTAATTGGTTGAAATCCACATTTCTTGATGTTGAAGGTCATGAAGCAGCCATAGGAACATTTAGAGAAAGTAAGAGGCCTAAAAGATATTCTGGGTATGATGCATACATGACAAAACTAATAAAAGAAGAACCAACTACATTCTAAGAGGCTGTTCAAAACTATGAATGGAAGAATGCCATGAATGAAGAATATCAATATACCATGAAGAATGGAATATGGGAGATCGTACCTAGGCCCAAGGACAAATCTGTGGTTAATTCCAAGTGGATCTATAAGATCAAACATGCTATTGATGGAAGCATAGATACATATAAAGCAAGAGTTGTAGCCAGAGGTTTCTCTCAACTTGAAGGTATTGATTATGAAGATACTTTTTCTCCTACGTCAATATACACCACAATTTGATCATTGCTTTCATTGGCTGCATCAAAGAAATGGGACATCCAACAAATGGATGTAAAGACTGCATTTCTTAATGGCACTATAGATAAATAAATTTACATAGAAAAACCATTGGGTTTCGAAGTCAAGGATAAGGAGACATATGTATGCAGATTAAAGAAAGCACTATATGGTAACAAACAAGCTCGAAGGGCATGGTATGCTAGGATGGATGCATATCTTCAAAGGATAGGATTTAAGAAATGTTCTGTTGACCCTAACCTATATATCAAGGTAGTAAAGAGTGAAACAATAATCATTCTTCTTTATGTAGATAATATTCTCCTTACTAGTGTAGAAGGTCGTATTAAAGAAAGAAAGAGGCACCTAGTAGCAGAATTTGATATGAAGGATCTTGGACTAATGCATTACTATTTGGGACTAGAAGTTTGGTAAGGACCTAATGAAATTTATTTAGGTCAAGGGAAGTACATGATCAAAATTTTGAAGAGGTTTGACATGTTGGATTTCAAACCTATGTCCATTCCAATGATCACAAACTTGAAAAGTCTGAGGAGTTCTGAATCATGTCCAGTAGATCCTTCCAAATATAGACAATTGATTGGATCACTGATGTACTTGGTGAATACACGACCATACATATGCTTTGCAGTAAATGTTCTCAGTCAATTCCAAGCAGAACCAAGTCAAGATCATTGGATAACATCAAAACATATTTTGATATATCTTCAAGGGACCATCCACTACTTTCTAAAATATGAAAGAAGGAATGTTGTCCAATTAAGTGGATATATTGATTCCAAATAGGGAGGCAGTGAACAAGATGGAAGAAGCACTACTGGTGGATGCTTTAGTTTGGGATCTTATATGATCTCATGGATGAGCAGAAATCAAGACACTATTGCCTTAAGTAGTGTTGAGGCTGAATATGTTGCAGCTTGTGAAGTGAGCAAAGAAGCAGTCTGGTTAAGGAAGTCATTATCTGACTTATTTGAAAGACCTATGGACCCTACTATGATACTATGTGATAACAACAGTTGTATACATTTGTTTGAAGATCCAATGTTTCATGCAAAGACAAAGCACATTAACAACAATCATCACTATGTAGATGAGCTAGTACAAAATGGAGTGCTACAACTTCAGTGTATTCCTATTGATGAGCAGGTAACTGGCATATTGGAAAAATCACTTCCAAACAAGAAGCTTGGCTACTTAAGAGACAAGCTTGGTTTGGTGGATATGTCCTCCCTATGTGAGAGGATTGTCTTCACTAGAAGAAAGAAAGGAGGATTTGGTAAACATCTGGCATCTGATACTCCTTGAGAATATGGTAGGGAATTCAAGAAAGGAGTAGTCATGGACCGATATTCTTTGAGGATTAGCTATTCAAGATAAGAATTGTCCAATGAGGTCATACTCGGTTAACACCCAGGTGGAGTATGTATCTTGGAGAGACAATGACGATGGTGTCTATAAGTAATTGGTCTCGCCAGCATTATAGCCCATTGTCTCTTTGAGAGATGGGGTTTTTATTCAAGGCCTTGCACTATGCCAATGCTAGTTGATATGATGCTATAATAGATGGGTTACAAATCCGAATATTCTTATGAGATCTCTTCATATTGAGAACGACCAAGTACTATTATGAATACCTCCCTAGTTAAGAGGGAGTGTTGACAAGTGCAACTAGGTTAGGTCTTCATAATGACTTATAATTATGTTTTTATGTAAATGAAAAAAGAATAAAATATATTTTCTTGATTTATGGGTTTCGTGAGCAAGAAGTTTGTATAGGTCATAAGACATCTTCTTGATGTATTTAGGATGTGTCACTGAGGTCATAAAATTAATAAAGATGTCATGGATATGAAGGTATGTTACTCTTGTCAAAGCGTGAAGAAGATTACGCTCCAAAACCATGTAATTATGTTACTTGATGTCAACCTTAATTAATATGATGGAAGTTAGCTGTTGTATATACCTTGCCGGCTTAAATGTGAAGAACAAGCACTATATATAGATTCTCAACGTAAGCTTCAGTGAGATATTCAATTCAGATGTATGCGGATCACATATAGAGATATAGATAATTCTGGAAACAATGTAACATCATTTCTGAAGAAGGTAAGATTAGATCATTGTTATATTCTCAATATGTCATAGAAGGTCTACTTCAAAATTGCGAATTTACTAGAATTGTGGATTTACTAGAATCTCAGAAAATCAAAAATTACAGAAGTTCAGAATTTCGTTCATTTGAGAAGTGCGAGGTCTGCTTCATGTGAGCTCCATAACGGTGTTGTTCTGCATTGAGGGTACAATCAGAAATTGTGAAAATAAAAGCATAACTATATCATCTACTGAAGACCAATCAGAGACCGAGTTTCTCTGAGGAGATCAATAATTAATTACAAGTGGCTTTGGAGGAAATATTAGCGTTCAATAGTAAGGGTCTTGGTCTTCATCAATTGAATTATATATAAGAAGATATTTGTGGGTTTTCCCCTCAAGAGGAGTGGTTTTGGCCCTAGCATACAACCTATATCTTGTGTCTCTGTTCTTTCTAATTTAATAGTTTTTTGGTGTATATCGATAATCAAAGATAAAGAGGCTAAATAATAACACAAGCAGTTATTAAGAAGAGAATTTTAAATTAAGCATTGCCCTTCTGAATTCTCAACAATTAGTACCAAGCCAATCCACATGTATACTCGCTTAAGGGTACAAAAGGCTCAAATCCAATACAACAATATTCATATACAAGAAGCCATTACAATAATAATTATCAATGCATTATAACTCATCATGTCACTAGCAGATATTTGAACCTAGGTGTACAAAATAACAACCATTCCACCCAAATACCCAAGATAACCTCAATGACATATTTCATAACATATATATATTTAAGAATCTTATTAAATATCACTAATTGATATATTTCCTTTTCCTCCATATGGTGCCAAGGGTGCCAACTCTTATGTCCTTCAAGAATGTAATGTTCCACGGGTGTTACGAGTTTCCCTTCAAACACATGTGATTATAGCAGGGGGAAGAAAAACTAGTAGAATGGAAACTCAATAGTCTCCTTGTTTCCCTTGTTGATAGTTTTGTGGTGATTGAGGATCAAGGCTCCCCTTGATGTGTGCCCCTCAGTAGTGCCTCATGTGCGACCATATCCATGGTCCAACCCTCACACCATTGTGAAACTCCAAGGATATCTTCCCCTTGTAATTCATCCTTAGGTACACATGGAGTGCTAGCAAGCATCACTAGGGATGTTGATCACAAACCTCAAAATATGCATGGTATTATTCACCTACCATCCTACTACCCATAGATGGGTCGTCTGGCCAACACTTATGATTCTTGTAAAATTTTGAAAACATCCATTAGTATAAATCCATAGAAACATATCCAATATCTTCATCAATATCAGAGACAAACCATAAACATAAATCACAATATGACTGAAAACCATCATGATATGGGTCATTTCCATAGTCCTCATTTCCTACTACACTTTGGAAATAATCAATAAAATATGTTAAACATGATATAACCATCACTAAATAAACATCATCATTGATCACATATGAATTCCATAATCAACATATGTTGGTTGTGGAGCCTGATTATCTTGTTTATCTTGTATCACAACGTTGGACCCCTGTACCTTAATGGGGCGGCAAATCTGCCCGTAATTAAACGCTGCCTAGGGGGTTCATGGGGGGTGGCTGCGACTTTATGGAGGCCCCCATGGCGGGGGGGTTCGGGGGAAGTGCCCCCGAAGCTAAAAACAGATGCAAAATTTCCTTGTAAAAGTCTAGTAATTTCTAGTCAATCTGGGCCGTTCATTAGGTGGATGATCTGAGGGTAGAAGTTATGTTTAGTTTAGGTTTTTTTGCCCTAGAAGGCAACCCCTCGCTTGTATGAGGGTATTGTATGTGTATTCTCAGAGTGAGAAATAGATAGGGAGACTGTGAGAGAGAACAAAGGATATTATAGCGGATTGTTGTAGGTTGTGTCTCTTCATTTTGCTAGATAATAGAAAGGAAGGACTGGCTATTCAGGGTGGATTTAGCCCAAACCGGGTGAACCACGTATATCTGTGTCTCTCTGGGTTTATGTGTTTTGTGTGCTTGTGTTTTCAGCATATTTTATGTGTTTCATTGCTCTGTAATATTTAATTTTCTAACAACATAGTCACCATCATAATATATCCTGAAATACGAGTCTCATAAAAATATGTAAAATGTACAGATCATCGTAATGATGTCCTCAAAGCATGAAGTATATAATATACTATATATCTTAGAAATTATAATACTAAATATGTTTGTCTCATAGTTAAGGTAAAATGGGGCACTACATTGTTGGATTGTTTCTAAAAGGTATATTTGGCTTATACTTGTAGATTATATTTCATTTGTTACATGAAAGATACAAGTAGTATAAAATTATGGTTTGAAGTGTTATTATACATAAACCTACCTAGTAGGGTATTTATGCAATATCCTTTACATGCTAGGATTTAGTACTATATGTGTGATAAAATGAAATCTTGGTAGAGATGCACATAATGAACACGGGATAAGCTATAATGTAGATTTTATCCCTAAAATGGATTATTACGAGTGATGGTATGAAAAGTTACTTTGGTACAAAATTTTGGGCAAAAGTTACATTACTAGCATGCACACATTTGGAATGAAGAGAAGTATGAGTTTACAGGGGTTGTGTGTGGTTGGATTTCTTTATTTGGTAAAAAATATAGCATCCTAATTGAATGAATCACAATCATTCTAAAGAAAATAAAATCTTGTTTTTTAACTTTGAATTTTGCCTTTGTGCAAAATGCATGCCCAAGTATAAAAAATCACAAAATTTGAGTGGTTCAAATTATAAATGATTAGTTAAGTCATTTTACATAAGATTTATACTCAGTTTTTCATTCGTAGTAAAAGAAGATTGATGTACAAAAATAGGTAAGAGATGCCTAGTAAAGCCCTAGAAATGCACAACCTATTTGTAAAAGGTGTGCCAAGGTTGTATTATACCTTATATTTGAGTTGTGAAATATTTTATCATATTATACATTTTCATTTTATTAATTTTTCAATTTCAAGTTTAAAAAGGTTTGTTGTGTTCGAAAGAGGAAAAGTTTTCCTTATAAGGTTGGTCAAAACTATACTATGTGACCAAATTAAAATGCATGCCCAAGATTCCCTATAGCTCCAAAAATGTTATATTAGTTGGAAGATGGAGTTAGGCATATGGTAAATTTACCTACAAGAGACATTGCTTTCATGCAATCAGTTTTAAGATTTCATGCAATTTTGAAGGCAAAACCACCTTAGAGTAAAATGCACACTCTAGTCTCCATTTTGACCAAAATTGAACAAATCAACTTGTATAAAGTATATTTTTTTATTATACACCTTTATATGACCTTGTAGTGCCATTTGCAGAGAAAGTCCTATCTACTATGCATAAAGGCTAAGAATTGCCTCGTAGAACCAAAGGGCCAAATTGTTAAAGCCTCCATAATTTGGTATTTTAGTTGTAATGTGATGGTTACAATATTTATAACATATTTTTACAGTTAAGAGTGCACTTACATTCCAAAAATATGTTTTCTATACGTAAAAAATCATGATCTCTTAATGAATTAGAGGATAAAAGTGGTACAGAGAAAAATTCTTTCACAAAGTTTTTTCACATCCAAATTGATTGAGTCAAGTTGGAGAGCTTGCAATTTATATTTTTACATCTACCTATACCTTTTTTTTCATTTAGAGAAGTAAAGCCATTTGATGTGAAAAATACCAAATATTATCTTATAGAATGAAAAATTTATTTTAATATGTCATGCTTCTTATATTATGGCAAGGTAATCATGGAAAGGCACTAGACTTGAAGCAGGTAAACAAATAAAAATATCCATATCCATTTAATATTAATTTTGTTATGGTTTTTATAAATCAATTAACTATTTTTTTGTGATACATGTAGTTATCTGCGCTTGATGAACTGACAATGTGGATGAAGATGATGAATTTTTTGAATCCATAAACTCGATGGAGATAATTAAAAAGTGTAGGTTTTAACCCTATACAATTAGTTGTTGCAAATATATTTTTACTTAAAATAGAAAATATGTAATGAAAAAACACACATTAATATATAGATTTTATCGTGGAAACCCAAAATCAAGAAAATCAACAAGAGTTATATGTGTGTGTGTGTGTGTGTGCGTGTATGCATCTTCATCTGTATAGTACTACAATACAATATATATCCCCCAAAAACAATAAAGTGGAAATCCATTTACCTTGGATTAGAATATGATCATATTTCCTTAATTTTAACTACAAAACCATGGGAAAAAATACCATGCACAACAAAACCCCTTTTATCAAAAATTGTGTGCTGAAAAATTCCAAAACTAAACACAAGAAACTACCCATTTTTTTTTTGTTTTTTTGTTTTTTGGGGGTGGGGGGGGATAGGGTTGCTACCCTTGAACCCATGCATAGGGAGGTTTTCCCCCCCATGTGACACCCCCACTGCACTCGACACGACGTACAACACATGGTGATAGTCATGCAAATAAAATAGTTCAAACCCCGCATTCTCCCACTAGTTGTTTTATTTGCACACAAGGGGTCACAATAGTAAATGATCAAAAATATAGGGAAATAATTTCCATTGTTTCTCTACACTAAGATAAATTCTTAGTTCTCAATTTTTTTTTTAATCAAAATCTGCAACATTCTTCAAAGTTTCCACTTTTTCCTAAAATACCTTATCTTCAATCATATCTCTAACGAAGTGATATTGAACATCAACATGCATTGTATTCAAATGATAATTTGGGTTCTTTGCAAGGAATATTCCACTCTTAATATCAAAATTTATCCTTCCAACTTGTCGTACAAAGAAAATACCTCAACACAATATCCATAAACTATAATCCTTGTAACAGTACAAATTGTGAGAGTGTCATGTATTCAACTTTTGTAGTTGCGAGTGCCACTACAAATTCCCTTTCTCTCATGCAACTGATTTCTCCTCCAAATAGGTTAAACACATACCCGCTTATATATCTTCTGTGATCTATATATCCATCCCAGTCTGCATCAAAAGGTCCATTATGTCCAACACAATATCCAATAATGATATTCCTTGGTAGCACAAACCATAGCTAGTAGTGCCATGAAAATAACTAAAACCATCTTTACTTTTTCCCAATACTCCTTCCCTAGTTTTGACATATAACCGATCAATACTCCCACTACATATGAAATATTAGGTCTAGTACAAAACATTTCATAGACCAAGCTTCATTTTGTGCTAGAATATGGAAAATAAGACATGTCATCTTCTTCTTCTCATGTCTTAGGACATTGATTTGTAGATAAATTTACAAATATAGGAACAAACACCTGTATTGGTTTACATTCATGTATATTAAACCTTTGCAATATTGTATCTACATACTTCCTTTTACGTAACTATATTTTCCTATTTACTCGATCTCTTATAATTTCCATTCCCAAGATAGAATTCATATCACTAAGGTCATTCATGTTAAATTTAGAGGAAAATTAAATTTTCACTTAGATGATTTCCTCGTATTTTCCAAACATATCATCCAAATAAAAGACTAAATAAATAACATGATCACCAACTAATTTAAAATATAGACAATTATCTACTTTTCTCCTTGTGAAATCAAGTCCCAACATATAAGTATCAAGTTTTTGATACCACATCCTTGGTGATTTCTTTAGCCCATATAGGGACTTTTTCATCTTGCATACTAGCACTTTCTTTCCTTTCACAAAAATTCCTTCTGGTTGCTTCATGTACATTTCTTCTTCCATATCCCCATGTAGGAATTTTATCTTCACATCCATCTTTTCTACTTCAATATTAAAAGCAATAACAACAAATAAAAGGTATTTAATATAAGTTAGATTGGAAATAGGAGAAAATATATCACCAAATTCACTTCCCCTCTACCTGGGAATAACCCTTTTCTACTAACCGAGCTTTTCATTTCTCCACTATGCCTTTTGTGTTCAACTTCTTCTTAAACTCCCATTTTCTACTGTTGGTGAGGTAAATCCCCTTTGCGGACAGAGGCGATCCCACTAGCCCTAGAGTGGGTCTAGCCACAAACAACACAAGCTATAATATTGATTCCTAGTTAACGAATGAATGGAGATTTGATAGATGACTTACCGGAGGTCCTACGCTGTTGTTGTTGTCGGAAAGAGTGGCTGCCTCTCGCTCTTGGTTTGATAGATCATGATCCACTCACTTTCACACTCAGACACCTGCACACACACAAGAAACTATGACGATACACAACATACTAATTCACATTCATAACCATTAGTCAGTCGAAGAGGACTAAATCAATTGTATCAGGTAATCAACATAATGCAATGATGGAACCAATACCATAGCCGAGTATATTAATAAATGAAAGGAAGAGTACAACCAAGCTTTGACATTGCGGTCTCCTCCAACAGGGTTCCAGCGGAGCACGTCTCACAAAGTCTCGTCGAGAATTCAGACGAGACTCTCTCTACGGAATTATTCTTGGTTCTACCTTCTCAAAAGCAATTACTCAGCTATAGTATCTCTTCTCCAAGTTCAGCTCCTTGGCTATATGTTCAACTATCTTTCATAAAGGGAGAAGGCCTGTTTATATAGAGGGAGAGGGATAGGTTAAGATCCCTATAATTATGGAAGGAAGACCTATCTTCAAGGAGTGTTCCATGGGAGGTGAAAACCACTACCCAAAGAGGGAGATCCGTGGCTAATCAACTTAACCACTTCCAGTGACTCATCCCTGAGGTGGTTAGAAGAAAACTTCCACCTCTATTTGTTAAAAAACATTCCTAAAACAGCTGGCACAGACACTACACTTAGACAGAGCACTAGGTGGCGTGGGCTCTAGTGTAAATCTACCACATTGGCATGAGGGGTGAACTGGAAACCCACGCCAAAGCCAAAACATAGATTTTTGTGTGCTTTTTGAGGAAATGTCCAATAGGAGAAATGATATCCTTATGCAGAAGGATACAAAGAAGGTGTTTGCAAATTATGACACTGCTCATAGGTCATGGGGATGACCCTCCAATATGCGGGGTGAGGGATTGCAGGGACGGTGAAAAAATGTTGTGTAACAGAGCCCCCTAAAGCATGAGGTCTGAGAGAGAGAGGGAGGGGTGATATGATTTATGAGAACGCGTTAGACCCAAACACTATTGTTAGAAAACCTACAAGTAAAAATACAACTGATATTTCTGGTACATGACATGTGGTATGGGCGCAACCATCCATAATAGAGTACATAAAAAGTGAGACCTGAGGTATGGACACAACCATCCAACAATAAGGATCAACAAATAGACTCAGGTATGGTCACAACCATCCAATCAGAAGAGTCATGTAACAAATTAAAGTAATCCATAAAGAACTCGCATCTTGGATTTCATCAGACAAAACCCAGGGTCTTGCACTCCATCTCGACCCGAAAAAAGTACAAATTCGAGCATGCGAATATGTGAGTTGAAGTTGAACATACAATAAAATCGTCTGATTATCAGCCAATGATGAAATTCGTTAATAGACGCAAGAGAAACCACCAATAATGACAATGGCTCTAAGGGAACAAAAGGTACAATCCATGGAATTTGAAAAAGGATCTGACGTCGAACACCTGCAAAGTCAGTCAATCAAAGTCCAATGATGTGGACCTTGCGTCGAATGCGAAGAACCTGCCATTGAGGCATGCATGCTCTAAGGTACTTGAAGGGAGTCTCTAGATCAGCTTCCTGGATAATGAGCTCAAGTTGACAGGAAGTGACCTGATCAAAGGTGGGCCATAATTTTTCCCACATCATCGACATGAGACAGAGGGATATAAGGTTTGTGAATCAAGACCAACAGAGAATCAGAGGGAGGTTGAAAACTTTAGAGGCAAACTTCTATTTGAACATATCGGCGACATGACATTGGATTTGGCAGTATTAATCGACATCAAGGGATATGAGGTCATGGTGACATGGCAAAGAGCAGATGAGAGGTCAAAAAATATTACCCAAACCCATGGAAGCAACCAAATGATGAAGTGAGATGTCCCCAACCCGACACGAATGTAGACAAGTGACATGTTCAAGAGCGACATACTGCCAACACGACTACAATCTGGTTCCATTTTCCCCCACCATTTCTGGCAAGTACCCCAATTATTTTTGAAAACAATCTTGAAGGGGATAGCATATGCTTGCGATTTAAGTTTCTCCTTTGGAAAAATCCAACCTAGTACATTTTACGAGCCCTAGGAAGGAGGAACTCAAGTAACATCATAACGACGGAGTCCGATGTCATCAGTTTTTAACGAGTCTGACAAAGGGAGAACTCGACATCTTTTCATGTTTAGAGAGTTTGAAAAGAAAGCGGAAAAGAAAACTCCAGCAAGGCCCTTTTCGTAGATAGTCTCACATATCTGAAAAGGTAGAAAACTGTGTCTGAGAGAACCTCTTATTCGTGATAGGCTAAGGTATTCCTTTTTCATAAATAATTTATCCCAGCCTGAAAAAGAGGTAAACATATATTGGGTAGATATTGTTTCGCAGCCATTTAACGAGCTCAAAATGATAAGCGTCTCGACAATATTTTCAGTTTTAGAGAGTCAAAAAAGAGCTTAAAGATTACTCCAGTAGTGACTTTTTCGTGCTTTTACCGAGTTCGAAAAAGTATAAAACATAACTCGTTACTTCAAAATAACCATGTGAAAAACCTGTTGCTGCATAAGAGACACGTGTAAAACCCATTTCTCGAAAACAATATGATAAAATAATTGAAAAATATATTTTAAAACCTAATTTAAGATCTTGAAAAGTTATAAAATGCCATAAGTGGTAAAAATTATTTACTTTTCACTTTTACCTCTTTGTGGAGCAACAGTGATCCATTGTGCTTTGCGATCTGGCAGTGACGATTGTGAGTGATCCATTGAACTGATCTCGATTCTGTCAGTTTTAGGTAAGAGTCGACACCATTTCCCATTTTTTAAGCTAAATTTTATTCTCTACACATGCCATTTTGATTTCCTAGGAGGGGGATTGTCAAAATCTAGGGCATCGTGGTTGGCACAGGTTTCGGGCATGGACCCGCGCCAATCGCCCACTTTTTACATAGAGGGCGCGCCCATTGGCGTGACTGTTCGCAAAATAGTTGCACCAAATGCGCAACTCAAAAATCTGCATTAATTTGAGGAAAATGCAATCATTTGTTTGCAAATTTCGATGCCTAAGTAGACTAACAATTCTCATATGAACAATGTGTATAGGTACCAAGAAAAAAAAATGGTGATTGAGTGGAAAGAGAGAGAACATAGTGAGGAAGATGAACTTTCCATGCAGAATTACTGAAGCATGGACACCCTTAGAGATTTTGGGCTAAAGAAATTCTTTCTAATACCATGCCTCGAGGCTCAACCAGAATTGCTTCAATATTTGATAAGTATCTGTGATGAGGACCAAGAAAAGTTCGTTCTTCGAGATCAGGAACTCGAAATTGAAGTTTCTGATGCCTATTTTATCATAGGATTGTCACGCAGGGGTGCAGTCCCTATCATGACCGGTACCCGTCCTACCATGGAGAGCATGGGGATGGTAATTGATAGGGTGTGCCGAGGGGCACGAAAAGGATCAAGCAGTGGAAAGTTTGACATTCAAACCATCTCAGATCTAGCACTAAAAGTAGTGCTACACACTATTACGCGGGCTACAGGATTGCAAGCACCACATTAGGCCATAAAGACACAACTAATTCTTACCGTGGATTGCCTGACCCCGAATCTCTACAACTAGGCAGAGGCTGTGACCATTAACATGAAGCAGAAAATAACCAAGTGCAAGAAGACCAAACTAAAGCAGTTTGGGTATGGATCAATCTTGGTATCGTTCTTCTTGGAATGAATACTGATATTCCAGTGCCAGGAGGTCATTGTCCCGATGCCACCACCTAGAGAGCCATGGATGGCCTGATGGGCTGCGCTGATGCCCAGAGTGTGGGGAAGCCAACAGATGTCTTGGAGGCTGGAATTCTTTGATTGGCTCTGCCGACAACTGATTTTCGTGGAGGACTGGCCCTATTCTGGTATAGACTTCACCAGTGATCCAGACCTCCCGCTCCCGGAGGAAGAGGATTGGGACGAAGAGCTAGGTGAGACTTATTTTTTATTTTCATGAATTTATGATTTTTTGGTATATACGAATGTTCTCACAATTAATCTTATATGTATGCAGATTTTGGCCTAGAGCAACCTGCAGGTATGTCGCCGATAGTGAGGCGAACTCCTCTCGATTTTGATCCTCATGGTGAGGGCAGCGAGGAGGAGATAGTACAAAATCTGGAGGGGATCGCCCGTGGGATTCCCGACTATGCTCACTCTGATGATGTTCCTAGAGCCTATCAGAGGCACACTATAGGGGTGCCAAGTCGTATCCACTGCTTGTTGAGGCGGTTGGTATGGGCGGTGACGTGCTATCATGAGCACCACGCCTATTAGGAACCTAGGCATTTACTTCCACACATTTTGAGAGACATGGTGTCTCGAGATGTAACTGAAAGATACATATATATATATATATATATATATATATATATATATATATATATATATATATATATATATATATTTGGGTTTTTATGATGCACACATTGCAAAAAATCGATATATATACATCTATTTTCTACATGGGTCTATTTACATATGATGATGTTTTATAAATTGCGCAAATGTATATCTAGCACAATGTTAGCTATTACATCAGTTAATGTATTCATTCGTCTTGGTATATGTTGATATGTGATGAAATCAAAATGTCTTTCAAGCAAACGAATACGCAAATAAAATCTCAAAATGCATGGGTTTCGAACCGAATAATGACCGTTAAGTTGAAGAACAACAAGCTACGAATCTAGATTCACAAGCAATGCGTGTATGTCGAGGTTAACTGCCTCAGTTAATAGTTCCAAAATAGCACTATATTTAGTGACATTGTTTGTAGTTGGTCCTAGAAAAATGCCTTGTAGGTTAATCAAATCACCAACAGGATCATAAATTACCCAGGCTGCTGAAGACAAGTTCTTGGTACTGCGGGAAGCACCATCCGCGAAACCGACATAAGGGGTAATAGACATCTGCATAACAAACAAGACCCAATAAGTAGAAAAAATCATCTATGTACACATATCATGCATGAATGACTCAAGCATAATACTTTTTCAGGTACAACCCATTTTTGGGCTGTGCTAAGGGATAACCTTCATAATCAATCAACTCGTAAGCCCCATTCTATAACACACGTTTGACAATGTAGGGCCCATGCCACATGGGTTGGAATTTACCTACCCCCAACTTGTCATGAGCTTGGTCATACAAGAGAATGAGGTCGCCTTCGATAAAAGAACGAGGGGAAACTGTTTGGTCAAAGTGGGCTTTGACTCACTTCTTTTGTGCTTCAATGACCAAAGCAGCTAAGCAACGAGTTTCATCCAATATCTCTAAGTAGAGGATATGCTATTCCTCAGGTGAATTATTAGGTAGTAATTCCATAGCTAATTTGAGTGAAGGGATTTCACATTCAATTGGAAGAGTAGCTTCCATACCGTACACCAACTGAAATGGGGTGAATCCGGTTGCACTCTTAATCGATGTTTGGTAAGCCCATAGAGCTGAAAACAACACGAGATGCCAATTTGATTTATGGATCCCAATTTTTCGTTGAAGCATTGTAACAAGAAATTTGTTTAAAACTTCAACTTGGCCATTAGCTTGAGGGTAATAAGGTGTTGAGTTGTCGTGATGCAGACCCAACTTAGATGTCAGCTCCGCCATCATATAATCTCAAAAATGAGAACCATGATCAGTAATGATGCTTGAGGAACACCAAACCAAGTAAAAACATGATTGAATATGAATTGCATTGCAGTCTTACCATCCGCAACCAGTGTAGGCATTGCTTCAGCCCATTTGGTAAAATAATCGATGACAACGATAATATAGGCATGCCCCCCAGTCGAGCAAGGGTTACACGTCATAAAATCGATACCCCATTTGGAAAAAGGACCAACGGTGATGACAGGGTGTAAAGGAATAGGTGGCACACGCATCTTGCATTGACATATCTGGGATGCATGAAATTTGCGTACTGCGACAATGCAGTCTTTAAAAATGGACGACCATAAATAGCTAGCACAAAGAATATTCTGTGCGGTGGCATAACCAAACATGTGACCACCAAAGGCACCACTGTGGCAATAATTTAAAACTTTCTCACCTTCCTCAAGGGTCAGACATTGGCGGAGTACAGAATCGACCCCAACATGATAGAGGGTATCTCCAATAATACGATAAGGTTGCGACTGATGCCGAATGCAGCGTCGGGCATATTTCGTTAACTTAGAACTAAAAGTAGAAGTCCAAAGATACACGATGATATCACCATACCATGGATCAAGGGTGCTAATCAAGAAAAGAGTTTCGTTCGAAATATGATCCTTGGAATAAGAAGGAGCAGAGTCGGCGGGGAGAGAACAAATCAGATTAGCAAAAACGAGTGATTATTTGATTTGGCGGTAGTAAATTCCAAATCAAAATCTTGGAGGATAACGATCCACTTCGAGTATTTCCCCCCTAGAAACTATCGAGACAGAATATAGGTCATGGGGTTACAATTAGAAATCACGGTTACCATGTGTAAAAGGATATAATGATGAAAACGCTGGACAACTTGGACCACAACCAGCACTAACTTCTCAACATGTGCATTACGCGTTTGAACGTCAAGAAGGTTTCAAGACAAGTAGTAAAAGACATGCTCGTTACTGTCATCATCATCTTGAACCAAAACCATGGCGATCGTACTGAAGGTGGTAGCTAGATAGAGGTTGAAATCACGATGATAATTCGTAGGACGTAATAGAGGAGCGTTGACAAGCAACGTCTTAAGCGTATCAAAATATTGTTGAGCAATCTCATCCCAAAAAAAAGGGATGTCCTGCTTTAAAAGTCGTGTAAACCCATTTGCTACTTCGGGGTAGTTCGGGATAAAATGACGTAAGAAATTGGCTTTCCCTTGGAGACTCTAGATTTGGTGTAATGAGGATGGAGAGGGGAGATTAGCAATAGCCTCAACCTTAAGCGGATCAAGGCGAATTCCGTCTTTGTATATGATAAACCCTAAAATTCTACCAGAATTGACACAGAAGACACATTTATGCGAATTGAGTTGAATGTTGTAGCGTCTACAACGAAGAAATATCTGGCGGAGATGGTCTAGGTGGTATTTTTGTGCAGCTGAATGAGCTGGAAGGTCATCCAGGTATGGTTGAACAATATGACGAATATAGTGAAAGGAATAAGACATCGCACGTTGGAAGGTAGCAACAACGTTCTTCAAGCCGAAAGGGAGTTTCTTATATGCCAATGTTCCCCAAGGATAGAGAAAAGTGGTATTGTGTTGATCGAATGGGAGAATGTTGATTTGATTATAGCTAGAAAATCCATCCATAAGGGAAAAAATCTCACTCCCCGCACAATCGTCAATGATCTTATCGATGAAAGGGGTGGGATAGTTATCCTTAGGATAGGCCCAATTAATATCGTGATAGTCAACACAGACGTGAATTACTCCGTGTTTCTTATCCACAGGAACAATGTTAGAAACCCACTCTGTCAGAGGGATCGGATAAATGAAACTCGCTTGAAGAAGTTTTTCAACTTCAGCTTTTATGGCGGCGGCTTTCCGAGGATGCACTGGACGAAGAAGCTGGCGAATGGGCTTCGCACTGGGGTACGTAGGAATCTCGTGCACCATAATACTAGGATCAATTCCAGGCATCTCTTCGTAAGACCAAGTGAAAAAATCACAGAATTCGCGAAAGAGGCTAGTATACACTTGGACTTCATCGGAATAGCAAGTGACTCCCACATGGATGTTCTCTAAAATTCCCGATTTAATGGAAATTTCAAGAGGCATTGTTTTAGTAATGTTACCCAAGTTACTTTCAGCGAAGACTTCGTGAGTCAAGATAGGCATTTGAAGTGGTGGAGAAGGAACTTGAGACGCAAAACGCTCAAGACAGTTAGACATTGCCCCAAGGCCAGGCATAAATGAGGAATGATGATGCCCATCGCTCCATAGCAGATCTTAGAGAGACATGGTTTCCATAATAGCCTCATCAGATGGAAACACTTCTTTCAAAGGATCAAGCGAATCCGCATCGCTGAACCAGGGGGATTGAGAATAAACATCGAGAGACATGCTCAAGAGAGCACCTTTAGAAGGGGGAGAATCAGATGAAGCTGCAAGCTCGCAATAATTGATTTCAATTGGATTAAGCGACATCGAATCCCCAAATGAATCAACTTGTTCAGGTAAAGGGACGATCCATGGGTCATCCGACTGAGAGATAATATTAACTTGAACGGTATTTGGTGGCGGAAGGGGAAAGATACCCATGAGGGCGGGCTCTTTGAAAAGACCCAGCCCTACACTATTAGGGGGAGAAGGAATCTGATCCACGTATGGAACATTGTTATCAAACGATGAGGTAAAGAACAACAACTGGTCAATAGTAACGATTTTGCCCTCGTGTGGAAATTTTAAAGACAGAAGAGGGTGGACAGAATGCATAGCATAGCGTGAGTCTAACTGCGACCGAGTAGAAGATTGTAATTTAGTTTAGCATCAACTACTTCTACTTCAACATTGACCGTCTTTCCTTGCAACGTGATCGGCAAGCTAGCGAGAACACCTAAGGGTTTCGATTCCCTTCCATCAAATGCCTCAAGGGCATTGGGTGATGAAGTTAGGGCTGGAGAGCCAATAACCTTCCAACAAGAAGATGACATGACACAGGTGGATGCACCTTTGTCCACAATGGCTCTATGGATGTTGAGACCGTTAATGCCGACTTGTATGACAAGTGCAATCTGGTGCGGAAGTCGGGGGACAAAATTTTCTAAGTCGAAAGTGAGAAGGCTAGAATTAGCAGGATCAATCCCGCCAATCGCAGATAACAACACTTTCCATTTAGACAGACAACTCTAAAGCACTTCTAACGTAGACATTGTGGATGACGCCTGTGCTAAATCCTCAACAATACTGTAACGCTGAGTAGCACGGGTGTTAGGATTACAAGAAGATTTCCGGAGAACACCCTTAGAAGGTGGCCGTATAATGGGTTCAGCACTGCGTTGTTCAATATCAAGAGGCCCAGAGGCAGGTGGGGGACGAGGACCATCAACGATCTCTTTTCCGATTGCCTGGCATGATCCAATATAACATTTCAATCGAGTAGCGATGGAAACGGGTGTAGAACCATTCATCATGAATACTTGAGAGCCAAATGGTGCAAATGGTGCAGGTTGCTCAACCATCTGTGTTTGCTGAGATGGAAAAGGTTCTTTGAGGATAACCGGTGTTTCCTTAGCGCCTTTGAGCAATTGACTAACTTCAGCTCGCCTAGGACAATCCTTAGTGTAGTGTTCCTCATCACAAATCAGATAGGGATACTTCGGCTTGCGCTGTGAACCATCATCAACACGAGGTTTAAACAATTTTGGTTTTGGGGCATCGGCTTTGGCCTTGCCTTTGCCCTTCTTTCTCCCCTTGGATGTCTTGTCCGCAGGATTGGCCTGAACGACATTGACCTCCGAGGTTTTACTAGAATCCAGGGTAGGCTGGGGAGAAGAACCATTGGAAGAATTTTATTTTTTCTTCCTAGCATTGGAAGAGGAAGACTTGTGTGAAGTCTGAGACATTGAACCAATAACACCATCGACGGATGGGGTAGTCGGTGATTTAGAAGTCCCAGGTCATGGAGCATCATTCAAGATGTCATACAATATGCCTGATTGAGAGTACACTAAATCAAGGTACTAGGCACGAGCAATGGCTTGTTCCTCGGTTACACATGCCCCCATGGCGATGTCCTTCATAATCTGATTGACAAAAGAGGTAGTGAACTAATGAGTAAGAAGCTGATCAGGAATTTCGACCTGATTAAACGACGACAATGTCTCCATTCATGAATGTGGTCCGAGATATGGGTAGCTCGATCCTATTTCAAGGATGTTAGGAGATGTGTCTCGACTTCATAACGAATAGAAAATTGGAAATGAGTAAGGAACGTCATAGTGAGAGTGTTGAAATCTTGAAAAATGCCATGAGGTAGCTCGATGTACAACTTAGCAGCAGCTCCGATGAGAGTGTGCTGGAAATGACGGAGTCGAATAGAATCATCCACCTAAGAATTAGAAGAACACCATAAATGGTATGTCATAATGCGTGCTTGGGGGTCTTCTCCAGACTTGCCCTCAAACTTGGGGCAATCACCAAGAACCTTCATTGGAACCGGAGGCCAATATGGATTATAAAGGATTGGATCATTTGTCAATTTGGACACATCCGGTAATTCCAATGTGGCGAGAAAGGGTAATTGAGGGTTGAAAGGCATAACAAGTCCTCGATAAGGACCTGTACCCATATTCCATCCTGGTTGAGTGTAACTCTGCCCCCATTGGTTCTGTCCTGAAGGATTCGGACCATAAGGGGTATAAGCTAGATAATTCGACTGATATTGCGGCTGAGGACTAGGATACAGAGGTTGAAGACCAGGATACTGATTCTGAGTATATGAGGGTCCTGATTGAGTAGCATAAGGATTTTGCTGCAGAATATAGGTATGGCCTTGTAGTTGAGGGTAATAAGCAGGACCTTGAGGCGCGTTGTATACCAGTCGATATTGAACTTAAGGGTAATAACCGCCTTGGGGTCGAACAGGTTGCTGATAAGTAGGACCCTGCTGAGCTAGATAGATCAGGCATGCAGGTTGACCTGACTACGGCATAGAGTAGAGCGGTGGTTGAGTAGGGTGAACTGTCTGTGCAGGTTGTCCCGGTTGAGCAGGTTGACCTGACTGATGAGGGCCACCAGGTTGCCCTTGCGGAGCAAGTTAGCGTGATGGCTATGGTGGGCCAGGTTGTGCCTGATGACCAGGTTGACCTAGAGCAAGACCATAAGATGGTCCCGACTGTGCAACATTCAGACCAATTGGAAGATATGGCTGTTGTGGTTGCACAAAAGGTTGCCCTTGAGATGGATGGATTTGCCCCCCAGGACCGTATGAAGGTCCAGGTTGATATACCAGTTGCCCAACAAGTCCTTGAGGTTGCCCCGGTTGGATCACGGGCTGAGCTTGTAAATGTTGACCTTGAGGATTGTAAGGCTGCCCTTGCAGGCCATAAAATAATCCTTGTTGGATTGAAGGTTGTCCCTGAAAGGGTTTCCCTTGTAGGTCATACAGATACCCTTGCTGAACCGAAGGTTGTCCTTGAAAGGGTTGTCCCCAGTGGAGTTGCCAATTTTTTGGTGAGGTAAATCCCCTCTGCAAACAGAGGCGATCCCACTAGCCCTAGAGTGGGTCTAGCCACAAACGAGACAAGCTATAATATTGATTCCTAGTTAACGAATGAACAAAGATTCGATAGATGACTTACCGGAGGTCCTACGCTATTGTTGTCGTTGGAAAGAGTGGTTGCCTCTCGCTCTTGGTTTGACAGATCACGATCCACTCACTTTCATGCTCGGATACCTGCACACACACAAGAAACAACGACGATACACAACATACTAATTCACATTCATAACCATCAGTCAGTCAAAGAGGACTAAATCAATTGCATCAGATAATAAACATAACACAATGATGGAACCAACACCATAGTCGAGTATATTAATAAATGGAAGGAAGAGTACAACCAAGCTTCGACATTGCAGTCTCCTCCAATAGGGTTCCAGCGAAGCGTGTCTCACAAAGGCTCGTCGGGAATTCAGACGAGACTCTCTCTACGGAATTCTCCTTGGTTCTACCTTCTCAAAAGCAATTACTCAGCTATAGTATCTCTTCTCCAAGTTCAGCTCCTTGGCTATATGTTCAACTAGCTTTCATAAAGGGAGAAAGCATGTTTATATAGAGGGAGAGGGAGAGGTTAGGATCCCTATAATTATGGAAGGGAGACCTATATTCAAGGAGTGTTCCATGGGAGGTGAAAACCACTACCCAAAGAGGGAGATATGTGGGTGATCAACTTAACCACTTCCAGTGGCTCATCCTTGAGGTGGTTAGAAGAAAAATTCCGCCTCTATTTGCTAAAAAACATTCCTAAAACTGCTGGCACGGGCACTACTCTAAGACAGAGCACCAGGTGGCATGGGCTCTAGTGTAAATCTACCACATTGGCGCGAGGGGTGAACTGGCAACCTGTGCCAAGGCCAAAACATACGTTTTTGTGTGCTTTTTAAGGAAATGTCCAACAAGATAAATGATATCCTTATGTAGAAGGATGCAAAGAAGGTGTTTGCAAAGTATGACACTGCTCACAGGTCACGGGGATGACCCTCCAATATGCAGGGCGAGGGATTGCAGGGACGGTGACAAAATGTTGTGTAACATCTACCAATGGGATTTATTCTAGCCTATAGCTCCACTAGATCCCAAGCTTAATTTTTGTCCAAGGCTACCATTTATTCAACTATGGAATTTTTCTATATTTTTCCATCCTATGAATCCACTCCCTCCACAATAGTTCTAGGATAATCTTGCGTAATAAAAGAAAAAAGAAAAAATAGAATGGAAATATGATTTCATTCTTTCCTGAGCCAATCTCCTAAGTGTCGAGTTTTTTGGTTCTTCTTCTTATTATGATTCTTGTTCTTCTATAGAATTTTATTCATCATCCTTCAATTCAAAATATATCATGGTAGGAATTCCTATTTCACATCTCTAAATATCACATCTCGATTATGCACAACCTTCTTAGTTTTTGGGTTCCAAAGCGTATAACCTTTCAAACCATATTTATATCTCATAATGATATAACTTTCAACTTTCTTATCCTACTTACTCTTATTCTCCTTTGGAATGTGTACATAAGCATCACAACTAAATAGCCTAAGATGTTTAAGAGAAGGTTTCTTAATAGTCCATACCTTATGTGGAGTCTTATCATTCAATGTTGATGAGGGTGTTAAAAAATGCTAATGAGGGTGATCTATTTACAAGATAGAACACAATGTTTACCGTCTCTACCCAGAATTCTCATCCTAACTTGGCACCACTAACCATGTTCCACACTTTTTACATCAACATCTTGTTCATACTTTTTATAACTCCATTATACTATGGTGTGACATTATGTAGTATTCTTTTGACTTTCCATATCTAACTTCTAAAAAAATTATTCAAATTCATTCTGGAACATAATTCTCCACAATTATGTGTCCTCAACACCTTAATTTTCTTCTTTGTTTGATTTTTCATAAGAGCATTAAGCTCTTTTTACGTGTCAAAGTATTCATATTTTTTCCTGAGGAATAAAACCATGTATTCCTCAATAATTCACTTCCAAATGAGACATAGTACACAGATTTACCTAGTGATGGAACTGAAACAAGTCCAAAAACATCACTATGCACCAACTGTAGTATTCCCTCTAAGGAGAATCTTACCTAATTTTGCTTCCCATATACAAAATGTTCAAAAAAATCAAAATTTAGAGAGCAATCAGACATACCTTATACCATACCATTATTGTGTAGTACTCGAAACCATGGAAAATTTTAGGGGCTAATATTCGCAGGTGGGCTAATTTTCCATGGCTTTTCTAAAAAAAAGGTTCGCCACTTTCCATTTTCTTCTAAAAGTGATTCGGCCAAATTTTATAGTATAAAATTATATTATCCTAAAAATCGCCAAAAAAATTATAGAGACTATATAAATTCATTAGAAATTTGGATATATTTAAAGAAATATCACCAAACATTTTACAGTCTGCATATTGGGGACTCATAAGATTCGCCAATGTTTCTAAACTTTAAGATAAATTTTCATCCTTAAAATTTTCCCTGCTCCAAACCCTTCTCTCTAATATGTACTAGTCTTTGATTTCAAAGATAATATTTTCTCCAAAAGCCATATGAGTTTTTCCTTTTTCTTCTCCACTCTAAGGAACAATAGAACCATTGTGCCCATTACTAATAGTTCTTCCCAATAAATTATACAAAGTTCCAATTTGAACTCCCCTCATAAATAACATTACTCCTTGAAATATCCTGCATGTATCCTTTTTAAACAATGTTTTTACATTTGCATCACTCATATTTCTTATAGAAATCAATTTTTTGGATAATCTTGTGATGCGCATAACACTATGGAGTGTTCCAATCATTCCACACATGAGATTCAACTTGAATTCTCCTCATCCCGTGATTATAGTTGTTGAGTCATTTCCAAAGGAAAAATCACCACCATAAAATATTTCATACTCGCAGAACCACTCCCTGTGAGGATTGATATGAAAGGATACACTTGTGTCCACTAGCTATGCCTCATGATCTGTATGTGTACTTGAAGAATCCAAGTACACATCCACTCTTTCATTTGAGTATGTTTTTTCTTTTGCAAAAGGGTCATTTTTATAACCCTTCCATTTCTCAGGAATTCTAGATATACAATCTTTATTATAATCCCCTTCTTTTCCACATCTCCAACATACCTTTATGAACTATCCAGGAGATTTAGATATTCCTCTATATTTGGATCTTCCACTAGAGGACTCATTTTTATTTCTATTTTAGAAGCGTCCTTTTTTGAAAATGAATCTCAATTATTATTATTTTCTTTATTTTTCCATCTAATCTCCTCCAATAACAAGTATATGACTACTTCATCGAAATTTAAACTAGTTGCATTACTACCTATGAAAAAACCAAATTATCCCAAGAGTCAGTTAGAGATCATAACAAACTGATGAAATTATCTTCATTTGAAGTACTAATATGAATAGATAATAGATGAGTTACAATTGTAGAGAAGGCATTCAAATGATATGTCACTAAATCTCTACCCTTCATCCTTAGGTTATACAACTTCTTCCATAGGAATACTTTGTTCACCAAGGACTTAGATTGATACAAAGCCCCTAACTTGTCCCACAAAGTATTTTTTATAGCTTCTCCTAAAAAATTCAGTAATAATGAATCAGAGGGGCACAATCGTATTGTGCACTTTGCCTTTTGATCTAACTTGGTTTAGTATTTTGTTAATATCCCTATTGGTGTAGTACCTAGATCCACAACAATCCAATGACCTTTGTCCACCAAGAAATATTCCATTTTGAGCTTCCACATCTCAAAACTATTCCCATTGATTTTTTCAACATCTATCTTCGTACTTCTCACCATTTCCTTTTTAAAAAAAGAATCACTTCTGTAATTCTCCCACTATTATAGGGTCTACCACAAGCTCTAGGTAAACCCCTCAACCAAAAATGTCCCCTCTGAAGCCAAAATAACTTTAATACCAAATGTAGTTTTTAATCCTATAAAATTAATTGTTGCAAATAGATTCTTAATTAAAAAAGAAAATATGCAATGACAAACCCACACATTAACACATAAATTTTATCTTAGAAACCCAAAACTATGAAAACCAACAATACACACATCCACACACAATATTACAATACTAACATATTTACCCTAGACTATAATACTATTGTAGTTCCTTAACAAAAACTACAAAACTATGGGAAAAACCATCATGCACCATAAAACAATCCTTTAACGAAAATCGTGTGTCGAAAA
The DNA here is from genome assembly GCA_034641835.2 of Pinus albicaulis. Taxonomy (NCBI): domain Eukaryota; kingdom Viridiplantae; phylum Streptophyta; class Pinopsida; order Pinales; family Pinaceae; genus Pinus; species Pinus albicaulis. The sequence goes on along the minus strand of CM076578.1, from coordinate 1,117,439,515 downwards.
CCACCAAAAATGAATTCAAAATGTTCTCATTATGTGTTTTGAGGCACTGTCCTAGAACATCCACTGCACCTGGCGCAACATACAATTTGCGTTGATAGTCACAAAAAGAATATAACACATACCAAAAAATTGATCTAACAATTGAAAACAAAAACTTATTGCATCGGTTGGGTATGAACAAATGTAGGAGAATAAAAAAGGGTGTGGATTTTGATGGAATATATATAACAATATGGGATAAGCATCACATTTTAAAGATGATTTACCACATATATTCATTTATGAATTTTGATTTGTTATATATATATATAACATTTTTTTGTGATATATACATGAAACTACTAATGAGGAAGGTATTGTTAGTAACAATGCACTAACACCGCAACACCCTAGCATGAGACACATGACTGTGAGGCTATTTTCCTCCTCACTTGTGGCTCATATCCCCATGAATTGAATGAAAATTTTTTTGGGGGCCATATTGATGGACACAAATGACCTCATCAACATGTAAGGGAGACCACCAAGTCAAAGCCCCAACTAAGCCCTTATCTGTTTGATTTAGTAGTTTCAACTAGTTCAATTGGGTCCAGTTGCCCCATCTCTCTCCTCGCTGACTTGTGGTATTTCTATTACTTACCAAACAAGGAGAAATATATCAAAATTACCCTCTTGCTACTAGTCTTAAGGGCTCAACCAAGCGAGACTAAAGTTTGTCCTTTTATGGAAGAGGACTTCTAGAAATGAACTGATTAATCTAAATAGAAATTAATTCTAAAATGTGAGCGAAAGGAATGAATCATAAGCCTGTCTCGATTAGGAAGATATAGATATAACCCAACCAAGAGCAAGGTAATTAAATAATTGGGATTTTAGCATGTCTTTATCTAATGATTAATATCAAACTAATGAAATAGTTCTACTACTTATATTGTGATAAAAAACATGCTATGTTCGGAGACTTTGAAACATTGAATAATTAACCATCAACACTAGGAAATATTTCACTTCATGCCAATGGCAATTAAATCAAATTTTAGATAGAATATTTCTGAGTAAAGAGTTACTCAAAAATCTGTTTTGAGCATAAGAGAAAAAGAGAAAATTAGCTAATTCAAAAGACATTCATCCTCACATAAAACAATAATGCTCAACATGAAAATAATTTTACAAATACATGTCATCAAAAAGATAAAACTTGCATTTGAGATTAAAGTATTTAAATACAAATTCATGAAACCCGGTCTCTCTTTTCTTTGTTCCTTAATTTGATCTCCAACATTTTTTTTGAATCATAAGCTCTCCTACTAAATGGATAAGGCTGCAAAAGTGCAATCCCAACCTCTAATTACAAAGTCTAGATTTGAAAAATAAAAATCCCAATAACCCAGATATGAGTTTTTGCTCTCAATCTACAACTCAAATCCCCTTACAAAAGTGTCGAGAGCTCCTAAGTTGCAAAAGAGAGGAACCTTGTCCTCATTCTCAAGACTCTTATTTATTTACAAAAATGAAAACTAAAAATGGAGATTTGTTGAAGCTGTTTTTCAAATCCTCAATTAGAGCGGCAAATTCTCCATCATCTTCTTGGTTTTCCTCTTAATATTACTCCAAATACTTTTTGCCTAATCACCATCAACAAATCTCCTACCACAAACCAATAAAAAATGAAATGAAATTGCAAATCAAAATCAAAATTACAAAATTGGGGAAAATAAACTCTCCAATCAAAATCAAATTAAATAATAAAATTGAAGGAATATTGTGCTCTCGTTGATTGTTTTTAGGGCTTCTATGGCTGAAAGGAGCTATCATGAAACCAATTTTGCAACAACAAAAGTTTAGGTAGATGAAATTGCTTCAACAAATTTTCCAAAATTAATTTTTTGTTACAATTTCATAACCTCATTTTCTGCTAAATATTTGGTATATTAGATATACATATTTGGTTGAGTTAATGCTCCAATATTTTTCTTCTCTATTTTATCTTTACAACAAGCCATCCTAGGCCTCATTTGGCCGAATAGAACTCCATATATGTCTCTCCAAAGCCAAGGGATCAAAACTACCAAAATTCTGAAAATAGATGCTTAGGCAAAATTTTGATATTTTTTAATTAAAAATCCTAATTTAAATTAAATTAATAAATATTAATTATCTATATAATTAAATTAAATAATAAATAATTCATTACAATTAATCAATTAAACGAATTATATACAAATTAATTTAATAAAATTAAATCAATTAAATTAATTACGAATCAATTAAATTACAATTAATTTATTTAAAATATATTAAATTAAATAAAATATTATTAAACATTATTTTATTTTTAAAATATGTTAAAATGTATTAAAGTGGTTGTTTTGGCTCCATTGAATGGGCCATGGTGAAATTGGAAGTGGCAGGCAAAAGGAGGGATGTGAGTGGGAGCCATAAGGCGGGCTTACGAGAATTATAAGGAAGGATCTTGGTTGGGGTAGAGCCCGAGATGAAGAGGAGTTGAGGAGTGGCGAACCCACTTCTATATATATATATATAATCAAAACAAATAGTAAGTGTGAGTGAGTTCTCGGGAGATTGAAATCTTAGAGGAAATAAGGAATAGGTTACGAAATTGAGAAGGGTTGAGGTTCCGAGATGAGGGAGGTGAGGTGAGAGGAGGAGAGGATGACCACGTGGAGTGGGTACCTCGGGATCTTGGATGTCGTAGTTGTTCAAAATTGCAATTGAAATAAACTTCCGAGACATGGGAAAATATTTTATTTTATTTTTAAATATTTTGAATTATTTAAATACAATTTGTTATGTTATATAGTTTTAATTGTTATATAATCTCAGTTGCGGTGGTTTTGTAGGATAGTTAGAAATAAAATAATAATTAATAAAAATTAATATTTACATATTAATTATATTTACACAAGCCAAAATAATGTACATTTTGTACATTTTTTAGTTTAGATGGTGAAAATTGCTGAAATTTTGAAAGAGCACCATTTGCAAACCCTGAGTTCAAATGAGATGAAATGAGAACCGATGGAAAGCTAGAAAGAAATTGAACACAGTGAAGCAATCAGAATGGAAATTTGAAGAAAAAAAAACTATCGCAAAAATGTCACACAATTAACAAAAAGAAAATATTAAGGGGCGATATGACCATAATTTACATATAGGGTCCCCATTATTATTATGAAGATAATAAATTAAAAATGGGGAGGGGGTTTGATTTTACCACAACAATGGCAACAAATGAGAAAGAACCAACTATCTTTGGTTAAAGGTAATGAGTTTATCTTTACCCAAAGGTTAAAATGAAGAATTTTGTTAAGTCATCGAATAGTCAAACATTTCCCATGGGTCTCACATTATTGTTTCAAGTAATATATTTGATATATAGGATTACCTCGTATGTGTTATTGAAGAAGGTACAAATAGGGTGTTTTAGATAAAGCATATATCCATCGATATGAATGGTCTCTGACATTACTTCACTGCTAGTGAGCCTAGTCAGTACCCCGATGAAGTTGTCCTTAATGTCGTGCAAACATTGCCCTACTGTCAATGAGCGTCCATAGCCCCTATGGGTTAACTTGTACTTCCCATGCTTCCCCTTTTGATCACCCTTTTGATGAGCACATTTGTGAGCTATGTTTATGATGTAGTTGAGTGAAAGAGGTGAGATGGTAAAAGAGACTTAAGCAAATGTATATAACACTTCCATATTGTTGACTCCATTTCTATCCTGTGACTATCAATTCAGAGGCTTTTATAAAGTGGATGGATGGGAAGGATTCACTGAGTTAATTTCAAGGTCAGTTATTTCCTTGAAAAGGTGAACTATATCACTTAGAAAAGATGCATATTCATCCATGGAAAATATTTAAGGCAAGAGGGCTTTAAAATTCCACATATATATCCCTTGAATGTAATTGGAACCCATTGAAATCAACAAAGTAAAAAGTTCCCATGTCTTCCAAGCAATGTTGGGTAAGAAAAGTCCTTTTACACAAATATTTGTAATATTAGCAAAATGAATCCATGACCAACAAAAAAAGGAAAAATAAATCCAAACTAAAGTGAAAGAAGAGATCAACAAAATCCAAAATATCAAATAAGGAAAGGAAAAATAAAATAAAAGACCAAATTAAAAAGACAACCCCAACAAGACTAACTATAAAAATGTCTCAACAAAAGAGTAAAATAAGACAAGCATGTGTATGTTCATCTTATGTTGAGATTTTAATAAATTATATTTTGCAGAGTTATAAGAAACTAGGCTCTCAAAACCTTAAAGTGAATAGTAGCAATGAGGTAAAATGAAGCTAAATGAGAAGTTTCTATCCTTTGCAAATTTTTGGTTTCAAAACAAAGCCTGCATGAGACATCTCAACAAATTTTCTAATAAAAACAAGGCTCATAAAACAAAATGAAGGTTCAGAGACTCCCCAATTTCGTTGACTTGATGAACGTCATTACTGCTCTTCCAAAACTCGAAAGAAAGAAGAACAAGGAGTTTGAGTTTCAAATTTGAGAAAGTATGAGTGTAAAATGGTTCTTGGAGACCTGCAAGGAAAAAACTTAAAATCAATAAAAACTAAAAACAAAACTGAAACAAAAAGTGTAAGGAAATAGAAACGGTTGAAAATTGGCATATGAGACTTACCATTAAAGAATTCCGATTACCTGAAGATGTCGATTTTTTACAACAAAAGGTAACCTCTTCTTTTGATTGGAATTCAAAATATGAAGAAGTGGTTTTCTATGAAGTTTTCATTGGCCCAAAATCATCACTTATTAAATATAAACTAAAGCAAGCAATAAAGCTAGAAAAATAATGTTCATGTTCAAGGAATGTGAAGTAAACGAAGTCCATCAAAAATGAAAATGAAGATGTGCTTCTTTATGAATTGCAATGACAATTATTTTCTTTATTTTTTCAGATTTCATATCAACTCCAATGTTTACATAAAATCTCAAAAATCAAGACCATGTCCTAACCAATGTAGCATTTATGTGTATATGGAGAGGACTTGAATATTTGCATGATAAGTATGGAGTGATATATCAAAAATAAGAAATCCACGAGAGAATTCAAACATAGATTTCACATGCTTCATTACCTTTGTGTGTTATGTACTTGGTTACCAATTCGCTGGATTGCCATAGTGGCTACACAAGAGTGCCTTGAAAATAAGACGAGGATGTAATACACCATGAAGAATGGATATTCCAAAAGTCACTTATTTATCCTCAAGAATGAATATTTGTAGGTTTGACGAGATTATAATTAAAACCAAATCCAAGCTCTTGAATACCAACGTAACATGGAAGTTAAGGTTGAACAAAGTATAAATATATAGAAATATAAGCAAAGAAAGGACTCCATGTATGTAATATCAGTAGGTCGGATTGTCAAATAATGAATGAGTTGACCAGAAGCCTACGATATTACATTAGTCTAATATTCCGAGGTTCCAAGATAAGAGAAGGACTCGAAAAAGAAATTATTGAAATCATTTTTTAGAAGAATTACAAGATAAAGGAAGTCGAGATTATTATATAAACGTGATATCAGAAATTCGCTAATCTAGTGGATCAGTAAAGTGCTCAAAATTCAAAGTGTTCAAAAGTGCTCAAAACTGACCAAAACGTAGATCTCGTCACACCGAATATAATCAACTTGAATCGCTCAAAACCGATATCATATGTTCCTGATATCATGTTTTGATAGTTTTCCTAAACAACTAAAAAATGTTTGCACGTTGGTAAGGTACGCTAAATGGGAAGGGTGACTGGGTAGGGTGACTTTGTTTGAAGAGCTAATGATATGCTTCCAAGTGGCTCCATATTATTGGTCAATTTTCATTTCATTTTGATTGGTTTTTGGTTATATTACATGGAACAATGAATGGAGGCCACATGGGCCAATGGATGGCCGCCATGTGGCCTCCCAAATTTGTGACAAAATTTTTCTTATTGACTGAACGTGCCTCCCGAAGGTTCGAACACAAGACTGACGGAGTGATAGGATATCACATTACCATCATGTTGTTGGTTGAACTTAATACACAAAGGGTCGAAGTTATATTTAAACATTAACTGTAGGGTGATTGGGGGACGGGGTCGGGTTTATACCCTGGCCCCCCGGTCACCCCAGACCCACGAGACCACAAGTTAGGCTCCGGGGGCTAGGGCCTGACCCTGATGCAAGCCACGGTTAAAAAAAACACAACACCACAGTTCGATGGTGGTTAGAACCTCGACGGTAAACCTTAACACAACCACCATACCACAGTTAAGTCAATAGTCGGAGCGGGTTATGGTATTGGCACACAGTTCAAACCTTACCATAGTTCAACCATGGTATGAAGAACAAGTCAACAATTGGCGTGGGTTTGAGCAACACTAAAACCACAATTCACCTCCAATAAAACCACGATTCAGATCCTTAAATAGTTGCTGCAAAAATTCAAACGACTTGAATCCAACGACGGACAGAAAGCCACGTGGCCCCATTTTATCTTCTCATGGGGGTCAGTGGGAAATAAAAGTAGGCGAAAAAATGCACCCAATCCAACATGGTGCGAATATGTGCGGTGCTAAAAATGGTAGAATTCGTAGGATGGTTAACATGAGAGTGTAGTTTGTAGATCAGTTAGCAACAAAACTTCACTAGAGCATAACTTCTTCATTTTTTGTTCAATTTGAGCCCAAAAAGAGCCCAACTAGAGGTTTTTTACTATTCTGGAGCCATTGGAGACATTATTTTTTCATTATGAGCATTTCAAATCTATGCAAACACATATTTTATTACTTAATGAAAGACGCCCAATATTGGAAGCTGAACTAGGAGATGTAGCCCAGGAGGGGTGAACTCCTTCATCATTTTGTTGTCTTGTATTACTATTTATGGTATTATTTTCTATGTTTTTATGATGCAAAACTGAGTTTAAAATACTTAATTTATGTGCTTTTTATACTTTCCTAATTGCATAAAAGGCATAAAAGTTAACTTGAAAATTTCATCAAACCTTCAAGTTTTCAAATATAGATCAGTTTCGTATCAGATCTTTGGTTCTTTGGTTGTATTGAAGGTTTAATTCCGTTGTAAGTTTTTTCTAATGCTTATAAGGTTGAAGCTCAAAATAGGAGAAGGAAAGCTTGTGGGAACAAATCCTCAAGCTAGTTCAAGGAGAGCACATTTTCCACAATCTTCACCAAAAGTTTCACCTCCAGTGTCACCCAAAGCCTCCTTAGTCAGGAACATGAAGGAGAACCTGACAATGTGTCTGAGGATGAGAAGACTTCAAGAAAAATATTCTTTGAAATGATTGAGATGGTGAAAGTTATTTATGAGGAAAAGAACTCAAGGTTATATGGTGATAGATCAAATCCTCCAAAGGGAAATGGAGGAAATGGATATAAATCTCCAAAAAGGAATGGAGGAAATGGTGACAAACCACCTCTACCTCCACCTTTCTCTTCACCTTTATCTTCAAAATCATCATCTTCTACATCAATCCCTTCACAAACACCTCCATATTCTCCAAAGGGACATGGTAAAACTCCATTGTTAAAACTTGACATAAAGCTTGAATTGCCTATGTATAATGGAGAGGTAGATAATGAGAAATTAGATAATTGGTTTCGTTAGCTTGAAGTGTATTATAGGATACAAAGGATCAAATATGATGAGATCAAGATTCAAATTTCTTCTTTAAGGTTGGAAAGTGCACTACTCATTTGGTGGGAAGCCAAAACTCAATAAGATCTCAAGAAAAGAGGTAAGATCATAACTTCTTGGAATGATTTTGTGGCTCCATTAAGAAGACAATTTTATCCTTTAGCATACATGCAAATAGATATAATGGATTGGAAAAACTTTAGGCAAGAAAAGGGCCAGAGTGTGCAAAGTTATACCCAAGAGTTTAGAAGGAGAGAATTGATTTTGGGTGTAGATTTATCCTCTCACGACACTTTACTAAAATACATTAGAGGTTTACATAGTTTCTTGAGACATACAATTATCATGTTTAATGCTACAAATCTAGATGACGTTTGTGTACAAGAAACACATTTAGAAGCAAGAGGGAAGAGTGGTCCATAAGAGGACAACAAAAATCCATTCAGGAGTGGAGACAAAGGAAAGGGAAAATTCAAAGGAAAATGGAAAAATAATGATTCCATCAAGAAAGAGGGTGAAAATATCTCATGAAAACACTATTATAAAGAAGGCCATGATGAAGACCAATGTTGGAAACTTCATCCTGAGATGAGACCCAAAAAGTTTAACAACAAAGGAAAGAAAAATATTGCTGCAACCACACAACATGATTTATGATCTGATTCGGGAGATGAAACAAAGATCACAACCATGGGATTGAAAGGTAAGAACTCTATTGCAAGTACTAGTTCTTCTAGTAACCTCAATGAAATTCGAAATGAAAAGGAAATAATAGAGTTTTTCCATATTAGATTTATCTCAAAAAATACAAAAAATAGACACTATATTTGATAGCTAATCACAAGCAAACCTCATTTCAGAAGCCATTGTCAAGAAACTGAATTGAGAAACCAATCCTCATCCTAAAACTTATCCTTTAGGTTGGGTATGTGACAATGCAAAATTGCAAGTGACTAGAAAATGTAAACTGAAATTCACCATCACTGTAAACTTCATTGGTGAGGTAGAACTTGATGTAGTTCCATTATACATATGTGGTATTGTTTTTGGAAGCCCGTATCTTTATGATAGAATATCCATATTTCATCGTCATGAAAACAAGTAGCATTTTTTTAAACATGGTATTGAGTACATTGTTAGAGAACATCGCAATAAATTAAATATATCTCTTGTGAATGGTGGAAAAATGAAGAGGGTTGTTAATTCTAGCAACAATTTTGTACTTTTGATGATGAAACCAAAACATGATGTTGAGAATGAAGCCTTCCAAGGTTGTGATGTAAGGTTAAAATCTGATTTGATTGAGGTTGCTAATACCTATGATGAGATGTTTCAGGAGCCTAAAGGATTTACTCCTAAAAGAGGAATCTAACATGAGATCCAATTGTAGCAAGATTGTACTCTTCCAAACATTGGCATGTAGAGGATGTCAGTGATGGAAAATGAAGAAATTGAGAAACAAATCCAAGAGTTACTTGATAAAGGGGTCATCTGACCAAGCACATCGCCATGCAGGTCAACTATTGTTTTTGTGCCAAAGAAGGATGGTACATGGCGCATGTGTGTGAAATTTAGAGCATTGAAAAAAATTACGGTAAATAATTGTTACTTGATGTTGTTTATTTCAATAAGTTTGACTTGAGGAGTGGCTATCATCACATTAGGATTGTTAAAGGAGACATTTGGAAGACAACCTTAAAAAAAAATCAAGGTTTGTTTGAGTGGTTGGTTATGCCCTTTGGGCTTTGTAATGTTCCTGCTACATTCATGCGGATTATGAATGATATTTTAAGGCCTTTTCTTGATGATTTTGTTATAGTCTACTTATATGACATATTTATTTTCAGCAAGTATCATGAAGAACATGGCATGCATGTCATACAAGTACTAGATGTCTTACACAAGGAAATTTTGTTTTTAAATATGTATACATATGTATTTGAGAAAAATTCTTTAGTCTACTTGGGTCATATTGTTGGAGGGGGTGATTTGAAGATAGATCCCTCAAAGGTTGAAGTCATTTTGAATTGGCCAAAACCCAAGATTGTGACAAAGGTTAGACGTTTCTAAGGAGCATCCCAATATTGGAGAAATTTTATTTCTAAGTTTCATTAGGGGATTTTTGAGGTCTAAAATGGGCCTCCTAAGAAAAATGTACAACTAAAATAAACTTTATATGAATCAGTAGGATTCAAGATGATGATGTCAAACATGGGGCATGATTCACCATTTTTGGAGTAAAAAAGTAAAAATATTAAAAAATAATAAAATAATAAAACTACTTTTTCAACTCGTATTTTCAACTTATCTCCCTAAGGGTTTACTCAAATTTCGAGTGGGAATACTCATTGGATGAAAAATTTAATTCCTCATCCAAAGAGTACCCATGTTGTGTACTTTTGATGGACCCTGCTACATGAAAAATGAAAAATACATAACAAATGTGATTCCAATCACATTTTTTTTATGTATTTGTCACTTTTCATGTAGAAAATTCCATCAAAAGTATGAAACATGGGTACTCTTTGGATGAGGAATTAAATTTTGCATCCAACAAGTATTCCCACTTGAAATTTGAGTAAACCTTTAGGGAGATAAGTTCAAAATACGAGTTGAAAAAGTAGTTTTTTTCTTTTTTCAATCTAAAATTTGATGATGTATTCAAATCTTATTTTATTATTTCCACTATTATTTTATAATTCCATTAGGAGGCCCATTTTAGACCTCAAAATTCCCCTAATGTCTTCCATTTCAACTCCATTACATGCATTGACAAGTGTGAAGTAGGTTTTTCAGTGGGGAGGAAAACAAAAAAAAGCTTTTGATGCATTGAAAGAAAGAATCAGTTCAACACCCGTACTTGCACTTCTAGACTTCAGACAATCATTTGAGATACAAACTAATGCAAGTGACTATGCCATGGGCACTATCTTGATGCAACATGGTAAGCCCATCTGTTTTCATTCTGAAACTTTTAATGGTGTAGTGATTAAATATCCTACATATGACAAATAATTGTATGCATTGCTGCAAAGTGTGAAAAAGTGGAAACATTACTTGATGGGTAAGGAAACTATCAGTCACAATGATCATCAACCCTTGAAATACTTGCAATAAAAAACAAAGCTACAACAAGCGAGGCACTTTAGATGGATGGGTTTCTTACAAAAAGTCCACTTGGTGATAAGGTATAAGAAAGGTATTTATAACAAGGTTTTTGATATGCTCTCTAGACCAATTGTTAGTGCATCCATTATTCTTAAGCATAATTATATCATGCATGAGAGCTATGTTGAGCAATATGCTTTAGATGATGATTTTAAGCATGTATATGTGACTTTGTGTCAAGGCATCCAAGTAGAGGAATTACATTATTATGTGCATGATAACTTGTTGTATCATCTTGGAAAGCTATGTATTCCATAGGGAGAAAGAGTCAACATCATAAGGGAAGCACATACTTCTCTTATTCCTAGTCATTTCGATGTAGGTAAGACAATGGCACAATTACATAAGTATTGTTACTGGCCTCTTATGCTTGAAAGTGTGTCATGATATGTAAGAGGATGTTATTTACATGTTTTCATTAAGCCTAGCAATAGAAATTTGGGATTGTATACTCCACTTACGGTGCCTTCCCGTCCATGGGAAAGTGTTTCTATGGATTTTGTAGGAGGTCTACCTATGTCTAGGAAAGGTCATGAAAGGATAAATCTACACCCAAAATCAATGCTCTCCTTCTAAACTCTTGAGTATAACTTTGCACACTCTGGCCCTTTGCTTGCCTAAAGTTTTTCCAATCCATTATATCTGTTTGCATGTATGCTAAAGGATAAAATTGTCTCCTTAATGGAGCCACAAAATCATTCCAAGAAGTTATGATCTTACCTCTTTTATTGAGATCTTATTGAGTTTTGGCTTCCCACCAAATGAGTGGTGCACTTTCCAACCTCAAAGAAGAAAGTTAAATCTTGATCTCAGGAGCATACGAGATATCAGGAGCATAAGATATTGGTTTTAAGCGATTCAAGTTGTGTTGGATTCAGGGCGATGAGATCTACGTTTTGGCACTAGTTTCGAGCACTTTTGAACAATTTGAATTTTGAGAACTTTACTGATCCACTGGATCATTCCTCCCTATTGGAATCTTTTGGACCTCCAAAAGATAATTTGCATTCAACAAACAGATGAGGGTACAATTCCCTCACCCTTCCAATCTTAATCCATTTGGATTTTCTTGGATTTTTCCCTTTGAGCCCCACACGAAGGTACTCCATGTTTCCTCGTTTTGAAGTCCTTGTTTTCATGTCAAGGATGGTGTCTTGCTACAATTATTTAATATATTCAAGAGAGAAATCTTCAATTGAAGGAATCTGGACATTCTCTCCTTGATCTTCAATCAAAGGAGGCTCACACAATCTCAAATTATCAACATTAACAACTACATAGATTTGCATATATGAAGGAAAATCTAACCTGAAGGAATTATTACCAATATTTTCTAAAATATTGAATGGACCATATCTAATTGGTTTCAGTTTTTTACCTCCTCCTTGGAGTCTTTCCTTGCTAATGTGAATCCAAAATTCATCTCCCACTTGGAAACTGTGATCCACACGATGCTTATCATGTCTTGTCTTGTACTTGGCTTGACTCTTTTCCAACTGTTCTTGAATTGTATGATGCACCAATTGAACTTGTTCAATGAATATTTTGACCTTATCTATGTCACTATGTCCATCAATAGCAACATCCTTCCCAAAAATAAAATCTAAAGGAGATTTTGGTAAGTATCACAAGAATTCCTCAAATGGAAATGTTTGAGTCGATGAATGCTTTGCTTAGTTGTAAGCATGTTGAATGTAGTGAAAATTTTCATCCCATAATTTAGGATGCTTGCTGCAATAACCATGAAGAAGATGTATCACCATTATATTCACCACTTCGGTTTGGCCATCTGTTTGTGGATGGAATTTTGTGCTCTTTTTCAATTTGGTGTCCATGAGTCCCCAAAATCTTGACCAAAAATTCCTGACAAAGCGAGAATATTGATCACTGACAATGGATGTGGGCAACCCAAAATGTACCCATACATTTTAAAAGAACAAATTGTGCATTATATTCAGCTGTAACCTGCTTCTTACAAGGTATAACTGTGTTTGAAGAGCCAATGATAGGCTTCCAAGTGTATCCATATTAATGATCGATTTTCATTGAATTTTGATTGGTTTTTGGTTATATTACATGGTCCAATGAATGGAGGCCATGTGGGCCAATGGATGGCCGCCAAGTGGCCTCCTAATTGTGTGAAATTGTTTTGGTTATCGGACGAACGAGCCTCCTAGAGGTTTGAACACATGACCGACAGAGTGGCAGGGTAACACATTACCATCTCGCTATTGGTGGAACTTAATATAAAAAGGGTCAAATTTATATTTAAACATTAATTTTTGGGCATTTGGAGGACGAGGTTGGGGTTAGACCTTGGTCCTTGGTCACCCCAGACCCACGAGACCATAGCTTGGGTGTAGAGAGCTAGGGCCTAACCCCAACCCAAGCCATGGTTAAAACAACCACCATACCACAATTTGGTGGCGGTTAGAACTCCGACGATAAACTTTAACGCAACCACCATACCATAGTTTAGTCAACAATCGGAGCGGGTTATGGTATTGGTGCGCATTTCAAACCTTACCACAATTCAACCATGGTACGAAGAATGGGTCAACAGTTGGCACATGTTTGAAAAAATATAAAACTACAGTTCACCTCCAACCAAACCACGATTCAGAGCCAAAGTTAAATATTTGGTGTGAAAAATCAAACAACCCAAATCCAACGGCAGACAGAAATCCATGTGGCCCCATTTTTTCCGCTCACGGGGGTTAGTGGGAAATTAAAGTGGGCGAAAAAATTCTCCCGATCCCGCATGAATCTCGTGGATGTGGGGTGAATTTATTGCTTTTCCGTGCCAGAAATGGAGGAATTCGTAGGATGGATAGTAGGAGGGTGCAATTTGTAGATTAGTTGCAAAACTTCACCAAAGAATAAATTCTTTATTTTTTGGTTAATTTGAGCCGAACAAGAGCCCATATAGGGGTATTTTACTATTCTGGAGCCATTGGAGACATAATGTTTGCATTACGAGCATTGAAAATTCATGTAAACACATATTTGAGCACTTAATGAAAGAGGCCCAACATTGGAAGTTGGACCAGGAGATGTAGCCCAGGAGGGGTGAAATCCTTCATGATTTTGTTGTCTTTTGTTACTATTTATGGTATTATTGTCTCTCTTTTTATGCTGCAAAACCGTGTTTAAAACACTTAATTTATGCGCTTTTGCTACTTTCCTAATTGCATAAAATACATAAAATTTAACTTGCAAATTTCATCAAACTTTCAAGTTTTCAAATATAGATCAATTGAAAATATTAAAAATTACAAAAACATTATGAGATTCCAAGATCGAGGAATTCACGCAGAGAAATTAAATAGGCCGGTTGGATCTCGGGTACAACAAATATTAGACTGTTTTAAGAAATGGCTTCTAATAGAGCAGTGCAAGATATTTGAGGGGCTCAGTATAGAGCGTAAAGGAAATCCCGAAAGAGAAATCACACAAGGTTTTAAAATAAGGTTATGAGAAAAAAAGTTTGAGATCAATGAGTAGGAATCACAAATGGGGTCATGTATAAGAAATCTCAAAAACCTTTTTGTAATTTAAATCAACTTACAAGACTCCGAGATCGTGAGGTCCGAGCAAAGACAATGAAGTGGGGGGAATTTTCTTAAAAATGTTTTATTGTGAGCACAAGAAAAATGGGCATGCTAGTCGAGGAAAGGGCCACGTGGATCGTGGGTCAGAAATCTCAAAACATGTTTTGACATGCTTCCGATATAGCACAGTATCGAGGTTTAGAGGTTCTGAGTCATCTCATAATTTATGAAAGGAATGTGACTAAAAGATGATGCAAGATACATGAGTGGAGTGCAAGGATTAAAATCAACTTGGAAATGTAAGATTCAGAATGGGTAGAGGTAAAATCCTGGAAAAGATTGCTTTTACAACTTGTTGCAATTTTTTAGCGATTTTCCTTTGCTTGTGGACCTTCTTAATTTAACATTTAAAATGCGAGAAGTTTTAGACCCATAATAAATTTGAACAAGAAAGAGACAAGCATTTCATTTCAACTGCATCAATGAGAAGTGGAATATGATTATTGACTCATCTCGCAAATTTGAAAAGAAAGGAAATATGAAGAGAAGCACTAATACAAATCATACAAATAAAATTATTACTATAAAATAAATACTAACCTAAACATGTTATGATCTGGAAAGGACTAATTGTTGCTTATTCTTAAAATGGAGTCTCTAAATCAAGGTAAAGAAGACCAAGAATATACTTGAGCTCATTACCAACATTTATTGAAAAATATGCAAATTAAACCGAAAGATAAAAGAAAGGAGAGATGACTAACAAAATTAATCCTACTCCTATTCTAACTGATTGAGAGAGCATATGAATAAGTACAATCATACTTCTAATGAAACCATTCTCTCAATTTTATCCTTGCACATATAAAAATGTCAAAAATAAACATTAAAAATAAATAAAACTAGAAATAAATTATTATAAGAAACATTGAGCCTATTTTCTACATCTAAGTTCAACAAAATAAACTTATTTACAAAATTCTCACCTTGAAATACTTCCAACCATATTTCTACGAGATCATAAAAATCAGTATATACTTCTATTAAGGTTTGGAAAAAGTTCGCAGGACGAGGAAATAACAGGGCATAATCGAATGATAAATGTTTAAATATTGTAGCATGCTGAAAATTACTTGCATTATGTACAGAAGGAAGATCATGGAAAAAATAACTTCTTGAGAATTAAGGATCCCAAACATTTTTCAAGTAAATTATCAAGGTGTAAATTGGAATTAAATAGCAAGTGTAAAATATTTCTAGAAAAAATATTTCGCTGGCCAAACTGTAATGATGCTCTCTCAAGTGTGAGAAGTTGTGAAAAAATCATTTGAAAACAATGCATGAACTGGAAAAACATGAACAAATAAAATTTCAAAATAAGAAGTTGTTGATGCTTATTCTCAAAGCTCTGGAATTGATTTTCATATAAGCTCATTATTTCACTTGATGAGCACTAAGAGTTTGAGTGCTTAAAGTGCCAACATAATATGTTTAAAAATTCAAAAATGAAGTTTGAAATAAAAACAACTTTACACTGAAGAAAATTAGAAAAGGGAAAATTATAATATACATTAATATTACAAATAATGGTACAACACATCTGGGATTTGAAAATGAAATCAAAATTATTGTTAGCATCAACTCGTGGAAATGAAAACATTTCGTGCTTACATTAGAAAAGGAAACTCCATCATCATAAGAATCATAAATAGGAGTGGATTCCTGAAAATTGAAATCATTAAAATGTATGGGGGCTTGAAAATGAGAAAATATTGGAACGATTTCTGTGATGGTGTTTTCTTCATCTTCAAAAATATATTGACTTAAAGAATTGGAATTATGGAAATC
Source organism: Pinus albicaulis (assembly GCA_034641835.2). Classification (NCBI taxonomy): domain Eukaryota; kingdom Viridiplantae; phylum Streptophyta; class Pinopsida; order Pinales; family Pinaceae; genus Pinus; species Pinus albicaulis. Next base: position 1,117,423,261 of record CM076578.1, on the reverse strand, counting down.
CGACAAAACATTTTCTGAATAATGAAGAGACTCAATATTCTCATCTTTCAAGTTTTCATCAAAATTGATTCCATTAGTATTATTTTCCGTTGAATAAGGTAAATCAGAACTAGGAAAAAGATTAGATGCACGGAGAGAATTTTCATAATTGTTGAGAGTATGAATTAAATTTTCTCCATCTAAACCAGAATTAAATAGCAATTCATTATTAATAACAACTTCTTTATTTTCTAAAATTAAAAAAGGAATTGTTGAATAATTATTTAATGAATTGCAATTATCAAAAAGATCTGGGTAGAGGAAAAAATGAGAATTTGAATTTACGTACCTGGAAATTTCCCTGCTTGAGAAATTTTGCCTATTCTCCAAAAAATATATTTAGATTCTTCCACTCTCGCATCATTGACAATTTTAGATTGTTGAACAATGTTGATATCATCATAAGAATATTTTGAATTAATTTAGACAACTCACATTTTTACTTGTTGATTGCTACTAATTGCTCGTTGATTTTCCTCTTTTTCATATTTATCAAAATTTGGAGCAACATAGAAATTTTGATTTGAAGCAGTTATAATATCAACACTATTTATTTGAGCAACATTGGTTTCTTCCTGAAATTGTTCATTGGCAATCCTTGATTTTGGGAGAGGATCATCATTTTTGCTTTGCGCAATTGATTCTTAAATTGTAGTACATATAATTTTTGGTTCTTGATAAGAAATACAAGGAAGAGATAATAAATGTTTGAACCATCCTATTAGTTGCAATTTTGGAGGTAACTCTTTGGAATAAAATTGCGTACAAATTAATTTGAGTCTAGTTAGTAAATTGTCCAAAGACTCTCCTTCCATCCCACACAATTATTCAAATTGATCACAAACCTTTTCGTAGTCATATTCCTGAAAAGCGTGAAGGAAAATCTTCAAAATTTCATCCCAACTATGTACAAAGAGAAATGGAAAGGATCAGCACTGTCTTTAGCTTGACCTGTCAGCGTAAGAGTAAAGATCCTGCAAATAACACCTTCATCAATACTAAAACTATTAGAATTTAAAATAAACTAAAGGATATGATCATAAGCAAAAATATTACCACTGAAATTGATCTTAGTCAAAGTCTCAACTACTTTTATTGGAGTGAAAGCTGGTGGAATCTCGCTAACGCAAATCTAAGGTGATCTTTTAAGTGGAGCCATATTAATAAGATAAAATATTAAAGCACAAAATCTTCAAAGAAACAATTTATTGTGGCCCTCCTTCTAGTGCAAAAAATGTTGATGGAGAAAAATGACATCATCAACATGTAAGGGAGACCACTTGGTGAGAGCCCCAACTAAGCCCTTATCCGTTTGATTTAGTGGTTCCGTTAGATTCAATTGGGACCAGTTATCCCCTCTCTCTCCTTGCAGACTTTTGGTATTTCTATTACTTTCCAAACAAGGAGAAAGATATCAGAATTACCCTATCACTCCTAGCTTACAAGAAAGAAATCCTTAAGCTTACTTGAGGGCTCAACCAAGCCGCACTAAAGTTTCCCTTTTATGGAAGGGGACTTTAGAAATAAAATGATGAGTCTAGATGCAAATTAATTCTAAAATGCAAGCATAAGGAAAGAAATCCTAAGCCTATCTCGATTAGGAATATGTAGATCTAACCCAACCGAGAGAAAGGTAATAAAATAATTGAGATTTTAACATGTCTTTCTCAAGTGATTAATATTGGGCCAATGAAATAGTTCTACAAGCTGATATTGTGATAACAAAACATGTTATGTTTGGAGACTTTAAAACATTGAATAATTAACCATCAAAAATATAAAATAGTTCACTTCATGCCAATGTCAATTAAATCGAATTTTAGATTGCAGATTTCTGAGTAAATATTTATTTAGAAATACGATTTGGGCATAAGAGCAAAATAGAAAATTAACAAAAGATATATGAGGTTAATGAACTAGATAGATAATTAAAAAAACATGAATCCTCACATCAAACAACAATGCTCAGCATGAAAATAATTTTACACAAATCCGTCATAAAAAAATAAAACTTGAATTTGAGATAAAAGTATTTAAATACAAATTCCTGAAACCTAGTCTATTTTCTATGTTTCGTAATTTGATCTCCAACCATCTTTTCCGAATCATAAGCCTTGCCACTAAAGGGATAAGGTTGCAAAAGTGTGGGCCCAACCTCCAATTACAAAGTCTAGATTTGAAAAGAAAAATCCCAACAAACCACATATGATATTTTCTTCTTAATTTACAACTTAAAATCCCCTTACGAAAGTGTTAAGAGCTCCTAAGTTGGGGAGGAGAGGAACCACGTCCTCATTCTCAAGACTCTTATGTATTTGAAAAAATGAAAACTAAAAAATGGATAATTGCTGAAGCAAATCCTTAATTAGAGTTGCAAATTATCCACCATCTTCCTAGTTGTCCTCTTAAAATTTCTCTAAATCCTTTGTGCTTAATCCCCTTCAACAGATCTCCTACCACAAGCCAATAAAAAATGAAATTAAATTGCAAAGAAAAATCAGAATTACAAAATTGAGGAAAATAAACTCTCCAATCAAAATAAAATTAAATAATTAAATTGAAGGAAAATTGTGCTCTCATTGGTTGATTGCTTCTATGGCTGAAAAGAGCTTTCATGAAACCAATTTTGCAACAAAAGAAGTTTGGGTAGATGAAATTGTTTCAACAAATTTTCCAAAATTGAATTTTTGTTACAATTTCGTAACCCCATTTTCTACTAAATTTTTGGTACATTTAATGTGCATATTTTGTTTATTTAATGTTCACATATTGTTCTCCTTGATTTTAGAATTACAACAAGCAGTTCTAGGCCTCATTTGGCCAAGTAGAACTCTAGATATGCCTCTCCAAGTCCAATGTATCAAATCTGCTAGAATTCTAAAAAAAAAGAATTCTGAAAAATAGATGCCTAGACTGAAATTTGATATTTTTTAATTAAAAATTTTAATTTAAACTAAATTAATAAATCTTAATTTACTATATAATTAAAATTAAATAATAATTTATTAATTACAATGATTAGATTAAATCAATTATATACCATTTAATTTAATAAAATTAAATCAATTAAATTAATCACAAATCAATTTATTTAAAATCTATTAAAAAAATATGACTTAAAAAAAATAATAATAATAAATATTATTTCATTTTAAAAATATATTAAAATTGTTGTTTTGGCTCCATTGAATGGGCCATGGTGAAATTAGAAGTGGGAGGAATAAGGAGGGATGTCAGTGGGAATCATACGGTGGGTTTATGAGAGTTATAAGGAGGGATCTCGGGTGGGAGATCTTAAGAGGAGAGTGAAATAAGAGCCACGGTGAAGAGGGATACAAATGGAACGAGACCTTTCTTCACAATATTTAATTAATAATTTAGGAAATAAGGAATGGGTTACGAAATTGAGAAGGCCGATGTTCCAAGATGATGGAGGGGAGGTGAGAGGAGGGCCAAATGGAGTGGGTCTTTCTTTCTTAATAAATGGAGTTGTTTATGGAGGCGGAGGAATTGTTTGGATGACCAAAATTAGTTGGAATTTGGACTAAAAAAAATAAATCTTGTAGTAGTAGTGTTTGAATCATGTTTTAAATGGTGGAAATGGATTCAACACCATCAAAAACTTGGGCACCCAAAATATTGAAGTTTGATAGCTATAACTTAGATTTACAAAACTCCCTGCCAATTTTTCTTAAAATCTTACCGGAATTTCCATGATTTTCAGGGCAAAAAAGCAGTCTTGTTAGACTACGGCTTAATAAACTACAACCACTCTATTAATGAGTACCGAGATCTCAAATCTTGAAATTGTTCAAAATTGCAATTGAAATAAACTTCCAAGACTCGAGAATTTTTTTTTTTAATATTTGAATTATTTAAATACAATTTGTTATGTTATATAATTTTAATTGTTATACAATTTGGGTTGCGGTGGTTTTGTAGGAAAGTTAGCAATAAAATAATAATTAATTAAAATCTAATAAAAAAATTAATAAATATCAATATTTACATATTAAGTATATTTACACAAGCCAAAAATAATATACATTTTGTGCATTTCTTAGTCGAGAGAGTGAAAATTGTTGAAACTTTGAAATAACGCCATTTGTTAACCGTCAGTCCAAATGAGATGAAATGAGAACTAATGGAAAGCTAGCAAGAAATCAAACACAATGAATCAATCTGAATGAAAATCAAAAGTAAATAAAATTATCACAAAAATGTCGCACAATTAACCAAAAGAAAATATTAAAGGGTGATATGACCAGAATTTACGTATAGGATCCCCATTATAATTATGAAGATAATAAATTAAAAATGGGGGGGTTGTGACTTTACCACAACAGGCCCATGACACGCTTCCTAGTGTATGTCAAACCATACACATGATGGTGGAGATGAGCCAATTAGTCATTCTACTAGTTTCTTTCTAAGATCGACACATGTTACTAGTAATGGAAAAATGCGAGGTAATGCTTTGGTGAACAAGAACATTTTTATGATCAAGATACACAAAATCTTGGGTATTTATGAATGCCTTAATTATTTCCTATTCTCTAATGTACATCTCTTTGATAATTTTAAATTAATGATCATATCATTTTGCAGGAAACATTTTTTTTTAAAGTAGATGAATGAGAAGTATTTGGAGAGATTTGGGCCCACCATATATCCATAGTGGAATGCTTAGAATTCATATTTGAAAAAGGACCATATTGATTACTTGGTCAATCTGTTTGGTGAATCCTTCAAAAAAAGGGGAGTCGCCTCATTGATTGGTACATATTTGAAATATGTGGGATCAATATAGGGTTCATTTGCAAGAAAACACTAGGCATGAGCATCCTTTGATGATTCTTGGGAGTGAGTTGAATAATTTACTAAAGGATGCAAAGGAAAATAAAATGAGGAAATAAGGAAAAATGCCACTTGGTCCAAGAAGGCGTATGAAATTTTGAATTTAATATGTTGAATTTTGAGATATAACCTACAGTGAAAATTTGTGTAGGCTCTTAGAGTATAACACCAAATTTCCTCCCTTTTTGTAACCATAAATTATGACTTACTATTGTGGTAATTGTGGCAATATATGCTCTAGCGACTTTAAAATTATCATGGAAAAGTGTTTATGTGAATGTTTCACTAAGTAATGAAAAAAATTATCGACCAACCGACTAAAGGGTGGAGCGTTGGTATGAGCCATGAAACCACTAGTGGAAATTAGTGAGGGGGGTTGGGAAAGAACTTCTAATATTATAAATACATCCATATCCAAAAACCCATTTTCCCAAAATTCCAATTTTTGAATTTGAAATTTATTTCCCTCCTTACCATTTCCCAAAAAATAGTTAATGAAGGAAGTTGGGTAGTTTGGTAGCCAACCACCCACAATTATGGAAGCATGGATATGGTATGGGAATTTGGTGAAAATGTTTAGATGTGGGTGCAACCATTACCCATCTCGAGTTCTTGAAACTAACCCACGAAATCCCTTATCAAATCTTAGAAAATTTGGATTTCCCTTGGTTGGAAAGGGAAAATTCATGCACAAGGTGAGTGGGTCAGTTTTTTGAGTGTTGGGAGGGTGAAAAAGTCCTAGAATGACTTGTGGAAGAGTTGGTGAGGAGAAAATAGTACCCACAAGTGAGAATCAAGAAGATTTATGAGTGGCTCTTTACTGTTGTTTTCTAATAAGCAGAGTTCTCTAGGGAATCCAAATTTTATGAAAAAATGAAACTAAATATGATTAGGTTTTGTTCTAAAATGTTTGGAAATGCCAAATAATTTTTTTTTAATTTTTATTTTATGGTAAGGAAACCCAAGCCTAAGCTGGTAAAAGAGGGCCATGAATTTGGTGCTAGATGGGTCATAAAGGAATAACTAAGAAGGGAGGTCATTGAGGGACTATAATGGCAAAGAAGGAATTCCCTTGCGCACTAGTAAGAAGTTTGGAATAAATCTAAGAAATTGGTGAAATCCCTGGTACAATGGATAGAGGATGAATTCCATTGATTCCCATGAAGGAGAGTGGTTTTCACAGTTGAGAAATCCCCATTGAGAACCTTAATCAATTTCCCTAGTGGCCTTATCGGTTGCCAAGTGGGTGGCCAAACACAGGAAATACTACAATGACATGGAGCCTAAGGTATGGTGGAGAGTGGCTCACTCTTCTTTAGTTTGATACAACCTAAGTATATTAGGTAAGTGTATATACCTCTTATGAATGAAATGACTATTGTTCAAGGCCCATGAATTTTTTTATGTTGGCCGTTATTCTTGCTAGTAAAATCAGACTGATATGTAGGATGTGAACATATGATACGTGTGTAGGAATTAAATTATTTTTAATAATTCATGATCATCGCTATGCTAGTTTAATTTTTATGATGTAACAATGAGATGAGAAAAGAAGCATTGTTCTTGGTCTCTAGTTGTTATTTTCCTCTCATGGATAAATATGTGCATGGAAGTATACCTTGGGCGAATTTTATCCATAAAGAATATAAAATGCATGATTGGAAATAATAATGCAAATTTAAATTAGGCCTAAGATCTTCCTATAATTTTTTAGTGGCTAGTCTTGCCTAGAATATTTATGCGATGGAATAACAAAGATGCATCCCTATTGAGTGTGAGAGGGCTTGAAAATCCTCCTCTATTAGAAGGGACTTTATTTTCCTTTGGAGGAATGTTAAAATATTTGTTACCTATGTGTGATAAAGATAGAAGTTTGAGCTAGGGAGTTTTAATCTTAAGTAAGTAAGGAGAAGTTTTTTATTTGAGTGAAGTTGAGTATTTTTCCTTAGACCATATTTATATCTTCTAGGAGATGCTTGTATAGAGGTAGTGTCCTTGAGAGGAAGTTGTAGGCTAGAGAATACTTCTAATTATTTAGAATCCTTTGGGGGAAGTATCAACTATGTTATAAGTAATTTTCAGACCTCAGAATGAGCCTGGAATATTGATTGGAGATTGCAAAAATTCAAGGATTATTCGTAAGAATTTTGAGGGTGGAGTTCTTTGGCTCGACCTTGGTCACATGGCCATTTTGGGGCCATAGTAGAGAGCTACAGGAAAAAATGGGTTGTCATAATTTCATGCCAATTACATCTTTGTATTAAAATACTAGGCTTAAGTATCATCAAGAACTCAATGATGAGGATCCGTATCAGAACCCCAACATTCGATTCATGATAAGTTCATTAGTTGAAGGAGATGTTTCTATCCAATTCCATCCCTCATCAATCGATAGAGATTTTTTCATGTAGCTTAAAGTTTCAAGTCATTCAGGTCAGTCCACATCCTTAGCGTCTATTCATATTGGAAACAAAAAATGTGACTGGAATCTTAGCCCAAATGGGTCCACAAGCCATCAAATGTCGGGCATCAACCTTTTAGTTTTTGGTGGTTGAGGATTATATTGGAGTTGATTGGGAATATTTGTATGCTAACAATACATGCATTTTCATTGAGTAATGTGCTGATCAGGAGTCATTATTTGATGGATTGGGGATCATAGTATTACGTGATTGGTTGCCTATTGAGGTTGAACCATTATGAACTTTTAATACTAACGGGCATTGATGTGCCCATTATTTTACAAGAACTTCCCTGTTAATAGGAGTTCAATGTTGGGTGTCAACATTTTAGCTTTTCGTGGTTGGGGTGTATCTTAGACTTGATTGGGTTGACCCCCTGATGCTAACATGAGCTCCATATCCATCGAGTAATGGGATTTTTGGGACTTTTCATCTGACTTATTGGGGATCAGAATATAATGAAATTGGGTGTCTGTGAAGGTTAAACTCTTGTGAAATCCTGATATTAATGGGCATCGATGATTTTTTCAATCTATGAGTTTGTCAATAGGACTCCATTGTTGGGCTTCAAGTTGCCAAGAGGTTGGATAATTTGGTTTTAAGATGATTCTATGATTCGAAAGGGAGAAAAAACCACATATGCTGTTAGAGAGGAAATTTTCGTTACCGAATGTTGTTGTAGCATGGAGTGTCGAATTTCAGGTGTTGAAGAGAATAAGGCAAGGATTTCAAGGGTTTCTCCCTAAACTACCAAGTTTGATAAGAAGCAAGATGTGGTTCTCTAGTTGACATGGAAAAGGATGCCACATTTTATGACATGGCATTACACCATTATGACATGTGGGTAGGGGAGGTACCATGTATCTTCCATATGGAAGTTGTACAAAGGCCACATGACATCAGGAGGTTAATTCTTTATGTGGGAATAACTTTGTAACTGGAGCTTGGATTTAGAAAAAACTTACATTTTTGGAAAGATATCCCTGAGTAGAAGGAGATGGTGATGTCAAAGATGAAATTTGAGGAAACTAGAGAAGAGACAAATTTTATAGCCCCATATCCATAATTTAACTATAGAGGTTGGGTTTGGTATACCTTGCAACCATAATACAACATTAGGGGGTTGGGTATGTTATAAAGAGGTATTAGAGAAGATTTACAACATTTTGGTACTATAGGCCATAATTATATGTAAAAGGTTAAAATATATTATAAAAATTAATTGTGGTGATGTCTTACAACTAATGATTTGGATTTCTTACATTCTCACACTCAAGAGAACATATAACTAGGTGAGTAAAGTGTCAGCAATGTTGAAGGAAAAACACAAGATGGTACAATGTCATCTAGAAGAAACCTCCCATGTCAGATATGAAAAATTTGAAGAGATTATGAATGTAGAAACAAATCTAGATCTTGCAGAAATTATGGGGAGATTAAAGCAAAGACTCCATAGCTATAGGTTAGAAAACAAAAGGTTAACCTGAGAGTAGGAAATACAAGCATAATTGAATGTAGTGTTGCTACAAATCTTGTTTGAAATCCAGAAGAAATTGTAGCAAGGACACAATGCCAACAATGTTGAAAGAAACCCCTCTAGAAAGGTAGACAATCTTTTAGAGATTCATAAATGGTGAGCCCTGATATTGCACCAAGAATGCTACAACTCCCAGAGGCTGTCCTACTTTACCTTATCAATCTATGGTTCATACAAACTTGGAGGTGACAGTGCTATATACACAACAGATGCATTCTACTCATGTCATCCTCCTCCGAGCTCTACGAAAGGGTGTTATTTTTAGGGTTTCTAAATGAAGTCTGTCACACTTCTGAATTTAGACCTAGGGATAAAAATGATTCAAATCCATTACTCTATCAGCAATTAAAGAACTATTATACAACAAGAAAGTACATCTAACTACTCTGTAATGAAAGAAATCTACACATTAAGCTATGATAAGAAATGGAAGAAAACTAGGAATATTGCATGAAGTGAATTGTTAAATTGAAATTGCATAAAGGAAACTAACCTAATCAAAATTTGTTGAGCCAAATGGATTAACACACTCTATCTACTTCATGTTCTAATTATCATGCTTTTTTTCATGTAGCTAATCATGACCTAACTATGCTTCTAAATGCATTGTTTTGCATCTAGGAGGAGAAAGCGCTAAGGTGGCTTATGAAGGGCTTGAACTCCTGGGTGCAAGGCTAAAGGTGTCTGGGTGGTTTTGGCAGGTCTGGATGAGGTGGATGGTGGTTTCTAGGCTTAAGGAGGGGCCCACTGGTGTTGCTGCAAGTGCTGCTACAGGTTTCTTGTATTGCTACAGGAAAGTCCTGAATTGCTACAAGAAACAGTCTGAGGGCAATCCGAGGCCAAAAATGGGTGAGAAAAGTGTAAAGAAGGTGGAGTGAAGGTGTGTTTGGATGAGTGGAAGGTGGCCAACCCCTTGGCCAAGATCAGAACCTCTTGAGAAGCCTATCTTGCACTTCTAGGGTTTGCTCACGGTATGAAGATGAAAAATCTGAAAGCAAGGCTAATGGCGATTTGATGAACAGAGAAGGCTAGTGAAAGGTGAGAAATGAAGCTAAAGGTGCTAGTGAAGTCGTCCTTTTCTATGTTACTTGAACTTGCAAAAAAACTACCTGTTCATGCAACAAATATTGAAAAATTCATGATGAAAGAAATGGAAAAGATGAGTTGAATTTGGAAAGAGAACCTACTTTAGCCTACAAATAGAAATCTAACTCTGCATTCTAAACATGTTCATGGAACTACAACAACATAACTATTCATTCCAAGAAATCATAAACTAAAAAGAAAATTTGGCCTGTGGAGAAGGTCTACTCTCCTCAAGCTCAATGAAAAAGATGAGAGAGGGAGGCTTGACACACAACTTTTTGAGTTTATAAACTATTCTACCAACATTAAGCAAGCTTATTTTACAACAAAGACAAATTGAAGCAAACTAAAAACAATGAATTGAAAAGTAAGAAAAATAGCTAAATACTCATAAGAAAACTAGCTACAATGACATGAAAGTAAAGAATGAATACACAAGAGAGACTAAGGCCAATGGATTGGGCCTTAACCCACAAGCCTAGCCCTCTGAAACTAGATCAGTGAAGCAAAATATGAATAATCATTTTATTGTAGAAAATAGTCTCATTTACACCAACATGAAGATCTCAAAAACCTATACAAGAGCTAAGAGTCCTATTAGCTTCCTTCAAATTTCAAATCCTAATGAGCTCTTGCTCAGCCCTATTTAACCTAGAGGGTAGCTACCAACATCTCCCTAGAAAGTAGGTGATGTGTCCACTTTTAGTGCAAGTGAAGTGTAGCTTTGGTGCACTTGATCTTGAGTTTGTTTGGATGCCTTTGATTTCAAGCTGTTGGAGGGAATCTCGAGGATCCCTTGGCTACCTTTGGGCATTAAGGAGGTGAAAAATCCCCCTAGAATATCTCCTTTCTATCTAATCTGAGCTTTAATGGAAAAATATTCATAAAAAATGCAATATATTCATGATTTTCCCGCATTTAACTCATGTTAGGAATTCGAAGTATGGCAAGCCTTAATCACCATCTACACTAGCAAAATAAGACCATAACATAATTAAATGTGAGAAAAAGAGAATTAATAAGGTAAAAATGTGACAATTATCCCCTCCAAATGTACCGCATGATGGAGCTCATCAATAAATATGAGCCATCTACCAGTAACATTGAGAAAAGAACCTCTATAAAAAGGCACCATGATAAGATGAAAAATACATATAGCGATGAATCATTCTTTGATTCCTCTAGAAATAGGAAAACTAGTTTAAATGAGTATTCAAGAAATGGTTCCAAAATTGCATTGCATAATGAAAAGAAGAAGCACACTAGAACTATGCAACATGAAGGATCCAAAAATTAAAAGCCACCTACCTTTGATGGTGAAATTGAAAAAGGAAAACATGTATATTGGGAGTGAATAAATACTTTCATTTGCATGATTTTGAAGAATATGTATTCTAGAGTGGAAATATTAACATGACCAGAAGGGGTTTCATATGGTGGGAATACCTTAAGAGTGTAAAAATAATTAATAAGAGGAAGACTACTTGAAAGTATTTCAAAAAATATTTTGAAGAAAATATTTGTTAGAAAGGTATTATGAAGGGAAGATTTGGGTGTTCCATGACTTGAAGTTGGGATAGCTAACCATGTATGATTGTGCTAATAGATTTATGGATTTGTTGTGTTATGTGCCATATACAAAGGATGAGAACTAAAAAGTAAGTGCTTTCTCAGGCGATTTCCTTAATCCTGCTAGGACTGGATAAAGTTTGATGAACCCAAGACTTTGGATGGTATGATAAGAAATTCCAAGTACTATTATGAGAAATCTAGAATAGATATATATAAACCCTAGAAGGAGAAATAAAAAATTGACCTGAAGGATCAAATATTTAAATCACAACAACACAAATTTTTAGGGAATGGTACAAAGATGAGATATCTAGATAAGAGCAAGTTTTAGTAGAACTACCCCATGCAAAGTGGGACTAAGATGATAGAAATCATAGAAGGAAAGATAGGGGATTAAAAAAAGGGACCTTAAAATGTTGAGGTTGTGGAGAAGAGCATCTACTTCAACATTGTCCCCACAAGAAATATCATAATAAGAGGAGGATTTATGTAGTATGAGGGATGCCTTAAACCTACACAAATATGGACAACTAGAAAGAAGAACACTAGGAATATGTGGTCAAAGTGGAAGGTATAATCACTTAATGATATATTTCTATTTTAATTGAGCTTGGAGTAACCTTATTTTTTTCATGCCCCAAGTTGTGTATCCTTCCAAAAAATAATCACAAGAAACCATGGTTGGTTTAGCTAGCTATAGGAAGAAAAGGAAGGTGATTAAGTTAGTAGAGGAATTCCAATTTAAATTAATGGGTTACATACACACGAAACATTTAATATACTACTCCTAGACTCATTTGATGTTCCAATTGGAATGAATTGGCTAAAAACACACAAGATCAATCTATATTGCTATAGCAAGACTTTGGAATTTCCTCATGACAACATGCACCCTAAGACCCTCAATGGAATATTCAAACATGTACTTATAATACGTGTATTAGTGATATAGATAAATAAATTATACCAAAAAAGGCATCAACGGTATATTATACATGTATTAGAATCAATCAACAACAAAGAGATAAGGATAAGAGATTATCCCATATTGAAAGAATTATGAGATTTGGTTTTAGAAAAGATACTATGATTTCCACCTAAGAAAGATATGGATTTATTGATAGACCTCATGCCAAGAGAAGTACCAATCTCTTGAATACTATGTAGAGTGAGTACCCCTGAGTTGGTGGAGCTAAATTTCTAGTTAAAAGAAATGTTGGAAAAAGGTTATATCATGCTAAGTGTGTGCTCCTAGGGATCACCTTCCCTATTTGCGAAGAAGAAAAATGGCACTCTTAGGTTTTGTATTGACTATTGGAAACTAAATAAAGTGAATGTTAATAATAACTTCCCTTTTCCCCATATCGATGATTTTTTTTATCAATTAAGAGGAGCCACTGTATTCTTCAAAATATACCTAATATTGGGATATCACCAAGTCAGGAAAGGATGAAGATATTCATAAGACATGTTTTCAGACTTGATACAGACATTATTATTTCATGGTCATACTCTTTGGGATTATCAATGCCTCAACTACATTTATGTGCCTAATGAAAAAATTTCTCAGTAATAACATGGAAAATTTTGTTTAGCCTTTATTCATGACTCAAAAGGAAGAACATGAGGAGCACCTAATGACAATATTGAAACTATTGAGGGAGTACCAACTATATGCTAAATTTAGTACATTTTATTTCTACTAGAAATAAATTCACTATCTAGGTCACATAATCTCCAAGAAAGGGATTACGGTAGAACTTAACAAGATAAAGGCCATCATGGATTGGCCCACCCAATAGAATGTTATGAAAGTAAGATCCTTCATGGAATTAGTACATTATTTTTAAATATTCATTCAATGAGTCTCCAATATTAGTCATTTGTTCACTTCATTGTAGAACAAGGGAGTAAGTTTTGTCTATTCAAGGGAATGCGAAGAAATTTTTTAGCAACTTAAGCACCTAATTACTGATGCAACAATATTGAAGATTATGGATCCCAACAAATATTTATTTGTGTGCAAATATTCTTTCAAAGAAGGACTAAGAGCAGTACTTGTGTAATATGGATGTGTAATTAGCTATGGGTCTAGGAAGCTCAAAGAACATGAGAATCAATATGTCATGCATGACTTAGAAATTGTTGTGATCATTCATTCTCTTAAGATGTGGTAACATCAATTTATTGACCACATATTTGAACTAATACTTGAAAAAAATGGGTTGAAATACTTATTTTATTAACTTCGTATGAATGCAAGGAAATCCAAATGGTCGGCACTTATTAGTGAAGATGAGTTCGAGATCTGACACATAAAATATTAACAAAATCGAGTTACAAATGCCTTAATCCATAACATGTAGGTAATATAGATGGAAATAATCAACACCATTGAGATTGGTTTGAGATCTAGGATAACTGGTTCTTTGCAAAATGATGTCCATTTTAATCATGTTATAAAATGTTTGTAGCAAAGAGTTGGAGGACTAGGATTTGTAGGATACCAAATAACAAAGAATGGATTATAATGTATCATGATAGGCTATATATACAATATTATACTAAGATAAATAAGCTAATCATGGATGAATTTCATAAAGAGCCTTATTCTGGGCACCAAAATTATTGGAATATGATTATAGATGGAAACTATATTACCAGCCTAAGATGAAGAAGGAAATCACAAAATACATTGATAAGTGCTTGGAATGCTAGCAAGATAAGTTTGAGCATAGAAATCCATCAAGCTTGCTGAAACCTCTCTTGATTCGAGAATGGAAATGGAAACCATAACCTCAGACTTCATTACAAGAATGTCAAAGACCATGAAGCAACATGATGCCATAATGGTAGTAGTGGACAAGTTGATCAAAGAAACTTATTTCATATAAGTGAAATCCACTCACAAGGAAATTGATATTTTTGAGATTATCACAAAATAATACTTTAGAATACATGGTATGCCAAAAATGATTATCTCTGATCAAGATTCTAAGTTCACCTCAAGGTTTAGGAAAGCTTTTTTCGAAGGAGTTGGAATGTAATTAGCATTCAATATTTCATATCATCCTCAAATAGATGGTAAAATAGAAATGGAAAACCAAATCCAATAAGAAATGTTTCACATGTACATAATGAGTAAACCTAATAAGTAGGAGGATTATCTACCATTAATAGAGTTTTCATATAACAATGGTTATCATGAATCATTGAATTTGAGCTCATTTGAGGCAATATATGGCCAGAAGTTTCGTACCCTAAATAGTTGGGACCATCTAGTGGGTTGGATCACAATTGGACATAACATTCTAAGGGAAATGGAATAATAAGTCTTACTAATCAAATAAAGGCTAAAGGTAGCCCATGATCACCAAGAGCTATATTAAAATAGAAACATAATCCACATGGAATTCAAAGTGGGGAGATCATGTGTATCTCTAAATTAACATTAAGAGAAGTTCCTTGACAATGGGAACATGTGCCAAGCTAGCATTCTATTACTATGGACTGTTCAATATTATTGAAATAATTGGACTAATGGAATACAAGCTTTCCTTACATCCCAATGTTAAAGCCCATGATGTATTTCATGTACATTTTCTTAAGAAATATATACAGGATTCTAAACATGTCATTGATTGGGATGTGATTTAGGTGGAACCCAAAGGAGAATTCCAACCCAAGCCTTAATGCATACTATACATGAAGGAGACACTACTATGGAGCTTATCCATAGGTTAAGGTATAATGGAAGCACTTTGGAGTAGATGAAGCCACATGGGAAATAGAGGATGTTGTGAAAGTGGCATACCCATTTTTGTTCATTGTATAAATTCAATTTATGAATGGTAGAACACTGGGGATGATGTTCCTTTAAGGGGTAGGGAAATGTAAAACTCATTTTATCCCATTTTTCTATCATAAATTATGACTTAATGTCATTGTAATTGGAGCACAAATGTTTTGGTGTTTTTCAAATTATCATGGAAAAATGTTTAAGTATGTGAAATATTTCATTAGGTAATGATGAAAAACTTTCAAATAACATAATGAAGGGTGGAACGTCGATATAAGACATGATAAAAATAGTGGAATTAGAAAGTGGGGTTTGGAAATCACTCACTTGTTAAAAATATAGCCATAGCCAAAAACCCATATTGCCAACATTCCAATTTTTTAAATTGAAATTATTTCCCTCCTTCACATTTCCCCAAAATTAGTTAATGAAGGGAGTTTGGTAGTTGGGAATAAAAGCACCCACAATTATGGAAGAATGGAGATGGATTGGGTAGCTATGGAAAGTGGTTAGAAGTGGTTATAGCTTGTACCCAACTCGATTTCTAGAAATTGAACCACAAAATCCATTTTATGAGCTTAGAAAATGTAGGTTTTCCCTTGGCTGGGATGGGAAAATGCTTACTAAGTGTTGGGAGGCCGTTGAAGTCCTAGATGAGCTATGGAAGAGTTATTAGGGAGAAAAAATTACCCATGAGTGAGAATCAAGAATATTCATAAGTGGGTATTTAGATTCATAAGTGGGTATTTAATGTTGTTTTCTGGAAAGAAATGCTCCATATGGAATCCGAATTTCATTCCCAAATGAATATGAATATGATTTTGGATAATTGTGGAATGTTTGGAAATGCCAAATCTTGATTTTTTTAATTTAAGGTAGGGAAAACCTAACTCGTTATGGGAAAAGAGGGCCATGAATCTGATGTTGGCTGGGTCGCAAAGGAATCATTGGGAGGGGAGGTTACTAAGGGGCTACAATGTATACAAGGGAATCCCTTGTGAAATAGAAACCAACTAAGAAGGAATATGATAAATTTTTGAAAGACCTAATCTAGTGGGTAGAGGGTGAGTGGCACGTCTGCCTATGAAGGAGAGTGGATTTCACGGTTGAAAAATCACCATTGAGGACTTAAGTCAATTTCCATAGTGCCATCATCACTTGGCTCAGGGGTGGCAAGTTGCAAGACACACTACATTGTAGTTGAGCCTAAGGTTGGTTGGAGAGTGGCTCAACCTTATTCAGTTTCCAGTAGCTTAAGTATATTACATAAGTTTACATACATGTTATGAATGAAATGAAACTATTTTTCAAGGCCCATGAACATGGCTATGTTGGTTGCTATTCTTTTGAATAAAAAATGATTGATATGTACTTTGCGAAAATTTGATAAGTGTGTGAAATGAATGGTGTTCAATACTTTGTGATCATGATTATGTTAGTTTCCCGTGTGTAACACACAACATCACCTAATTTCATATTAGGGCCATGGGGCATAACTACACCCGACCTTCATGGTTTATTATGAATATGGGGTTATCCAAATTTCCTATATCTTCCATTGCATCAAATCAAAATTATGATACTAACATCGTATTTTTCTTGTCAAAATATTTCCAACAATATAATTTCATCTCATTCTAAGTTCTAGGCACAAAGTTATGCCCATTTGAAGATTTACCTCTTTTAAGGCCACATCACAATCTGTACAACCCACATGGATGATGCATGGCCTCCCTTTTCCATGTGCCACTCCCAAACGAGTCCACATCTATTTTCCAACTACCATACTTGAGCCCCACCATATTGGTGATTTCCATAAAGTATGCCTTGTCCAAAATACCCATGGTTTTGATATCTTGATACATTGATATATCTAATATGTCGATATGGGAAATATGGTTGATATGCCAATATGTCCACTATGCCTATGGCTAAAATACTTTGATGCTTTGGTGTAGCATCAAACATCCTTAAGTAAGCTATCCTTTCAAACATTGGGATCCATATAGGCTAATCCTTCTTCTTCAACTTTAAAAATTTATAACTTAATCAAATAATTTCGGCTTGACATAAATGTTGGCCCTCTAATATAATAATCCTTTAATTACATTTATAAAAATTAGGGATTAGAAAAGGGATACTAGTACAATCCCCACCCCATTAAAGGAACACCTTCCATGGTGTTCTAATTTTTGTAGAATTAAATTTCTATAGAGAAGAATAATGGGTATGACTTTCTCATGGCATCCTCCAATTCCCATGTTGCTTCATTTAGTCTAAAGTGCTTTAGTTGCACATTTACTTGCACAATGAATCGATTATGTAGCATAATATCCCTCTTGTAGAGTATGTGCACTAAGGTTCTGGATTGAATTCTTCTTATAATTTCGCATGTGTCAAATCCCAATCAATAATAATATTAGCATAATGTTTATATATTTTAATCAAGGATACATGAAACACATCACGTGCCTTCACCGTGGGAGGCAACACAAGTCTGTATGCTATTGGCCTTATTCTCTCCAAGATATGGAAGGGTCCATGATATATTGGTGCTAACTTAGATACAATACCACTTTTAAGGAAGTTCATTTTGTCCTAAGTTGGATATATACATGATCTCCTACTAAATATTCCTTACGAGTTTAGTTTTGGTTTGCATAACTCCTTTGTCAGTTTTGGGATAACTTCAATTTTTTCTTTATGTTGATTAATTCCTATTCCATTTCGTTTAACATATCTAGGCTGAGTGTGACTTTATCCATTGGATGATCCCAATTGATTGGGATATTACACTTCCTACCATAGAAGACTTCAAGAGAATTCATCTTTAATGACTCTTGATAACCATTATTGTAAGAAAAATCTATCAAAGACAAAAAATCTTCCCATACCTTGGGCTAGTGGATAACATACATCTTGAGCATGTCTTCTAATACTGTGTTCACACTTTCTATCTGTAAATAATTTCAATGTGACAAGCTATGCTTATCTGTAAATTATTCTTTTATTTAATTTAAAGGAGGTTTCCCCTCAAAAAGGGCAATTTTTAAGTCATTGATCTATCTTTTCTTCTGTTCTTTGCGCTAGTTGCACAACATTTGGTATGAGATCTTTGGATTCTAGGGTTTCTCTTCTTCAAACAGGTCATCTTGAAATTTTTGCTATAATTTTTTTATACGAATCTTCAGAATATGAAATTGCAACCAATTGGAGTTGAAATATTGGTGAACCTCTTGTACAAATTTCAGATCTTGGTTCACTATATTTTTGGAGATATGGTCTGAGGAAGTTAGGGTTTTTGTAGGCTCCATAATCCCATCTAAAAAATATGACCTAGGGAAAATCAACACAACTTTCTCTCTGAGCATCAGATTTAAATTTCATAAAAGATAACTGAAAGTGGATAGACTTTGGTTTTTTGGGTATCATTTTCAAGTCTGAAGGTTGAAATAGTGATACATGGCACTCCATACAAGTTCTCTCTACTGAACCAGTCTATAATCAGGTCATCGTGGGAGATTGGGCATAACTATTCCTTGAAGCATCCAATCTTGGTATGACTTATGGAGTTGGAAAGAAGAAAAAAGGATACCACAAGATGAAAGTTTAGATATTGTAGATCTGAAATTGCACAAACTCAACAGTTTCAATATCAAGCTCTTAAAAGAAAGAAACGGGTGTGTATTTTTTTAAATTTTGCATAACTTTTGTTTGAAAAATCAGTATGAAGTGATTCAAGGGGAATAGTGAAGCATATATATCATTGTTTGATTCCAAAATTCATATTAAAAAAAATGGACACACCTAGTAATCAAGTAGAAATCTCTTTATGACGCATGAAGAAGAGGAAGAAATGCAATTGATATATCAAATTTACGAGACCAAGTGCAACAAATTTTGCTTTAGAAAAAAGTAACAAAAAATGAATTGGAAGCCATGATGAATGTTAATATAGATGGTATAAAAAGGGACATGGTAGTTCTGAATCATTGGTTTAAAAGAAAACATGGAAGCAATGATGAATGTCAAGATAGAGAGGTTTAAGGAAGGTTTGGAAAAGTTGCTAGAAGAAAGGCATCCCAGTGGTGACAAGATAATCCATGAAAATCATGATGAGGAAAAAATGAATATGAATTATGATTTTAGAGACTTTAATGTCGAGTTTAAGAAATACCACATTCCAAAGATCGATACGAGGAAGTTTGAAAGCAAGGATCCAGTAACATGAATACTACAGATGGAGCAATATTTTAATCTCCATGGTGTGCAACACACACAAAAGGTACACATTGCAACTTTATATTTAGAACCCAATCATTTTGTATGGTATTGATGGCTTTGTTCTCGTAAACCACTTGTCACTTGGTCAATTTTTACAGAGGAAATGATAATATGAGGATACAAAGAGCAACACCTTCTTTAGCCAATTGATAAATATCAAACAAAAGGGTTCAATAACAGAGCACATTGAGGACGTCCAAAAAATGAATATCAGGGTAAATAATATTCGAGAGGAGAATTGGATTGATGTCTTCATAAGGAATTTGAAGGATAATCCAACATGAGGTTCACCTTTGGGAACCTAATTCATTGGAGAAGGCATTCAAGGTGGCAAGAAAAGTTGAAAGAAAATTTATGGAAACAAGGAAGTCTAACACTTAAAAATATAAAGATGAATTTTTTTTTCTCCTAGCCTTCCATAACCTACAAGGTTGATTCCACAAAAATTGGAGGAAAAAAGAGAAAAATGGCTTTGTTATAGTTGTGATAGAAAATACAATAAATGCCATAAGTGTGTTGAGAAGAAATTATTCTACATATATTGTGAAGAGGAGGGATAAAAGGAACAAGAAACATCAAAAGAGGAGGATATACACCAAAAACCAACCCATACGAAAGAAGAAATGAAACCAATGATATCTTGCAATGCATTGGAAGGAATTACCACTCCTCAAATGCTCAAAATAGAAGGATATATCAAGAAGAAAAAGGTAATAGTGTTTATTGATTCACATAGTACTCATAATTTTATTCATTGTAGGATAGAAAAGGAATTGAATTGCTTCCTATTTCCAGCACCAGAGTGTCAAGAGATGGTTGCAAATGGAGGAACTATAAATTTCTATGGAAATTTCCATAATATCAAGTTAACCATGGTGGAATATGTTTTGAATAGTCTGTTGCTCTCCATTATAATGGGTGGTGCTTATGTTGTCCTAGGAGTCCAATGGTTACAATCTTCGGGGACAATAAATTTTAATTTTCAAGAAATTTTCTTGATTTTTTTTTTGGAATGAAAGGAAGTTGAATTAAGAGATATCGTAGGGAAAACAAGAAATATAATCATCTCTGATGGCATGAAAAAAATTCCGAAGAAATAACAACGAGGCGTTATTGCATAATTATTCTCACTAGAGGTTCAAACATCAAAATAATATATTTCTCCATATCTCAAAAAAGTATTAGACAATCATTCCAAGGTATTTGAGACTCCCAAAGGCCTCCCACATATTTGTGATCATGATCATGTTATTCATTTTATTCGAGGAAGTGTTCCTCCAAACATCAGACCTTACTGATATCGTTATGCCCAAAAGAGTGAAATTGTACGTATGGTTGCAGAAATTCTAGAGGTTGGTATAATTTAACCTAGTCAAAATTCTTTCTATGCTCCAGTAGTATTGGTGCACAAGAAGGATAGATCATGGCGTATTTGTCCATATTATAGGGAGCTCAACAAGATCACTATTAAAGATAAATTTCCTATTCCTATCATTGATGAATTGTTGGATGAATATCATGGAGAAATTTACTTCACCAAGTTTGATATTTTTTCAAGATATCATTAAATTAGAATGAAGACTAAATACATTCTAAAAAAAACATTTATAACTCATGAGGGTCATTATGGATATTTGGAATTATGTTTTCAAACCCTTCCTTAGAAAATTTGTGTTAGTATTTTTTGATGATATGCTAATATACAAAAAGTCTTGGAAGGACCATGTTCAACATGTTGATTGGCTGCTCAAACTATTGGAGGAGAAACAATTATATGCAAAACCCTCCAAATGTTTCTTTGGAGTAACTGAGGTGGAATATTTGGCTCATATTGTATCTCATGAGGGTGTTAAGGTAGACCCTAACAAAAAAAAATCCATTAAGGAATGGAAAATCCCCACAACCATAAAGCATCTTCGAGGATTTCTCAAGTTGACAGGGTATTATCGCAAGCTTGTTAAGAATTATGGGAGAATAGCAGTACCTCTAACAACATTACTGAATAAAGATGCATTTTCTTGGACTCCAAAAGAAAATAGGTCCTTTGAACATATTAAAGAGGAAATGTGCTAAGCATCGGTATTAGCTACACCTGACTTCACAAAAACCCTTATTGTGGAATGTGATGCCTCAGGAAATGGAATTGGCGATGTTTTATTGCAGGAAGGAATACCCATTGCTTTTGAAAGTCGTTTAATCAAAGGAAAGTATTTACAAAAACATATTTATGAGAAGGAAATGTTGGAAATACTACATGCACTAAAGAAATGGATACCTTACCTAATGGGAATAAATTTCAAGGTAAAAAAAATCATGTAGTCTTAAATAATTTTTGGAACAAATACTTTCTTTAGAAGAGTAGAAAAAATGGGTCACAAAGATGTTGGGTTTTGACTTTGAAATCATCTACAAAAAATGTAAGATAAATGTTGTTGTAGATACACTCTTAAGAAAGGATGAGGGTGCAGAAGCATTTCTTTGTGCCATTTATATTATCCAACCAGATTGGATAACCAAAGCAAGGGATGAATGGAAGAATTATGAAGAGGTGTGGGCACTCATTCAAAAGTTGCAACAAGATCCCAATATATCTAATACATTTAGTTGGAAAATTGACTCATTATGGTACAAATATCGCTTATATATTTGTAATAATTCTGAACTCAAGAAAAATATTCTTTTGGAATTGCACACCTCCCTGTTATGAGGGAACTCAGGATTTTTAAAAACTTACCACAGGGTCGAGAAGGATTTTTTTTGGGATGGCCTTAAATCTAGTATTCAAAAGTTTGTGGTAGAATGTTTGGTTTTCCAACAAAATAAAGTTGAGACAACTAAGACCCTAGGTTTGTTACAAACTTAAGTCATTCCAGGTCAGTGTTAGGAGGAGGTCTCAATGGATTTTATCACAAGTTTACCCAAGTATGAAGGAAAGAGTGTCATCATGGTGGTAGTTGATAGACTGACCAAGAATACACACTTTTGTGCATTATCTCATCCTTTTAAATCCAATACAATTTCTACTGCATTTATGGAAAAAACTCAAATCTACATTGAAACCCAAAGATTATTGTAAGTGACAAAGATCCCATTTTCACCAGATATTTTTGGACAAAATTATTTTCTTTTCTTGGTACACAATTAGCTCTTAACTCATCTTATCATCCTCAATATGAAGAGAAAATTCAGATAGTGAACAAATGTTTTGAAGGATATCTTCGTTTCTTTGTATTTGATAAACAAACAAAATGGGTCAAGTGGTTTCCTCTAGTTGAATGATGGTATAACACTTCCTTCCATACTGCACCAAAAATGACCCCATTTATGGCACTTTATGGATAACATCCACCACATATCACATCATCTTTAATAGAAAATTCTAAGGTTGAAACAATGGAAGATCACATCGATTATGAACAACAAGTTCTACAACTATAAAGGATAACCTCAATTTGGTGCAAAATCAAATGAAACAATAGGTAGATCAGTATCACAATGAAATAAGTTTTTATATAGGTGACTGGGTATTTTTACAACTACAACCATACAAAAAATGTCCCTCAAGCAAGCTAATAAGGATAATAAATTATCACCCAAGTACTATGGTCCTAAAAGGTGTTTCAAAATATTGGCACTATGGCATACAAATTGGAGTTTCATGCATCTTCCCATGTACACCCAATTTTCCATGTTCATGCTTAAAGAAGGTTATTGGCTATAAGCTCCCAATTCAAACAGTGTTGCCAGAACTTGACAAAGAAGTAAAACACATATTTGAGCCTGAAGAAATCAAGGAAACAAGAGCCCGACATATACTAAATCGATTAATTTCAAAGCATCTCATTAAGTGGAATAACTTACTTGGTAAATAGTCCACATGGGAGGACAAGAATTTTATATAGAAGCATCCAAAACTACTCAAGCGTTGAGGACAACACTTTTTTGAAGGAGAGGGGCATGTAAGGTCCCTATAATACTAGTGTATTCCCCTTATTTTTATTGTTAGTGTAGCCCCATATTGTTATTTTTGTTCGCACATGGTTATTGTTGTGCCCCATCAAAGCCCACTATTTTTATTGTTGTGCCCTTACATTATTATTATTATGTAGGCTTTGATTATTTTGTGACCACTTAGACTCCTATATATACCAAGGAGATCTTATCATTTGTATCATCCAATACTTGTTCATTTATGTAATGTAAAGGAGGTTTCCCCCTCGAAGAGGAAATTTTTTAAGTGTTTGATCTATCTTTTCTTTTGTTCTTTGAGTTGGTTTCATAACAACCTATGTACATTAATAATCCATCACTAGTTAGTTGCCATATTTTTCTCACATTTATCCCTTGGGTTCTTACTAAAAACATTTACTTACCTTCTAGAAGTTCTCATCTTCTTGCAATGATTCTCTGATTCTTTCCTTGATTTCCATATCACATGTATTAGTGGTTTCCATGTGTATCACATGTATGCTTATGATAATAGCATTAACCACACAATTTTCTTTCCCTTTACATGTTTGATTTCAAAACCAAAATCGCCAATAATAACCATCCACCTAGGTTGCATGGAATTTAATCGAGGTTAATCAAAAAACTACTTTAGCCCACCATGATTTATCATTAAATGAATTTCTTCATGAGCAAGGAGTGCCTCAAAATTTTTAAGGTGTGCATTATGCATGAAAGCTCTAAATCAT
The DNA here is from genome assembly GCA_034641835.2 of Pinus albicaulis. Classification (NCBI taxonomy): domain Eukaryota; kingdom Viridiplantae; phylum Streptophyta; class Pinopsida; order Pinales; family Pinaceae; genus Pinus; species Pinus albicaulis. The sequence continues at coordinate 1,117,398,928 of CM076578.1, read as the reverse complement.
GAGTTACTAATCCTCTCATGGTAATTTAATTTATTTGGCTCATAACTAGTCACATGTTCATGTTTTATGAGAAATCCACTAATTCCCTCCTTGCAAGCATCAATTCAACCCAAGAAATATTTATTCTATTCCACAATCTCCAGAATAGGGGCATGGGTGAGAAGGTGCTTCAATTGTTCAAAGCTCCTTGTGCACTATGATGTCCAATGAAACTTTTATCCCTTCTTTTAAAATGTTGTAATTAGGTGAAAAATATTTGAGAATCCTTGAATGAATGTCATAAATATCCTACTAACCCCATAAAATATTTTACATATGTTACATTCCTAGGAACAAACCCCTCTATTATCACCTTGATCTTTTTAGGATAAAATGCTACTCTTTCTAATGATATAATGACCCAAGTAGTGTACTTGCAATTGGAAGAATTCACATTTATTGAATTTAGTTTATAACTAAGGCTCCCATAACACGTGTAACAAGGCTTGTAGGTGATACTCCTACTCCTCTTTAGACTTTGAATATACTAGGATACCATAAAAAAATACAACAAAAACTTATCCAAATATTTGTTGAGAATGCTATTCATTTAGCACATAAATGTGGTTGGTGAATTTTTTAATCCAAAAAACACCATTACTAACTCATGGTGTCCATATATGGTTCTGAATGAAGTCTTATGGATAACCTCATATTTGATATAGAATTGATGATATCTAGAACCCAAATCTATATTTGAGAACACGATGATTTCTCTTAGCTAGTCAAATATATCATCAATTCTAGAAATTGGAAACTTATTCATAATACTTTCTTTATTTGTCTATCTATAATCAATACACAACCTAAGGGTGCCATCCTTTTTATTCACAAACAATGTTGGAGCTTGCTGGGTCTAATGTAGCCTTTTTCCAACATTTCTTTCAGTTGTATCTTCAACTCCACTAACTTAGGTGTGTTCAATCTATAGGGTGTTCCAGAGACAAACATTGTTCCTAAAGTGAGCTCTATATGGAAATTAATGTCTCTCTAGGGTGGAAATATTGGTATCTCTACATGAAATACATTATTGTATTCTTGTAGGATGGGGTGATCTTCAATATTCATCTGACCATCATCCCCCGAACTTGTCACTTGTATGGCATATACAATGCATTCCTTTATATAATATTTCTTCAACTACAAAGATGAAATTTGTCACACAGATAAAGGTCTTTGAAGCCCTCATAGTAGTTTTTTTTCTCCTTCATCATCTATGCATCCCTAAGATTTATCATAGAAATCTAATTTTTCCCTATGCGTTTCCTGCCAATCCGTGACCCCAAAGGAAATACATTTAAAGTGGCTTATGTAGGCATGCCACTCATCTCAAATTGACATAATTAAATAGAATTCATCACCTTCATTTTGGTTATAGTGGCTAAATGAACCAACAACAACTTGGTGTATTGTTTCCTCTGTACAACATAGGTTTGGAAAACTTGTGTAGTAACATAATTGATGTTATAACCAGGGTCAATTAAACCTAAAATAGGGTGGTTGGAAATTATACCTTCCATTTCCACCATTGAGGCTTGGTAATCCACTTTCTTGTTTTCCATACCTGCATAAATCTAGGGAACACTCTTTGTGACATGGTTGATAATACTAGCCTCTTGGACATTGCACACCCTTCTACAGTCTTTTTACTAGTGTGGAAAATATCTTAATATGTTATTTTCCCCAAAACCCAAGAACTTCAATATATTTTTCCTTAGTTCTTTTACCTATTCCCTTGTTGATTGAATAAAATTATTCCCACATGGGGTGGGAAATTTCTGCTAAAACTCACTCTTAGTTGGTAGGTTTAACTTGACACATTTCCCAACCTACTTATAGTGTGAGGATCTTGATCCTTTCCTATTAAAGTTTGTATTTTCCTTCCTTTTCCATCATGTCCAAAATTTAGCTTTATTCTTTGACTGGTCATAATAGTATATAACTTTATGGATATTATCCTCCTTTGTCTTAGGTTTGTTGAATTCTATTTGGTCTTGATATGAATATTGTTGTCCACTAAGGAAGCACTAGATTTTTATTTTCTCATCTCTTATATAAGGTACATACCTCAAAATTTCTATGAACTTGTTGGCATATGCTTCTATAGTAAATTTTCCTAGCTTATGCTCATCGAATTCTTTGATTTTCCCATCATAATATCTTTCAAACGAGTATTTCTCCATGAAGTATCTATCAAATTTACTCTAAGTCGATTAATTTTCTCGAATTCCCTAGAAATTATTGAAGTCTTCCCACCATATATTGTCCTTTCCTCTCATATTGAATATGGCCACTTGTGCCTTCATGTTTTCAGAGTAATCATGCACCCTGAAATATTTCTTTAGGCCCAGAAGGCATGCTTTAGCCTCTTCACTATTTCTAACTTCCCAGTCAAATTTTCAAGTAATACACTCTTCACAACCATCTTCTTCCATGTATTATGTAGTGCGTATTTAGTTGTTTTACTGTACAACTTATCAAAAATATTAGTTCCTTCCTGAGATGTGTCTTCTGAAGTACGCTCTCTTTCAATCTTGTGTATATTTCTTATTTTTCTCCATTTTTTGTTGTTAGTCATTGATCCATTCTTTTGGATTTTAGATGGAAAAAGAACTTGTTTGTACCTATTCCTATCATAATTACTATCATCTATTTCATGCCACTTTTGTCGTTACAAGTCTAACAAAATTTCCAATATCATAGCATTTACTTCCCACCTTTCTTAGGACTTAATGATCTTCTCATTATCATCCTTACAACTTCCAAGTTCAACCCTTAGGCTTCTAATGGTTTCCATCCAATCAAGAGATGTCTCTATTTACATCCTCTCATCTGATTCTTCTTCTATATTATGAGAACTTATGTCCAAACTATATTGGACCATTTTGTTGCACATTCCTTTTTGTCCTTATTCTAGAAATGTATATCCTTATGTGTTGGAATACACTCACCACTATTAGTTTAAAACTATTATAAATAATAGTAAACACATTAAGTTAGATTGGATACACCAACACTAGCTTAGGTTGGCTTAAATCATTTGTTTAACACATTCAATCATAAATTAAAAAAATTAGCAAGGTTTAAATTAAAAAAGGTCATCAAAATAGATATTAAAATTTAACTCCTTCTACTCTTAGCCTATTTAGCCTCAATGTTGTAACATTTAGCTATGGTATCACTCTATTTCATAGATTTTACTTTATCTCAAATAATTTTGTATCTCTAGAGTCCATATATCTAAGTGTTGAACCTTGTCTCTATAAAGTAGAGCTGAAAAATTATTTCTGTGGTGTGTCTCTAGCTCTCCAAGCCTAGTGTTTGAACCATAACTCTTATACCACTTTGTAACACACCACACCCCCTAATGTCATATTAGGGCTATGGGATGTAACTACACTTGACCTTCAAGATTGATTATGAATATGGTTTTATCCAAATTTTCTCTTTCTTCCATCACCTCAAATCAAAATTGTTAGTCATCAGTATTTTTCAACTGTTGATGATGACTAGTTTTTAAAGCCAAGTTTTCTAGTAGCTGATCTCCAATTTGTCAAATTTGTCAGCTAGAAAACACCCATAAACATTTTTCCCTCTTACCTCCTAAATTATACTATGATGAGAAAAACCTAATTGTCGAGCCCTATCTAGTCTCAGTCATAGAAAATTGTCCATCAGCTCCAAAGAGAATACTCCAAATCTATCAAAAGTCTCCCCTAAGTTAGGTAGTGACGCTTTAGGTGATCTTCCCTGGGCAAACTATCCTAAGCCAAAAGAACCTCTGTCTAAAAACCAACCAGTCATAGCTGACCTTCCTATTCTGCAAATAATTCTTGATGCACCCTTAAGTCATGCCACTAAAGAGTCTTGATGTCTCAACAGTGTATATACCAAAAGCCAAACTGATACTAGGTGGATTTATAGTGTTTCAATGTATTTTCAAAGAAGAAATGTACCAGTGTTCCAGAAGACATTATTAAACTTAACATGAGAAGACAGCTGCTTCTCATGTGGTTTTGAGCCTGGGATGCAAGTACCAGTCAGAAAGGTATTCCAATGAGCTCCTGCAAACACAGTCAAAAGGTTAGTGACTTATGACTAGCAAGTAATACTCTACAGATACTGGTTAGGTTGCTTCTGATGTCTAAAGATGTATAAGGGTATTCTAAAAATAGGATTACATATCTCAGAGAATGCTCATCATGACATATTGTCAATTTTTCACTTTTATTTACTTAACTGTGAATAGGCACTACAAGGAAAGATGACATAGTTTGACAAAGGGATGAAATAGCATCACTGTGTAAAACCTCCTCCAAACATGAGCAGAGGGTTGAGTGACTATGTAAAACCTCCTCCAAAAATGAGCAGAGGGTTAGGTCATTGGTTGAAAACCTCCTTCATTTAAAATTAGAGGGTTGGAACACAGGTATGGCCTCATTTAAAGGGCACAAAGCTAACAATGCTGCAAACTGCCTAAAAACTTGTTCTAACACCTTTTTCTCCAATAGATAAAACCACTAACACAGCAGTGGTGTTTCAAGGATTTATTATATGTTTTCACTGTCTTAAAGGCAGAGTGTGAGTGTAGTGGGAAACAATTGGATGATTATGAGTGGAAAAATGTTGTTAAGAAGATGGCCAAGCAGTGGTATTGTAATAATCAAAGAGGTTTGGTTTTTCTTCTATCAAAGATCTCCTTCAAAGGCAACTTGCAGCTAAAGTGAAAAAAATTTGGACAGACTCATCAAATGTGAGGAAAGGGTATGGCATGTGTTTTAAATTCAGGGACAACATTCAAAGAATCAAGCCATATCACTATCACAGTCAAAGGCCTTTTATGAAACATGTGAAAACACCTTGCTGATTCCATATGTTTGCATTGAGGGTTTCTAAAGGCTTCTTTCCTTAATCAACAAATATAAGTCAAGCTTCTATGATGCAAATAAGTTTTCACTCATGATCAAAAAGAAATATCATGGTAAGGATGCATCAGTACTCTTTTGTTATTTTTCTAGAGTAGCTTTCCTTTTTAAAAGGATAGAAATGGAAAAGGGTGACAGGGGTACTTTTACTAATAATGAAGCAGTGGAAAAAGCAGTAAGAAGAGCCATGAATATGGTGCCATTCAAAGCAGCCTCTACGGCATTTTTTTATTAACAAAATCAAAGATGGGTCATTGTACATTGAAAAAGTGATGAAATTACAAAAGCAGTGCTTCATGTTTTGTTTAAAACCAAAAAGCCTTTTCAAAAGGCCTCCAAAACCCTCACAAAGCAAAATACAAAGATGTGTTGGCCTTGTTAACTTTAAAAGGAGTAATTGACCGTTGCCAAGTCATATTGTGAAAATTCAAGACACTCACCAAGTGCCCCCCTGGATGTTCACCCAACGAAGCAAGCAATTTCAGCATTTTTTTCAGAGTTTGAAGCCTTGGAACTTGCGCGGCGCACCTGTAAAAGCGTGTGGCGCGTTTGGGAGAGAAAATACAAAGGGCTGTAATGATCGCGCGGTGGCCTATAGCGCGTTCAACAACCGCTCGAGCAACCGACCTGACTGCCTTTCCATTGCGCGACGCTCTTCTTTGTCAACGTGCCGCTCATCCCAAAGGTCTCCAAAAAGTTGTAAAAGCTCCTCAACCAATCGACCGGGGCCCTTGGGTTTCCTTCAAGGTATTCTTCATTACATCGTGGCAAAATTCAAAGGTTGAAAGCGGTTTATTTTACTGTGTTATTTCCCTGATAAGGAGATTATGATTTTTAAACCATTTCATCATCTAAAACAATGAGATAGGCAGTGTTAAAGAGACAGAGCCCTTGTTAAAGCTGAAGAAACATTTTTTGTTCTTAGGGGGTCTAAAATCAGTTTGAACAGTGTTTTAACAGTGGCTTCAAGAGTAGTTTGTCATGTAAAGAGCAGAGACAAATAGTATTAAAAAGGGTGGGGTTTTTGGTTGAAGATTAAAGAGTCTTGTCGCTGTGAATGCCAAAGGTTAGTACAGTGATTAGAGGGCGGTGTGTTTTTATCAATCTTAAAGGACCTTAAAGCTTTAAGAACAATGATAAATCATACACTAATCACAAGACAAAAACATAGAATTGGAGAAGTCCCAAGTTGGCTGGAAGGTGTCTTAGCATTGTTAAAAAAAAAACAAACCTTGTCTACAAAATCAAAGGAGGAAAGCAGTGATCATGAGGTAAAATCTTGTCATTATAAAGAGTCCTCTCTGTATGATGAAATAGTGAAACCTAGTGCAGCCTCCATAATTCAAAAAATAGAGTGTGTTGAAAGGTTTTTCAAAGTCAGTCGAGGGTGTTTTTGTCTACCTTTGTGAAGAACAGTGAATAACAAAAAGAGCCTTGTTTGAAGAGAAAGGTGTTCCTGTCAAAACACAAAAGATCCTTGTTCAAACCAAGATACCACAAACACCTATTTTTCAAGACTTTTCCCAAGCACAGTGATAAGATTGAGTTTGTTTCTTTTGACAAATACTTGTTGATTGGTATCAAAGAGGATTAAACAGTAATTTATAAGAAGGACAGGGGGTGTGCTTGAGAATCCATTTCAAAGGCCATTTGAGACAGCTTGTTTTTGTAAAGAAAATTCAAAACAAAAATGCCTCCCAGGCAAGACAGTATAAGTGGCCTTCATAGGAGGTTTGAGCCTGTTTCAACTGAAGAGGTAAATGTGCATCCATCAGTCTTGTTTAATTTCCATAAGGTTGGGTGTATAGAGTTTTGTCAAAGGGCGCAGGAGGTAAAAATCTATTCCCCTTTGACACATCTTTGTGCTTTGAGATTTCAAGAGAAACACTTTCAGCTGGCAGGCTTGGATTTCAAGTTCTCTCCTAGGTCCATTTCCAAGGCCACCAAAATCCCTTATGTCGGAGAGAAGTGGTTTAAATAAAGCCACCTAGACTCAGAATAGTACAAACCTTTTTTGAAGCCCGAGCATAGAGATACATGTCCATCCATCTTTCCCTTCTCATATATGTTGACTGGTTATGCCCCCCTCATGAAGATAATCATGAAATAATTCACTTGCGAGGGAATATTCTCCCGAGTCTATGCTTACCATGTCCGATTGCTCATGCATTTCACAAGAGCCAAATTGTTAATTCTCACTTTCTTCCTCCATAGAAGTATTGAAAAAATGGCCTCCACTATTCAGAAAAAACCTCCTTCTCATCAGTCAGCTTGCCTTTTCCATCATTCTCTCATCAAAATTATCATTCTTCATCAGCTTGAGAAGAAGGAAGTATCTTGGGATACTTTTATTGCACATCCAGATTTCGCCACTGTCCCTTCATTCCATACATATCCTTCTCCTTCCACTCACCATCCTTCGCCTTCTTCAAGCAAGCCCATTCCCAAGAAGCTCAAATTTCCCATTCAACAAGAAGAAGAGCATGAGCAAGGGGAAGAAGATCATGATGAAGAGGAGGAACAGTAGGATGAAGAAGGGCAGTAGAGTGAAAAATATCACAGTAAATATGAACAGCAGCATGATGAAACAGAGCAGCAAGGGGAAGAAGAACATGATGAAGAAGGGCAGCAGAGTGAAAAAGAGCACAGTAAAGATGAACAACAGCATGATGAAATAGAGTAGCAAGGGGAAGAAGAACATGATGAAGAAGGGCATGATGAAGAGGAACATGAAGATGAATAGTAGCAGCATGATGATGAATAGCAACATGATATAGCAGGGCAGCAAAGTGAAGAGCATCACAGTGATAATATGCTGCAAAGTGATGAAGAGCAGCGCCACGAACAAACTCAAAACAGTGGCAAGGAAGATGAGGCAAGTAACAAGGGAAAGGAGCAAATAGAGCATGTGCTAGCTGCCTCTCCTAGGCAAGGGGCCATGCTTTCTTCTCCAAAAGTGGCCAAGCCCCAAACATCAAGGAAAAGGGTGCCTAGAACTATAACTCCAAATGTTACTAGGGCCCTCCGAAGCAAGGGGAAATTACCTAAGAGGCCCATTGTCGAATTTCCCAAGAGGAGGAAGACCAAGAGAGCCACCCAAAGCAAGGGAAAGGAGAAAGAAGAAATCAGCCATGAAAAGGAGAGGGACTTCGACATAATTCAAATCCAAAGTGATGATAGTGACAATGAGGCTCGAATCCTAGAAACTCTCTTGATCAATAGAGAAAGCCAAATTGATTCTTTGAGGACAGATCTAGAGAGGGCTAGAAAATTCAATCACTTTTTGCAAATTCAAAATAAATAGATGAGTGTCCACATGGAGGTATTTGAGACACAGGCCATCAAATACAAAAAAGAGGCCTCCAAGGCACAAGTTAGATTGGAAGAACTCATGGGTGAGTTCAATGATAGTGAAGATGAAGATCAACCTAGAATAAAGAGGCCAAGAACCATGGGACTTAGAAAATCCCTTAAGAAACAAAAGGAGGAAGAAGCTGTCCTTCTCCAATCTACTCCTCTCACTACATTTTTCACCCAAGAGATAGAGAACAATCGAGAAGCATGGCTTGAAAGGGTAAATGATCACTTGGAAAATAAGTTGGAGAAGGCCAATAGAGATTTGGACCTTCAATGGAGGATGACCGGGCGCTATAAGAAGCTCAATCAATTTGCTCGGCGGAAATTGAAGGCCACACAGGAAAAACTCAAGGAAGCACAAAGGAGGCGCCTGGCACCAAAAATGAATAAAGACACCTCAAAGCTCAAAATTTTGGCCTCATCTTCACAGCATGTTTCTAAAAACCCTTGAGGGTCATGCTCGCCAAATTTGGGCGAAATTTAACAAATTTTGGTTTTTTGTCATTTTTGGGTTTTTGGCTTAAACTCATGGGCATCACCATTTCTGTTTGGGGCATCCTAAAAGGATGAAAATGGTATCATTGGATGCCATAATTTTAGGGGCATATACTCAGTGATTGTTAGATCAATTGAAGAAGATTTTCTCCCCCAAAATGGCGAAAAACACTCACTTTTTCTACACTTTGCCCCGTTTATCAGCAAGGTCTATTTTTTTGGTTTTTACACATAGGTCAGTTTTTGATAGACTTATCATGGTTAGATTGGATAAAACTAAGAATTTTCAGAAAATATACATTCGGAGCTTTCCAACGAGCCATCCCGGGCCTCGTTTTGACATCGCGAAGGCATCCAAAAGTTGTCCGCAAGACGGAGGACTTTCTGCTGATGTATTTTTCAAGTATTTTTGTGAAAAATGTACTTTTCAAAAGTGACTTTTGCTCATGTGCGTTTAGCTGTTTTTGGGCATAGTTAGTTTGGAAAAGTCAATTTATTTTCCTTTTATAGCATTTTTGAGATATTTTATTAGATATTTTGTGCCTTGGGCTTTGCAAAGCCTCAAGGACAAAATCAGATATTTTGGATAGGCCAATGAGATCCCTAGTTGAACTCGGAGGTTTTCCTCACTTTGGCCTATATATTCCAAAGGCTTTCATTGTAAACATGGCTGAAATTGATGAATAGAGGCAATATATGGTTATACAAGCTTGGAAGAAACACTTGTCTCATGCATTGGATAGTTTCTTGAATGTTTTTGGATGATGAAGGAGGTCTGTTGTTGGATTCCTTGACTTGGTAAAATGGTATAGTGTCCCTCTCTGTTATGCTTCTTAGATTTCATTCATAATTCCATGTTCTTGCTTGCTATAAGACAGTAGAGAATAGATTTGAGACATGCCTTTGGAGGCACCTCAAATTTCTTGTTTCTTTATAGCTTCTATGTTTTCTTCCTTCTTAGTCATATCAAAGAATCCTTGATTGCTCTTTGATAACTGAAGAATATTGTTTGCTTGTTTCATTTATGGTTTTATGCATGCTATGTATGATTCACGGTATGCCCTGCTTACTCATGGCTAGTCATAGCTCCACCTCTGAAACTTTTCTTTGATTGTTTGATTGACATTTGTTGAACCAAGGAGGTCTTGTACTGATATTGCCCTTTGCCTAAAACTATGCAATCTTGCTTCAAAGTGCCAAATAGCTTGAAATAATATGCTTAGGCATTCCTTCATAGTGATTTAAGTTTTTGGTTTGTCTTAAATGTATTTCCCCAAAGTCTGATAGAGTTCCTAAAGTTAGAGAGTCATATATCTTTATGCATGGCTTGAATGTTTATTTCTATGCATTGATCAGTTTATAGTTACATTTCTCATGATTAATGGTTTTCCCTACCATGTTTATGTCAGCTTTTAAACTATTTATGTTTGAAATCCTTTGTTCTTCACAAATTTAATGTCCATCCCACTCCATTTTACCCAAAGATCCATTTTACCTCGCTCAAATCGGCCCTTCAACAACCTTGTATCACCACCTGAAAGCTTTCTTGACCTTTTCGACCCCATAGCCCAGTTGATCTGACATCTTTTTTCCTATCTTAGTCTCTGATCAGTTCATCCCTCACAACCTAAAAACCAAAACCAAAAACCTACTTCATAACTAGCCTAAAATCAGAACACAATAAGAAAACACACAGATATCCCTTACACAAATAGAGAGAGCCCTCTCTGAGTCCAGGAAGGCTAGGTCCTTGGGCTCCAAAGATTGGTTTGACGTTACACTATCATTTGGCTTGCCAATCAGCCAAATCACAGGACCCAAACAAAAATTACTCTACTTCTATCACCTTCTACCCACTGAGAGCTTTCCAATGATATTAATTTCATCTCATTTCAAGTTCCAACACAAATTCATGCCCATTTGAATATTTACCTCTTTTAAGATCCCATCACCATTTGTAAATCCCACATGGCTGACACATGATGGCTCTTTGCCACATGCCACTCCCACATCAATCCACATCTGATGATCAACTACCATAACAAAACCCTACCATTTCGACAATTTTCCATAAAGTATACCTTGTACAATTCCAAAAGGATTCCAATATCCAGATACACTAATGCATTTGATATGTTGATATGTTTTCCATGATTTGTGTTGAAATCCCATGATGCTCCAGGATAGCCGATAAGCCCATAGGTAAAAATATTGATATAATTGATATCCCAACATGGAATACCGGGATATCAGGAAGTTGGCGAAATATCATATAATGAGAAAGGTCCACAATTCCTAATATGTCGATGGGATGGTGGGAAACTAAGCTTACCACCTCATATCACTACTATCCAATGGAAATTTGACATGTGTCGAGTGCTAACACATCCTTTACTATGTGACATTTCTAACATGCATATAGGAATACGAGGATATGGACCATTTCCAAGGCTTATCCCATACAAAAATCCCAATATGCAGATATGCATATATGAAATCTATGCAAGCCACCTCATTCTCCACCATCCAATCACCTCTTAACACATGGAAAACACTAACGCGTTCTCTTCCATCATGGCACTGTTGATGTGTGCCATTTGTTACTTATTTTTTTCCTAGCTAGCACGACAAAACATTGATCTAGGTGACACATACCCTCCACCTATCACTACCACATAATCTATTTTATGTCATGCTGACATCATTCCTCGCTACCTCTAGTGCTCCAATACTCCAGTGTAGTTAGTTTACAGGCTCGATAAATAGAAAAAAATACATTCAAATGATGGTTCATCAACTGGGGCCATACCATATCGAGGACTCCACGAAAGGAATTTCACCCATTCATTTGGGATTCAATATCTTGGTATGCCCCTTCTAGGTGGCTCGTGATCCTATCTCATATGGGCCCATGTGACTAGGGGCTAAGGCTAACATTTCCAACCACAAATTTTAAGGTAAAGATGAATGTTTGTTTTACAATCACCTTTCTGATATTTTGAACTATTCAAATTCTTCTAAGGCCCTAGTATTCTTTGCCTCTAACCAAGAAGCATTAGAATTCTCACTTTCAACAATATTAATTCAAGAGACTCACAAGTTGGTTTCTTTCCAAGGTCATATGAAGCTTGAAGCTCCTTCCATAACATATATTTAATACACAATTATATTATGCACATTAATCCATTAAGACAACGTTCATGAAACACTTATGAGTGTATCCATTACAACCAAGGCTAACATCTCAATTTATGAACATACAACTTACATAGGTCACAATTAACATATGTAAAGGGTGCACATGGATTACATCATTCATTCATAAAAAGTTGCATATTAACATTCAAGCAAGTTATGTTAGTTACTCAGTACATTAATCATACATATTTAATATGAAAATATAATAACTTTCATTCTATCATAGCATACATAGTGAATCTAACATAGCATTTATCTTTGAAGCATTGAAAATAATTTACTTCTCATTTACAAAGAGGGAAATATAATTATAGGTCAGACTTGAACTTGTTGGAAACTAAAGAAGGGACAACCACTTTCCACCCAATCATAGGCATGGATACATTTTAATTTCCTTGTAGCTATCCACCCCAAGCGAGATCCAATTTCTAAAGGATGCTTTTCCTAGTATATCTCAGACAAGGTTCAATTAAGGGTATGGAGTATGAATGTCATTCTCCTTCACTTTCAGGAAATAGGAAGTAGGAGTGTTTCCCCTCTAGAAATAAGCCTGGGATTTTCATACAACAAAATATGGCTACTAAGGTATTGCAAAACACAAAGGGAGGTCCCTATATTGCTTCAAATGGCCCCTTGGTGATCCTTCCCCTCTTCACTACTTCTCATGTGAAATACAACCAGGAAGCCAAATTCCTTTTCGGGCTACCTGACTAAGTCTTAGGTTTCCTTATTAGTTTCCAATAAAAATTAAAATAGAGAGTCTCTCACATGCTAAATGCAACTCGGGGGACTAATTTTTCTCCCCCTTTTTGAGCCATTCTTTCTCAATCTTCTTGATCACAAATCAACATGAGTTCATATGTTGATAGTCTCATAAATAGTTTTGGTTTATTTTCCATAGAGTGTACCTATTTCTAATTGATATAATTCACATTACACACACCATCTCGTTCAATCATGATAATGGTAATTCTCTCTTTTCATGACTGTTTCCTCATTGCAGAGAACTTCAGGGTCCCTCCTTAGGTTGTTGAGTCAACCAGTATTGCCACATGGTACACAATACATGCTTGGGAACTTTAATACCTCCTTCGTCATCTCTTTCACAATTTCTTGGTAGTTGTGTGCTTTAAATAGAACATCAAGGGTCTTAAGCATTAAATTCATGGAATATAGGAAACTCCCCAATCTCCCTTACTGAATTCCTTACGCAAGTTATCCTTTCAAACATTAGGATCCATATATGTTGGTTCTTCTTCAATTTCAACGAATTATAATTTAATCAAATAGAATATTTAAATTTAAAAAATTTGGCACGAAATCCTTGTTGGCCCTCCAAAATTATCATCCTATATTTACATTTACAAAACTTGGGGATTAGAAAAGGGATACTACATTATGTATGATGTAAAAATGAGATGAGAAAATATGTATTGCCTTCGTATCTAGTTGTTATTTTCCTCCTGTGGATAGATTATGCGCATGGGAGTATACCATGGGGGCATGTTGTCCATAAAGAATATAAATTTTATGATTGGAAATAATAATGCAAAGTTAATTTGGGGACTAAACTCTTCTTGTAATATATTATAGTGGTTGTTATTACCTAGACTATTTCTGGGATAGAAAAACATATAATGCATCTTTGTTGAGTGTGAGAAGGACTCAAGGTCCTCCTATGTTTGGAGGGACTTTGGTTTCCTCGAGAGAAAATATAGAGTACTAGTTACTGGTGTGTGATAAAGAAATAAGTTTTATGTGGAGAGTATCATTCTTAAGTGAGTAAGGAGAAGTTATTTAGTTGAGTGAATTTGAGTATTTGGACATAGGCCATCTTTCGATATTCTTATATGAGATTATTAACTAAATATAGTTTCCTTAAGAGGAAATTATAGCACGGAGAATACTTTTAAGACTTTAGTATCATTTTGGAGTATTTTCAATGCTATTAAAATAATTTTTCAAACCTTTGAATGGGCCTGGAAAATCTATTGAATACTGCAAAAAATTTGGGATTAACCTTAATAATTTTGAGGGTGGAGGCCTTTGGCTCAACCCTAGTCACATGGCCATCGTGGTGTCATGACCGAGAGCAACAGGAAAAAATGGGTTATCAGATTGTTAGGCCATCAACATTAGTTTTATCAAGATATGGGCCTTGAGGATCATCGAGATCCTTATGATGTTGATATACATCACAAGCTTGATATTGCAAATTCCTGATGAGTTTGTCAATTGTTGGAAATGTTTTCATCCCATGCAATCCCTCATCATCTACTAGATATTTTATCAAGTAGCTCAAAATTTTGAGTCATTAGGGTTAGTATTTATCCTTAACCCTTGGTCATATGGAAAAGGAGAGGTATGATTGAGATCCTAGCCCAAATGGGTCCATGATTTCTTGGATGTCGAGTGTTAACCTTTCAACTTTCGATGGTGAGTGAGTATATTAGAGTTAATTAAGATGATCCTTCGATGCTAACATAACCTAAATTTCCATTAAGTAATAGAATCATTAGGTGTCATCATTTGATAGATCGAGGATCAGAGTATCAGGTGATTGGGCACCTATTGAGGTTGAAACCTTATGAACTCCCAATAGAACTAATGAGTCCTTCGGTTGATGGGAAGTTACCTATTAGTAAGAGTTCAATTTTGGGCATCAAATTTTCAGCTTTTGGTGGTTGAGGAGTATCTTTGAGTTGATTGGGTTGATCCGACAATTCTGACAAAACTCTAATTCTAGTTGAATAATGAGACTATCATGAATCATCATTTGACGGGTTGAGGTTTGGAGTATCAAGTGGTTAACATATCAACTTGGCCACTTCATCTCCTAGGGTTTAATATTTTGGATTTTTAGGTTTTTTTCCTCTTAGGATTTATGAATTTATGTTAAAAGGCTAGTTGGGCCTCTTGTTATAGAAATTAATAGAAATTTTATACTACTCATGAATTCAAACTAAAATCAAGAGATTATAAATTTCCTCAAAAATTTTGTGGAATAGAAATAATAGTTTAGAAAAACATGTAATGACATGCAACCATTAAAACCACAAGAACACAATGATTTATAGGGTAACTCAACTAGGAAAAACCCCATTATTTCTTTCATTAATCACATGAGAATGATAAACTATTATAATGTCTTGCTTCAACTCTAAAGCACACCCTACACTATAAACTTGATCTCCTACTGATTTTCCTGCTCTCGCCAACACTTACCTAATTCAAGGCCCCAACTTGCTCCTATTTCCTTGAACAATCCTTGATTAAATGAGCTCCTAAAATATAATAATCTCCTTCGATTTCCTTGTGCAATTCCCAAGGAATGATTCACCTCCTTAACTGCCAAGCCTCTACACTCTATACAATTGATAATAACAATGTGCATTTTCCTCCACTCTAGCTAGGAAATTCGAATTCCATGCATGTTTAGGCTATTTTTAGCTGATTGACTAGTTTAACTGAGAGATCACTAAGTTAAAAATAGTTCTACTAGTCAACTGACCTTCAAATGACTCGATTAATTACTTGAGCCTAGTTAACTAAGTTCAACGGAAAATAACTGAACTAGATTGCTAAATTTTAGCAATCACTACATGCACAGCTCTACTTCTACCCTATAACTCTAATTTACCAAGTAAAATAGTAGACAAAGCCATGTCACACAATTTAATTGTAATCTTGGTCATCTTGCTGATGCAGAAAATTGAAATAATAAATTTGACTAAAGCACAAATAAAATTTAGCCTTTCTTGCTACAGTTTCTAACACTCCCTCTTAGAAAGAAAGGGGTTTTGCACCACCCCTATCCTACACTTGTGGAATTCAAAATTTCCTCTTGACAATTCATTTTTCAAGATATCGGCATCCTTCTCCTCAGCTAGAATGTATTGTAGCATCATAATTCTCCTCTGCACACAATCTTGCAAGTGATGGTATCTGATATCAATGGGCTTGGACCTATCATGAAAAATTGTATTCTCAGAGAGTTTAATACAACTTTGACTATCACAATAAATCATTTCCAGATCCATCTCCTCTCTGAAAATACCCACAATTATTTTCCTCATCCATATTACCTCACCTGATTCTTGAATTGCAGCCATGTATTCAAACTCTGCTAAGTTGAGTGCCACAAACCTATGTTTCCTGCTAGTAGGAAATAGTTGTAGACCCAACAATGAAGATAGCACTTGAAGTAATTTTCCCGTCTAATAGAATCCCTACAAAATATGCATCAATGAATCCTTGGAGATTCACTCCCTTTGTCCTCTTGTACCATAACCCATACTCGGTTGTGTCTTTAAGGTACCTCAACACATGATTTGTTGCCTTCTAATACAATTTGGTAGGATTCACCATGACTTGAATTAACTAATTAATTTCATAGAATATGTTGGGCCTTGTGTTCATGATATACATTAAGGATCCCACAATATATATGTAGATGGTAGCATATACAACCTCTCATGAAGAATCACTCTACTTCCTCTAGTTTATGGTTAGAGGTGTGTCCATAGGCTTTTAGTTCTCTATGTGAAATATTTGAAGTATTTCAGAGGAATATTTTGCATGCCTCAAAAACAACTCACCATCACCCTTCCATACTTCTAGCCAAAGGAAGTAATGCATAAATCCCATGTCCTTCATCTCAAATTATCTCACAAGGTTCTCCTAGCAAGAGTGGATCAATTGATCATCCCCTTTAAGTATTAAGTCATCAACATATGATACCAAGATAAGCAACTTTCCATCTACCATAATGTGATAGAGATTGGCATCTGCTTCACTTTTCGTGAAGCCCATTCCCTTAAGATATGTTTCAATCTAAGTGTACCAAGCTTAGGGTGCATGCTTGAGACCATACAGATCTCTCTCGAGTCTACACACGTGTCTCAAATAATTCTGGTTTCTCTATGTAAATTTATTCCTCAACAACACCATTGAGAAAGGCAGTATTCACATTCATTTGATGGATCTCCCACCCCATATGTGCATCTAATGCTAGAATGGTTATGATATTTCCCTAGGGGAAAATTTTTCCTCATATTCAACTCCCTCTAACTATGACAAGCCTTTGGAAAAAAATCTCGCCTTTTACTTCTCAATGCTCCCATCAACTACATCCTTCACTTTGTAGATCCATCCAGAACCAACCACTCACTTGTTCTCTGGTCTTGGCATCACCTCCCATACATTTTCTTCATGATGGAGTCATACTCCTCCACCATGGCATCAACCCACATTGGTTGAGAAACTACTTCCTCAAATGAAGAACCATTAGGAGAATGTTGAGGTCTAAAGTGGGCCTCCTAAGGAAATTATAAAATAATAGTGGAAATAATAAAATAATATTAGATTGCATCATCAAATTTTAGACTGAAAAAAGAAAAAATAATTTTTCAACTTGTATTTTCAACTTATCTCCCTATGGGTTTACTCAAATTTTTAGCGGGAACACTCGTTGGATGCATTATTTAATTCCTCATCCAAGGATTACCCATGTTGCATACTTTGGATGGAACATGCTACATGAAAATTGAGACATACATGAAAAACATGATTGCAATCAATTTTTTTCATGTATTTCTAATTTTTCATGTAGCAGGTGTGTTAGTGTGTTTGGTGCACGTATGTACGAAATCACACCAACTTAAGGGGTGTGGTTTTCCCTCTTAAGTTATTGGTCACATGCAGAAAATATATGGAGTCAAGCAAGTTAGTGGAACATGCTTAAACATAAACATACTAGATAGAGAAATAGCATGCAAATTCAAACATAAAAATTAAACTAAAACTAAAACAAATAACACAAAAGCTCTAAATAGAGTAAAAAAACTTCATTAATCCAAACGAAAACACTTACGTCCCCTCTTATTGAGTGCTGGTAGGAAATGCTGATGAAACTTTAACCCACTTGCCAAGGGGCCCTTATAACTAGGGATTCTAAGTCCCAATGCAAGGATGTATTTACTTCTGAGTTGCCTTGGCGCAAAGTCTCCCTCTCTCTAATATGGTAGACTAGAGTTGTTAGGTGGCCAAAAATTGAGTCCCCTCTATCTCTGCTCTGGATCACACACTATTGGTATTTCTTAGGGAAATTCTGGCCAGCATAACAATGTGCTCTCTTGTTGTTCAACTCTTGGTGGCCTTTTATAGGAGAATTCAAATCCTCCTTCCCTCTCTTGGTACATTGAGGATGGTGACCCAAGAGAGGAGGGTGATTCCATTGTGTGCCACAATTATTCCATTGTGTGCTCCCTTGATGTCCTAAGGAGGCTTGGGTGGTTATCCTTAGGTGACTTCAAGTGTGGAATCAATGTCCTGGAGTGTGCCTTGTGATCCCAGAAAATGACTTCCGCCACTCCCAGGATTGCGCGTATTTCTGAGCAAAAGATGCGCAAAGGCACATTTATCAAAGATTTTTGCGTGCAAAGGAACATTTGACTAGTCCTTCTTGTACACAATTTGATTTTTCCTCAGACCTTAGAGATTTTTTAGATTCTTCAGATCCTCTAATGTGCCTTAGCCCTATAAATCCTTCTGCTTGACATTAAATAATGTCATATTTGCTTGTTCGATTTTCCAGTGATAACAGTTTCCCCCTAACGTGTGGGGTCTAGGAAGAATTGTATAGCTGAAATACATTATAGTTTCTTTTCTGTATACTGTGTGTAGAGAGAGAGAGACATGCGTGTATATCGGAATTGGAGACACCTTGCACCAGGTCGAAGAGCGACCATGTCTTATGGGATCCCTGAAAGCAATGGTATAATACAATATATATAAATTTTCTATGAGGCATGCATGTCCCATGCTCGTGACGCTTTGGCTAGTTAAACAAATATATTTGACAGATACAGATTCTGTCTGTGTCACTAGTATGGTAGTGATATGTTGGTTGATGACGATGACTGCTGACACCCTTAGGGGCGTTTTTTCTTTGATAATAGGTGGAATATGGTATCCATATGTGTAAAATTGGTATGCAATATAAATGTGAATTTTATGCATATGCACTGGCTGGGACCTTCCCGTGTAAGCATTGCTGAAATAGACGCTTATAAAGGCACGGATCTTCGAAAAATTTCATCATAGTGAAATGGTTGTAAGGTATGATACCATCTTGACATGAAAGAATGTGTTGTAGTCAAATTTCAGGAGGATCAATGACATCTGCGGGAAATGATGTCTCCCACAGTGCCACCTGAGGATGTCCCTTTTATGGAGAGGGGAAATCCAAGGTACCGCTTCCTTTTTGGAAAAGAGGTGCTGAAGTCGACAAAAAGGAAGCCTCAAACGAACGAGGGGGTCACTGATATGGAGGATCATGATCCTAGATGTGATGGGTTTAACATAGGCATGATGGCGAGGGGTGACTGAAAACTGATGGTGGTGATTCAGTGGCTCAATGTCAGAGTATAAAAAGTAGCTTGGCGACAGTCATAACTATTTCTGATGGGGAAATCCCTGGAGTCGGTAGGACTTCCAAGGTGGGTATAAAGTGGTTATGAATGTCATCATGGCTTTTGTGTGAGGGTGGTATACTCTGACCAAGGGTGACCAGGGACTACTTCCATGGGAGAAAAAATGAATGGGTGGGTGGGGGACATAGTGCACTATTTGTGGTCTTTGTAAACTTACCAAAAGAATAAAATAATGGGGTTTGGTATGTACAAAACACAGAGATGGGTGACCCAAAAAATTAAAGTGTTCACTCGCTGATGGTGTGAGGAAGGTGTTTTTCTGAGGGTGGGGGCCCTATTGGTTGGTCTCATGTGTGAGGTTGATGAAGAAGATGAAAACGTATCGTAGATGGGTTATGCTAATGGAGGTATGGTAGGCCAAATGCAAGGCAAAGTAGTGCGCTTTTGATCTACTTGCACAACCTGGTCGTCTAGGAAAGGGGTTTTATTTTGATATGGTAAAACTTGACCTGATGCATGGTAAGTGAATGGGCATGAGGTGCTTCCCTGACTATAGTGGTATGGCCATGGTGTCACTATTGTTGTGATATATGTTCTACTTTGGGTGACAATCGCCATGGAGGGGAGGCTCTACCGAAAAACAAGGATGCTTATCATATGCAATGTGGGGTGATGATAAACATGGTCAGGTGTTTGGAACCTATGGTTAATTTCTGATGGAGAAATGATGTCAAGATATGCAAAGTTTTTCTGGGATTCTATCATGCTGGGGGTAGAATGATACCTGCTCTGGAACTTTCAATGGATGGAGCTGTGGATGGTTTGCACACTACCTGCAAAAACAAATACCCCAAGTGAAAGCATATTCTTAATTCAAATATTTATTTGAAGATGAGAGAGGGCATACGTGCCATCACTGAAAATTTATTTTTTTGGAGGTGTGAACATGTGGCACCTCCTTTGGGCATTATGAAGTGTTGATCCCAGTGTTACAGATTACTGCTACCTAGATGACCTTTGGCCGAAGACTTGATCAATCTGTCTACAGTAATCAACGCACATGGTAACTCAAGAGGATGAGGCAACCAAATTCCCCTGTTCCTTGTAGGTGTATGGTGCCTTGGGGTAATTTCTGTGATGGGAGCTTGCGTGGGCACAAGGCTGGGTCCCTCGTTAGGATGGTCAACTTCCTATCAGTGGAAATTTTTCCTGGTGCAGAGGTGCCTGAATGTTTCCATTAGTGGGCATGCCTCTGGTTCATGGTTATGGCCAATGAAAATGGTGCATGGTACCACTGTGCCAACTAAGTATATTGTGTGGGAATCAACATTACTCTTCGTCCCAGATGTGGACGCTTGGAAAGGATCTGTGGTAGAAGACGAGAGCTTCTTCTTCCATTTCCATGTTTTTTTTGTGGGTGTGTCTAGCTCTTTGGGGGAGTGTAAACTTAACACTGCTCTTGACACTCTCAGCTTGGGGAGATGCTCACATTTAATAGTATGATGAAAGTGTGAACAAATTCGGCAATAAGTACGCGTGATCTTTTCTTGGTTAGAGAGAATTTTTTGTGGGAGAGAAGAGACTGTGTGAAAATTGTTTGAGAGGTGCTTAAGTTATTTGCACTGATTGACCTAGTGGTCAATTAGGTCACATAGTTTGCATGTTATCCTAGGTTGGGGTTGGGTCATGCTTGCTTGGTGCGACATCCCAGTTTTCCCATCATGCCGATTTGGGTGTGGGATTGCTGGCCTGGGGGTGATGTACTTTCTATAATGTTTGAGGAGATCATCCCGTTTCTTCTCTAATGTGTGAATCATATCGATTAGAGGACGAACTTGCGGGACATAGGTACACTATTTTCCACAATGATTGCCTTGACATACTAGGCAAAATAACCTAGATATGGGTGTCCCGTCGTTTTCAGTTTGTGGTCTGACGAGGTACCAACATCGTAATGCTGCTAAATTAGGGTAAGTGGTGACCACATGATTGGGCATTTTACATAACACACATATTGGTCTTCTCTGTAGAGAGTAGTTGGGGGTAACTAAGGGTTCCCTGATCGGTTGCTTTTCAGCTAACAGGAAGAGGATGGATCTGCTTGTCACATCTTCTTTGTTTGTTGAGATGTTCATGGATTCTGAGTCTCTGCCATCTTCTTGGGAGAGTCAGACTATGGCTGAGCACAAAATAGCAAGTGCTAATCAGAATCAGGGTATGTAGTGACAATGGCGCATGGCAAGGAAAATTTTAAGGATGGAAATTTATTTTAAAGTTTAGAAACCTTGGCGAATATCACTAGTACATAATATGCAATTTTTAAAATATTTGGCAATGATTTTGTAAAAGTATTCAAATTTATAATAATTTTATATAGTCTTTATATAAAATTTTGGTGATTTTTAAGGTAAAAAATTTTTATACTATAAAATTTGGGCAAATAAGTTTTTAGAAAAAATGGAAATTAACGTATCCTTTTTTTTGGAAAAAACATGGAAAATTAGCCCACTTGCGAATATTAACCCCTAAAATTTTCCTTGCACACTAGATGATTGTCACCACATATCTGACATGAATACTAGATGTCCATGTTATTGCGATATACTATATGAACTAGATACCATTGCTGGAACATTCACAAAATTGGGAAATAAATGATGAAATGATCGAGCTCATCGTAGAGTACGCAGCACTCGATGGGAGCAAGGGGTCTAGCTGGGAGTCTTTCAGGCGACTCTCATTCCTCTTGCATGTACAAGATGGTGCGAGGTTCATTGCCAGATGACTGGGTGGAGGGATCCTCTTGATAGGATCCCTCAATGGCATGTAAGGAATCCCTATATTGCGGTATTTCTAGGCAATGATGGGTATAGTGCCCATAATTGCTGCAGATAGCACATGCGTGATTGGTACACAATGCTTTGCCTTTACCTTTGGTGGCAGGTTCCTTTTTATGGGAACGTGGTGTAGCAATGTCTGCCTCAGAGCTAAGGAGCTATCTTAATTCATCCAGCTCTGGGTAGATGTGGGTAGGGTGACCTGCTACGTCACATATGGTGCAACTTGGGGATTTCCGAGATTTATTGTGGAGGGTGTTAGTAGGTGGAAAAGGTATGAATTCACTATGTGTTTTCTCATTCTTTTACTTTAAACATAATTCTTTTTACCTTAACAAGATGATTTATTACAAGAATTATGGTAGAATTGTGAAGATTTATGTTTATTGTAAAATATGACTAAGAACTGCTTTTTATTGCTAAAAGAAGGAATTAGGCGAGGTGAAAAGATATATCAGAGACAAGGCTAAAGTAAATTCAACTGCTATTCCTCCAGCGTTGGACCAAATATTTCCAAAGACAAGGAAATCCGAACGCATCGCTAAGAAAAGGCAAGGGACAGCTCAGCTTCGGTCAAAGGAAATCAAGTGACAGCTAAAAGAAGGGAAGCGAATCCCTCAGGATCCTTTGATCTTGAGGGATCGCTGTTCAAACCTCATCGCATTCCTTGTCTTTTCCGTCGGAGTTTTTTATATAAGGAAACACCTTTAGTAATTGTGAGCGGAATATCCTTTGATTCAAAACATTTCTTTTGTAATATTACGTTTTATTGACTCTCGGGTTTAGAGAGCGATCTCTGTAATAATTTTATGTTCGATTAATACAAAGGCGCATTTCATTTCACCTTTTAAGCTATTAAGTAACCTAGCAGTGTTTCACTGGTGCTAAGGGCCCGGCCCTGGTGGAATTGCTCTATTGTTTTGATTTCTATCATTTGATTACTGTCATGTGATAATTGCATTTAGATTCATTACGATTACAGAGTTGTTTGATTGTTTTTGAATTGAGTTCTGGTTTTTTGTGTGCATTAATGAATTGAACTGCTATTCTATCTTAGCAAGGATCGTATTTACTATCTTATTCAGCTTGCTATCTCTTATAAAGCTTTGCCGTTCTATACTTAATTCTGGTTGCTGTTCCATTGGTTTATGGTTCATTCCAATTGACTATTTCATAGTGTTGGCTGTCGACAGGGTTGGATTTTAAGAATATTTGTTACATGATTGCGTTAAGTTTATATTTGTTGTTACATTGTTGTTCGTTGTTCAATTAATGTTTTCTGTTCATTTCTAATTCGTTAGGTTCAGATTTGCAGAGATATTGTTTACAGTTGTTATGAACACATAGGAATTACGAATTGTTGTTCCTTTCGATTTCTTGCTATTAGAAGAAGTTCTTCTTAGTTATTTTCATCAGCAAGTAGTTCAATATCGATTTCTCTTTTATTGATTGAAGAACGAGACTGTCAACTATAGAGAACATTGTTTAATGCTTCCAAGTTCCCAGATTGATTGCCTTGTCTTAGTGTGATTTCAGTTGCATCGATTTCTAAGGGAACGAGTTATTGTTACTGTATCCCTAATTGATGCTTTGTAGAGTGAGTAGTTAATATTTCAGAGTATTTCCATTCATGTTACTGTAATTAGATTTCTTTACAAGCATTCGTTTACTCTTGTATCTAGAATATTGTACTACATCTTTCATATCATTACTCTTAGCTAAATTGCAGCCTCAAACAGAGTACACTCTTGAAATAAAAAGTCACTCCCAGATTGATAATTAATGTAGGATAATTAGGTGTTTAAAAGATACCTTTTATACTAGCTATTTGGCAATATGTTTCTGGTATCCTATTATATTGAATTGATTGTCCTTGATGGCAACTCTCTGAAAAAGGATGCAAATAATGACTATATAAGAACTCAGAAAACCATCAGTAGTTCTATACAAGCAGAATATAAGATTGAAGTAGTTCTATACAAGCAGAATATAAGACTGAATGTACATTAATCGAAGCTCTGTATTTATTGGGAGAATCGATGTGAATACAGATGTGTTAAGAGTCATGTGTTATGATTCACTGAAGTCTAACCTTGGGTGGAGAATACTGAGAGTATTTGGGTATTTATTGGTTCAATTCTCGTGTGGAATGCCCTGAAACTCTGTGTGAAGCCCTGTTGGCAGAGTGAGCCACGGACGTGTTCTGTGTGTGCAGGGCACATTAGATCTGTCGGTCAAAGTAATAGTGCATTCTGCATGTGTTAGACAATACAAAGAAGGGTGTCCCTGTATAACAGTATTGTGGTTATATGAACTGATAACGCGGAAAAATGAATTGGTGAAAGTACGCAGACGGAACCTAGAGTAAAGGAGCGGAACCTTGCGGATGAATAGTGAACGCGGTTTAAGGCTGGAAGCGGTTTTTATCGCACCACCTTTGCAGTGAGAGTGGTATTTGAGAATCGGGAGCGATTCCAGAGAACAGTCGACACGTGGCGTCGGGCGAGAGTTCCAAAACTGCCATCACTGCGCGCCATCACACGTTAACGATCAACCAAGGAGGTCGCGCGATATTGTTGAGCGCCATTGATCTGGAGGGACGCCATCGGACGACGGTCGTATGAAGAAGATGCGCGAAGGTTAACCAAAGTACGGCGCGGGAATTTGATTGGACTATTGATCATATACGTGGGGCCCGGAGTCAAATGTTTATTAACCTTGGATATAATATTATACAACGGAGATAAAGATTACCTTTGGGTCGATTCATGTTGTGAGAGTATGCATTAGTGTATATGGAAGAGCATAGGTTGGGGTTCCAATTTGTATTGGTTCACCTTTTAATATGAGGGTTGTTATTAAAAGAGCATTTTTGTATACCTTAGGAAGGTCATTACTAAAGGAGAAATTTGGATTAATATCTCAATCTTAGATTGAGATATTAAAAAGCCTTAGATTAATTTTCTAATTGCCAGACCAAGAAAATAGAACAATGAGAAATTGTTTGGGGCTTGGGTAGACCCCGCTAGATTATCTATTTGATCCCGTCTAGGAATACCATCAGCGGTTGGGTGGTTTTGACTCATGGTATTAATAAAGGCTAAAACTATATAAGGAGAAGAGGATTATAGTACAACGTGTGCATGTGGAGGGGTTGTTAATGAATAAATCTCTTTAAGAGATATCTACATGATTGAACTATGTTTCTGATAAATCTAAATCTATGATGCACTAATGGATATGATGAAGGTTCAAGATCTCTAGATCTAGAAATGATGAATCTCTAGGAAAATCTGCAAAAGAAATCATGAATACCTGACGCAAGTCTGATGAAGAAATTGAAGAAAGTTGGTGGATCAGAGGGTTGAAGCCTTCAGTATGAAAGTGGAAGCTTTCTACAAGCTGGTGTTAAATCAGGGGGTCAAAGATCCCTTCCAGGAGAGGTTAGTAAACGAGATCAGGGGGTTGGAGCTCCCTTCCAGTAGTGACTGGAGAATGAGAGAAGGTGGTAGCCTTCTACAGGTGGGTGCCTGCGTGCTGGTATAAGTTTGCACCAGTACAAAATTGTAAGAAGTTTTCTTTATAATAAATATTGAAGACAAAGATGACAGCAGTGGTGGTTTTCTCCCGAATTGGATTTCCACCTTAAATACTGGTGTTCATGTGTGTTGGTTATGTGTGATGATTTATTTTTTTATTACTGCACATACTTACTACTTACTAAACATCTGATGAATGAATGATGCAATTATCTAAGTAAAGAATTAAATGCATAATAAGATCTCTAGACATTCAAGATATCCACGTGTATACGCAAGTTCGATTCAATAAAGTAGCGTATAAGAAAGAAAAAAAAACAAAAAAGTTTTCAGTCAGCTCTAAATACTGATTCACCCCCCCCCCCTCTCAGTATTTATTCCATCAATTGGTATTAGAGCAGGTTCTTCTGAAAAGGCTTAGCCGATAGAAGGAAGATCAAACAAAATGAGAAATCAAGAAGGAACAACATCTATCAGGCCTCCGCTCTTCAACGGAAACAATTTAATCTTCTGGAAAACAAGGATGAGATCCTATCTTCAGTCTCTGGGAGCAGATGTATGGGCTATAGTTGAAGGAGGATATCAATATCCAGCCACAGTACCAACAGATACAATGGAAAGAAAGAAATATGAAACAAATGTAAAAGCGGTCAATGCTCTATTAGGAAGTCTAACTGAATCAGAATTTGTCAAAGTCATGCAGCTGGATACAACAAAGGCAATATGGGACAAAATCATTCTAAGTTATGAGGGTGATTCTAAGGTAAAAAGTGCTAAACTCCAAACTCTCAGAATTCAATATGAGAATCTAAAAATGCATAATGAGGAGAGCATTGCCAATTTATTTTTACGTCTTGATGATATTGTAAATTGTATGATAAATCTAGGAGAAACAATAACCGAATCTAATTTGGTTGAGAAAGTTTTAAGATCACTCACGACAAAATTTGAGTCAAAAAATTTTTCTCTTGAAGAAAAGCAGGATCTTCAAAATCTTACTGTGGTGCAACTTCATGGCATACTAACTGCATGTGAAATGAGAAGAGGAGGACCATCTGAAGTCAAAGAAGCCATCTTTAGAGCTTCTACAAAAGGGAAAGAAGTACAAGAGACAGAAGGATCAGGGTATATCTCAGAAGAAGATGAGGTAAATTTTGTAAAGAAACTCCAACTTGGTACAGGACGGTTCAGAGTTAAGCTTCCTTTCAAATGTTTTGCTTGTGGAAGAGTTGGTCATTATGCTGCTAAGTGTCCTCACAAAGAAACACATGAAAAAGGAAAGGAAATAGAAAGAAGGAATAAGAATTGGTTTAGCACTAGAAAAAGTTACTATACTCATGAAGACAGTGATGGGTTATTAGACAATGAGGAAGAATGTGAACAAGATCTTAGACTTCTCATGGCATTTGAAAAAGAGTCTAGAGAAGAAAAATATACTTTTATGGATGCTTTAGAGGACAATTATTTTCTTGATGAAATCAATCAACTCAAAATATTCTTAGAAGAAATTAAATTATCCATAGAAACTCTGAAAAACCAGCTTGAAGAAAAGGAGAAACATAATGAGAAATTAGAATATGAAATAGTAAGTCTAAGAAAAGAAATTGAGAAAGTAAAGACTTTGAATCTTAGATTTGCTAAAGGATCTGAAACCTTAGATGAGATTATCAAGGTACAATGTTCTCCTCTTATAAAGACAAGTCTTGGATATATCAGAGAATCTTCTCAGGCTTCAGCACCAAATTATCTAAAAGCAGCTACATCCAGCATACAACATTCTGCAACTCAGCAAGGGAATAAAGAATCTTTACAGATAAATCATGATCATCTCAATTCAAAGAACACTAACAGGAATACCTTTCAAAGAAACACCAATCAACAGGTAAATTCGAGTATAAGATTTCATGATCGCATAAATTTCTTCTTCAATGGACAATGTTTCTCATGTCACAATTTTGGTCATAAAGTTGTTCAATGTGTTTCATATAAAACCATCATGACAAGAGAAGCAAGAAAGAAAAGGATTGATATTGGAACAAAGAAGAATACATATAACAACTTTTCTCCTCTTCAAAATGAAGTTGAATGTGCTTATTGCAATAACTTTGGCCATGAAGAATCTGAATGCAGGAGCAAAGTCCAGCCAAAAGAGCATTTTCCTTCAAGCTCCAAAGTATGGAAAAAGAAGGAATTATAGGTTGAAAATTGTGGCATAACTTTATTTGTGGAAGGAGAATAAAATCAACGGTACATTGATAGAGGATGCTAAAAACACATGAAAAGTGACAAAAACAAACTTCTTGCATATAGTGCTCTAGATAAGGAAAAGAATGTTACATTTGGAAATGATACTCCTACTGTCATTAAGGGAAAAGGGTCTGTTTTTCTAAAATAAAAGGTGAAAGCTAATAATTTCATGTATGTGGATGGATTAAAGCATAACCTGTTAAATGTAAGTCAAATGTGCGATCAAGGAACTGAAGTTGTCTTTAGTTCAAAAGAATGTGTGGTACGTGATCTTGATACAAGTAAAACAATTATAAAAGGAAACAGAACTCCAAGCAACCTGTATGTATTAAATAATTGCAAAGAACGACGTTACTTGAGTAAATCTTCAGAAAACTGGCTATGGCATAGAAGGTTGGGGCATGAGCTTCTCTCAAATCAACAAATCAAGCAGACTTAAAGCTGTCTGTGATCTTCCCAATATTACACTACCTGAAAGTACCATATGCAAATCTTGCCAATTCGGTAAGCAAAACAGAGTGAAATTTAATGCCAAGGAAGGTTAATCAAGTAAGCCTCTTTAACTCATTCATACTGACATATGTGGACCTATGAGGAAAAATTCACCACGGGGTGAAAAATACTATATCTTATTTATTGATGATTTCTCTAGAATGTTTTGGATTGAGTTGATTAAACACAAAGATGAAGCATTTGAGAAATTTCAGATCTTCAAAGCACTGGTTGAAAATGAATTAGATCTAAAAATCAAGTGTCTTAGATCTGGTCAAGGAGGATAATATACATCAGATGAATTCCTTGAATTTTGTGAACAATATGGCATAAAAAGACAGTTTTCTGTAGCTGGTAATCCACAACAAAATGGCATAGCAGAAAGAATGAATAGAATAGTTCAACAAATGGCTAGAGCTATGCTTGATGATTCCAGAACACCTGACACATTTTTGGGAGAAGCAGCACATACAGCGGTAAATATTCTTAACAAGGCACATGTTCGTGTAAATAGTGATAAAACTCCATATGAACTATGGTATGGTAATCCTCCCACTGTGAAGCATTTTAGAGTTTTTGGGAGAAAATGCTTTATCAAAAATAATGATGAAAAACTTGGCAAGTTTGAACCCAGAGCAGATGAAGGAATACTTTTTGGTTACTCCTCTAGGAGTAGAGCATATAAATGTTACAATAAAATACTTCGGAATATTGTTGAATGTGTTGATGTTGTTATTGATGAGTCTCGTGCAGCTCCAAAAGAAGAAAAACAAACAACAGATGAAGACGATGATGACATATATCCTTCTACATCAAATAGGAATGATATAGACAGTGAACCCAATGAAGAACCCGAAGATGATTTATCTGAAAAAAGCTCCATCTAGATATGTTCAAAAGAATCATCCAGAATCTCGAATTTTTGGAGAAAAGGGATCAGGTGTACAAAAAAGAAGGACTCTTGTGGGATCTTCTAGCTATCTGGCATTTCTATCCACTATTGAACCACATAGTGTCAATCAAGCTAGAAAAGATGAATGTTGGATTCAAGCCATGAATGAAGAGCTTGATCAAATTGAAAAGAATCACACTTGGGAATTATTACCAAGACCTCCTGACAAAAATGTCATTGGAACTAAATGGATATTCAAAAACAAGTTAAATGAGAATGGGGATGTTATAAGAAATAAAGCTAGACTTGTTTGCAATGGGTATGCTCAACAAGAAGGTATAGACTTTGAAGAAAATTTTTCCCCTGTAGCTAGACTTGAAGCCATAATAATGTTTCTTGTTGTTTCAAGATTCCAACAAATCAAAGTTTATCAAATGGAAGTTAAATCTGCTTTTCTCAATGGTGATCTAGAAGAAGAAGTTTATATAGAACAACCAGAAGGATTCATCTTGGGAAATGACAAAAACTTGTTTTTAGACTTAAAAAATCTTTATATGGTCTCAAACAAGCTCCAAGGGCATGGTACTATCGTCTTGACAAATATCTTCATCAGCAAGGATTTTCAAAGGGGTCTGCTGATAGCAACTTATACACAAAAATTGAAAATGATAAACTATTGATTGTGGTTGTATATGTTGATGATATCATTTTTGGAAGTAATGAAGAGTCTATGAGTCAGAAATTTTCTTCTGCTATGCAGCAAGAATTTGAAATGTCTTTACTTGGGGAACTAACATTTTTTCTTGGCTTGCAAGTGCAACAAGCAAAAGATGGCATATTCTTATCACAAGCAAAATATCTTAAGCAAATTCTGAAGAAGTATGGCATGGAAGAGTGCAAACCTATAAGTACGCCAATGATAACTGGATGTAATCTCAGTTCTCATGATGATTCTCCCATAGTGAATCAACCAGAATACAGATCTATGATAGGAAGTCTACTTTATCTCACTGGGACTAGACCAGACATTATGCATGCAGTTGGGATTGTGGGACAATTCCAAGCTAATCCAAAAGAGTCTTATCTTCAGGCTATCAAAAGAATATTCAAATATCTGCAAGGAAATCAAGACTTTGGACTATGGTATCCAAAGAATGTTGATCTCACTCTTCATGCTTACACTGATGCAGATTGGGTTGGAAATGTTCATGATCGGAAAAGCACTAGTGGTGGTGCATTTTATATGGGGCCTCGGTTAGTATCTTGGTTCAGCAAGAAGAAAATCTATATTTCCTTATTCACAGCAGAAGTAGAATATGTGGTTGCAGCATCATGTTGCACTCAACTTCTTTGGATGATGCAAACCTTAAAAGACATTCAAATCAAATGTTCAACTCCTATCTCCATTATGTGTGATAATACAAGTGCCATCAGTATTTCAAAGAATCCTGTTATGCATTCCAGGACCAAGCACATTCCCATCAAGTATCACTTCTTACGTGAACAAGTGCTTGAACAAAAGGTGAAGTTGGAGTATGTTCCCTCCAAAGAACAAGTTGCTAATATATTTACCAAACCTTTACCTAGGGAAGCGTTCGAATATCTCAGACAAAAGCTGGGAGTAGTCTCTACCATGCAAAATATCATATCTACTTAAATATAGAAGATTAAATTGGATATTCCGATTTCCTGTAGGACAATCGCGTATATACGCAAGTTTATACACAAAAAACCGCGTATGGGTATTTTCTGACAAAAATTTTTTGGGTTAGCATTCTTTAGCACAGCTGCGGTGCTGTTGGGTATCTTTGGATGCACAGGTTAAGGGGGAGAATTGGTCATGTGGAAAGGATGCATTGTTGGCATTCTAATTATTTTTTGTAGTCTGATCTCATGCTTGAGAATATTTGATCTTGAGTGTATAAGTCATTTATGTTATTTCATTGAATATTATGTTTGAAGATGCAGCATGATCTCAGGGGGAGCATGGTATTGTTGGTAAAAAGGATCTTGATCTATCCTTTTCCCTTGATGTCAAAGGGGGAGAATATTGTTGAATGTATTTCTGGTCATGGTTGCCATCAAGTCCAAAGGGGGATATTGTTGGCAATATGTTTCTGGTATCCTATTATATTGAATTGATTATCCTTGATGGCAACTCTCTGAAAAAGGATGCAGATAATAACTATATGAAGAACTCGGAAAACCATCAGCAGTTCTATACAAGAAGAATATAAGACTGAAGCAATTCTATACAAGTAGAATATAAGACTGAATGTACATTAATCGAAGCTTTGTATTTATTGGGAGAATCGATGTGAATACAGACGTGTTAAGAGTCATGTGTTATGATTCACTGAAGTCTAACCTTGGGTGGAGAAAACCGAGAGTATTTGGGTATTGATTGGTTCAATTATCGTGTGGAATTCCCTAAAAATCTGTGTGAAGCCTTGTTGGGAGAGTGAGCCATGGACGTGTTCTGTGTGTGCAGGGCACATTAGCTCTATCGGTCAAAGTAATAGTGCGTTCCGCATGTGTTAGACAATACAAAGAAGGGTGTCCCTGTATAACAGTATTGTGGTTATATGAACTGATAATGAGGAAAAAAGAATTGGCGAAAGTACGCAAACAGAACCTGGAGTAAAGGAGTGGAACCTTGTGGATGAAAAATGAACGTAGTTTAAGGCTGGAAGCATTTTTTATCGCACCACCTTTGCAGCGAAAGTTGTATTTGAGAATCGGGAGCGATTCCAGAGAACAGTCGACACGTGGCGTCGGGCGAAGCTCCAAAACTGCCATCACTGCGTGCCATCGCACATTAACGATCGACCAAGGAGGTTGCGCTATATTTTTTAGCACCATCGATCTAGAGGGAAGCCATCGGACAGCGGTCATATGAAGAAGATGCGCGAAGGTTAACCAAAGTACGGTGCAGGAATTTGATTGGACTATTGATCATATACATGGGGCCCGGAGTCAAATGTTTATTAACCTTGGCTATAATATTATACGGCGGAGATAAATATTACCTTTGGGTCGATTTGTGTTGTGAGAGTATGCATTAGTGTATATGGAAGAGCGTAGGTTGGGGTTCCAATTTGGATTGGTTCGCCTTTTAATACGAGGGTTGTTATTAAAAAAACATTTTTGTATGCCTTAGGAAGGTCATTACTAAAGAAGAAATTTGGATTAATATCTCAATCTCAGATTGAGATATTAAAAAGCCTTAGATTAATTATCTAATTTCCATACCAAGAAAATAGAACAATGAGAAATTTTTTGGGGCTTGGGTAGACCCCGCTGGATTATCTATTTGATCTCGTCCAGGAATACCATCAGCGGTTGGGTGGTTTTGACTCATGGTATTAATAAAGGCTAAAACTATATAAGGAGAAGAGGATTATAGTACAACGTGTGCATGTGGAGGGGTTGTTAATGAATAAATCTCTTTAAGAGATATCTACATGATTGAACTATGTTTCTGATAAATCTAAATCTATGATGAACCTATGGATATGATGAAGGTTCAAGATCTCTAGATCTAGAAATGATGAATCTCTAGGAAGATCTGCAAAAGAAATCATGAAGACCTGACGCAAGTCTAATGAAGAAATTGTAGAAAGTTGGTGGATCAGAGGGTTGAAGCCTTCAGTATGAAAGTGGAAGCTTTTCATGTCGTGTTAATCAGGGGTTCAAGCCCTTCTGTGGAGAGGTTAAACGAGATTGCTAAGTTGAGTCCTCCTGAGCTGACCCATAAAACTATAAAGGTGGTAGCCTTACAGGGTGCTCATAAGGCATATAAGTCTCTGCGCGCATAAAATTGTGAAGTTTTTATAATAAATATTGAAGACAGAGATGACAGCAGCGGTGGTTTTCTCCCGAATTGGGTTTCCACCTTAAATACTGGTGTTCATGTGTGTTGCTTATGTGTGATGATTTATTCTGTTATTACTGCACATACTTACTGCTTACTGAACATCTTATGAATGAATGATGCAATGGTCTAAGTAAAGAATTAAATGCATAATAATATCTTTGGACATACAGGATATCCACGTGTATGCGCAAGTTGGATTCAGTAAAGTAGCGTATAACAAAGAAAAAAAACTAAAAAAATTTCAGTCAGCTCTAAATACTGATTCACCCCCCCCTCTTATTATTTATTCCATCACCCCCTTAGGAAGAAATGGTCCCAATTGTGTTGAGTGCTACCATGAGATGGGGAAATTTCTATTGAACTTGTTCCTTGGTGAACCACTTATCCTCGTGCAAGAGTTGGCCATATTTGACAACTCGATATAGTTGGATAATATGTTTGCAAGTGTTCTTGATATGTGTGTCCACGATCCAACTAGTTGTGGCATGTTCAATGCAATCCAGGTTGAGCTCTATTGGTGTCAACTGCGCAACGATTTTTGATGTGTTCAACAATGATAGAAAGTATGGTGGAATATGGTCCACATTGAATACAAGGTGAAATCCAAGGAATGGGGAAATTCTAAGCTCAAAAGTGTTGTCTCCAAAAACCTTGGTGATAGTGTAAGGCCTGTATTGGAGTGGTTGAAGCTTACAATGGGCTCCAGCAAAGCACTCTTTTTGTAGATGTAACCAAACTTTATCTCCCACCTAAAACTTATCGGGCACCTGATGTTGATGATGTCATTGTTTTTATTTGGAATTGGCTTTCTCTAGGTTATCATGAACCTACGGGTGGATGTGTTGAATGCACTTAATAAAACTGATGGCTTTATCAACTTCAGGCTGAACATGGGAAAATTCTTCAAGTGTAGTTTTAAGAGGTAGTATAAAATTAAGGGGAAATAATTGTTGAAATCCTAGGACCACTTCAAATGGGTTGTGGCTAGTTGACCTATAAAGAGCTCTATTATAACCGTGTTGCACATAGGGAAGAATCTTATCCCATGTTTGTGGATGCTTAGAGTTGTACATGCATAGTATGTGCACAATCATCCTGTTGACGACCTCTTACTGACCATTAGTCTGGGGGTGGAATGTAGTCAACTTGGTGATATTGGTGTCCAAAAATGACCAAAGTATTGACCAAAATATTCTTAGGAACATGCTATCCCAAATTAATATAATGGTCTTCTAGATCTCAAAATGTACCCTTACTCGTTCAAAGAAGAGACTGGAAGTGGCCAAAACTATGATACTATTCTTTCAGGCAACCAATATGGCCATCTTAGAAATCTATTGATGACCACAAATGCACAGTCTTTTCCATTCTTGGCATAAGGAAGACCAAACATATAGTCCATGAATATGGATTCCCAATGCCGGCTAGGAGTAGGTAGAGGAGTACACAAGCCCCTCTTCTTAATAGTTATCTTTGTGATGATACATGCAATGGAGGATTTTGATGTATTTTCCAACATCTTGTTCGATATTTGGCTAGTAAAAATTATTCTGTAGTACGACCATATTTTTCTCCACACCAAAGTGTCCTACGACTCGACTCTAGTGCACCTCCTAAATCATCTTGGTATGCTCGCTTGAAGAAACAAAAAGGTGGCCTAGGTAGCATAATAATGCATAGTGGAGGTGGAAGTTTGGAACTTTCTTTCCATCCACTAGCATCTAGTATGTGGTCGCGAAGTCTAGGTCATTTTTATATAGTTGTGGCCATCCAATGGTCTCATGGCCATAAGAGTTTAGAACAATGGTCAGTGCTACAACTAGCGATCAACTGAGGCAATATGAAATATGATTGGTTCTCCCCTTTTTGTATTTGATATTCAAATGGAATTTTTTTAGATATGTGGACCAATTCTGATGGTGACCATTCTACAACTTCCCTTTGGTCTGTATGAAATGTAGGGGTTGGTGATCTGTGTAGATGATTGTCTCCTTCCCCAAAATGTAATATTTCTATTTTTGAAAAGCCTACAAGATGGAATATATCTTCTTATCATAGGTGGGGTATTTATGAATTATGTTGGAAAGTGTCTCATTATGATAGGCAACTGAATGCCCTTGTTGGGTTAGAACTACACCAATAGCATAGTCATAGGCGTCTATCTCAAATTGTTGTTGTAGGTCTAACAATGTGAGTACTGGTGCAGAGCAGAGGTGGTGATTTAACTCAAAAAACACCTTTTGTTAGGACTCAGAAAATAATTTTTTTCTTTTGTTGCACCCTTGGTAACTCGACTCAAAGGCCAAGTGATATGAGAGAATCCCAACACAAACCTCTGATAAAAATTGGCAAGGAAGAAAAATTCGCGAAGCTCTATTCGAGTGGTTGGGGCTGGCCAATCCTAAATGACTTGGATCCTTGATAGATCCACATGCATGCCTTGCTCATCAATGATGTAACCCATATCTTAGACCTGACCCATGCCAAAGGTTCATTTCTCCAATTTGGCACATACTTTGTGTTGCTGCAGAGTTTGAAGGACCTACTGAATATGTTGCAAGTTCTCTTCCCAACTCTTTCTAAATATGAGGATGTCATCTAGATATACAACCACAAATGGGTTGGTAAAAGTTCACAAGATGCCATCCATAAGCCTCATAAAATATGCAGGGGAATTTGTCAACCCAAAAGACATGACCAACCACCCAAAAAGGACCTCCTTGGATTTGAAGGCGATCTTCCATACATCCGTGGGATTTATTGGAACCTGGTGATAACCATAATTTAAATTGATCTTGATTAAATAATTGGCCCCTTTGAACTAGTAAATAAGGTCATCAATTTGTGGGACTAGATACCTGTTCCTGAAATTGATTTTATTTAGTGCTCGATAATCAATGTATAGTCTCCATGTCCCATCCTTCTTATGTACAAGTAAAATTAGGCTCCCATAAGGTGAGTAACTTGGTCAAATGTGGCCTTTTTGTAACAACTCTTGGATTTGCTTCTTGATTTCTTCATTTTCGAGAATAGAGAGGCGGTATATCGGCCCATTGGGTAGAGGTGCTATGGGAGTCAAATGAATTGAATGCTTGACCTAACAGTGCGAAGTTACCCTTGTAGGTGAGGAGAAGATTTCCCTGTATTATTCCATGACCTTCTTCACCTGCTTCTACTACACGATGGAACCCTTCACGAGGGCCACGAATGTGGCCATGATCTTTGCCTTTCTTTGATAATGAATAAAAAGGGAAACAATTTTCTCAGTTTGGGAGATGATCTTACTGTATTGCTTAGTAGATATCAAAGAGATGAAGGTAGGTGGGGCTACCTCTGGTATTTTGTGTAACTTACTACCCAAAGTAGTAATAAATGTAAGGCCTCGACTCATACACAACATGATGCTTCTAAAATTATGGTAGTCCTAATAATACATCAAAAAATTCAATAGGAGAAACATCACACAACTATGAAGGGCTTGATGTTGTAGGGAAGACGACACTGTTGGATGACATGAAGTGCTCATCCTTGGTGAAACTACCTGATGGTGTACGGCTGTGGGTGTGGTGTGGTCTGTAGGTCCATATGCTTCACAACCTCTATTGAAATAAGGTTCTTTCAGTTCCCGCTATCGACAATGAATTGTAGCAACGAACCCTTCACCCACATCTTCGGGCTAAATATTTTGGATCTTGGTGGTGGCAACGATGGAACTGGGCTCCGCATTAATAATATTATTCCTTTTGTCATTTCCCTTTCCAAGTGTCAAAATATGTATCTCACTCTGAAGCCTTCAACTCTGCCACTAGTGATTTCTTGGCTCGACACTCACTGGTGTTGTGAGTGAGGCTCTTATGGAACTGTTGAAGGGAAATAAACACCCCCCATTTTTTACTTATTTAGTTCAAATAATGGAGATCCTTTCCTTAAATTTCAGGCTAAACCACCTTTTAGATTTTCATTTGGTTAAGTGTCCTATAATTTTTCAATTTTTTCATTTTCGTTGGATTTCTAGTTTGATTGTTTCACTGAATTCGAATTTTAGCAAGATTTCCATCGATACTTGTTTCGTCTCATTTGGTTACACAATTCGCAAATGATGCTTCGCCAAAGTTTGATGATTTTACCGCCTGGGTTAAAAATGTACAAAATGTACATTATTTTAATTTTTATAATTAAATTAGTAATTGATTTTTTATTAATTTTTGCTAAAAGTCCTACGAAATTACCACAACCAAATTGTAGAACGATTAAAGTGATGTGCTTAAGATCTAGGAAGTTAATATACATTTCAATTCGTAATAATCCCGAAATCCAGAAATTATTCGTTCTTCAAAGTGGCTATAATTTTTAAGGTTGGGACATTTTATTACCAATTGGTTGTAGTTTATGGATGGGACCCACTCTATGTAGGCTCCACTATGGCTCCACTTCACCTTATACCCCCTACTCCAACATTCCTTGACACACATCATAATATCAGAACCCATATATCAGAGCTGCACCTTTAAAAAATTACGATAACATAAACCCCGATAAATCCCTCACTCATTAATTCAAAGCTCCATCGGAAGACTTCCATCGAAACTTTATTATATGGTAACTTCTTTTTTGAGAAAGTTACGATAAAAATCATCTCTGATATGACTTCCCTGATGACCGCTTTATTATTATAATCACATTAAAGGATATTTTACGTGCCTTTATATAAATGAATATCATAATCCATTGGACCCACAACCATCATTTAATATATCAGCATTTGAATTATCGCAAATTTCATTATATGACACCTCTGATATCCCACACCTCCGATATGTCAATCCTCCGATATCCCGCATCTTCAATACCTTCAATATTTCCATTAAAGCTCATTATCGGAAATTTTTATCAGAATTTTGTTCCTAAACCCCCTGATATGATTCCCCCAATATCAAAACCTTTCGATATATCTCACACTCTCTCCCCTGATGCCATTTAAGTATCTCTCCTCCAATACCTCATAATTCATGTCTTATCAGGACCTCAAAGCTTTAGAAACCTTGAGAATCTTCCATAAAAACCTTCGATATCTTTTAGCCTCCGACCTTTGATATGACATGGCCCTCGATTCTTCTGATCTATGATGTTTCAATTCACCTTAGATGCCCCTCATAGCTTAGATGGTCTTGGTCTAACCTTTGTTTAATAATGTTTGTATAAAGTTTGTTCATTAACATTTGTGATTTATTTTAATGTTTTGTATATAATATTTGATCTAATTTTAATAGTATTTAATTTATTGTTTATTAAATTAAGTTTAATTAAATTAATTAATTAAATTTTTAATTAATATGTAAATTTATTAATTTGTAATTGATTTAATTAATTCAAATTTTATATTTTGAGAATTATATTCGATTTTGTAATTAATTCAACCCTTTTTTTTTAGTTTGTATTTTAATTTAATGTTTTTAAATATAACGTGTATAATTAATTTAAAAAATTGTAATTAATTTTAGTTGCATGTTTAATTAGAATTTGATTTTTTTTATTAAATTTTCTAAATTTTAACACAGCCATGAAATTTTCTAGAATTCGAATTATTTTGGCACCTCATCTTTGGAGAGGCATAACTAGAGATTTAATCAACCAAATTAAGCTTACAATAACTCATTGGAAATCTATAACAAAGGAGGAAAATGTGGGATGATTAAATTTAGAAACTCTCATCATTTAGTAACCCAGAAATCCAATGGAAAAAATAGTGACAAATTTGTCACAAAATTAATTTTTATGTTGATTTGGACAAAACTTATTAGCTTTGGAATTCCTCCAACGTTTTCCAAAAGAAAATCAGACTCACTAGATGAAATAACATCTTGAATTCTATTTGGATTTTAATTTATTTTTTATTTTTATTTTTTACAATTTGTTGAGAATGGATTTTTGTTTTCTATTTTGATTTTAATTTTTAAATTTCAATTGGTTGTGGCATGAGAATAGTGGAAGAGATGAGGAAGAAAATATTTCAATCAATGGAATTGCTCCAACAATAGAAGAAAATTAATTTCAACCAATAAGAATTGTTGAAGTAGATTGGTTCTTCAACAACTCTCCTATTTTGAATTCATTTTTGTAATTATAAATAGTAGTTTGTAGAATGTGCAAAGGGTTTCTCTCTTCTGCAAGTTTGTAATTCTTAAAGCACTATTGTAATAGGGGGTTCAGATTGTATATATAGAGGATAAATCTCATATATGGGAATTATTTGGGTTTGTCTCTTTTCATTCTGAACTATGTATGAGAAGCAGAGGTTGCACTATTTTAGCTCTTGTTTTTAGCAGCAAATTTTATACTTTGGAGGAGATTGTAAGAGATCATATTTGAAGGACAAACAAAGAAACCAAGTTTCAATCGGTTTGTATTTTAAATACTATTATTTTTAATGCAAATTTCATCTTTTTAATGAAAAAATTGCGTAAAACGTCTTTCATGTTGAGCACAATTGTTTAATGTGAAAATGAAGATCACTTTTGAATTAGCTATCTAGTTCACTAGCTTCATAGATTTGTTATTAATTTTATATTTTGCTCTTATGTTTAAATCAGATTTATGAGTAACTATTTACTCAAAAATATGTCATCTAATTCTGATTTAATTTCCATTGACATTATGTGAATTTATTCCTAATGCTTTCGGTTTATTATTTGTGGTAAATTTCTAAAAAACATGTTTGGTAATCATAATATTAGTTAATTGAACTACTTCATTAGTTGCATATTCATATTAAGTCAAACATGCTTAAAATACCAATCATTTAATTACTTTGCTCTCGGTTGGGTTATATCTACATCTTCCTAATCGAGATAGGCTTAAGATTTATTTCATTTTGCTTGCATTTTAGAATTAATTGCATATTGAATTCTAGAATTCCTCTTATCAAAGAGAAAAATTCTAGTTGTGTCTTGGCTGAGCCCTAGAACAACTTAAGGATAATATTCTTTCCTAATCAACAAGATGGTTGATATGATGTATCTTCTCTATTGGTAAGTGAAAGTCATACTTTAAGCTAGTAGAGATAGAGAGAAGGTAACTAGACCTAGTTTAACTAGTTGGAACCACAATTCCAAATAGAAAAGGAGCTGCTCTAAGGTCCTAACTAGGTGGTCTCCCTTATAATGTTGAGGCAGAGAATTTCAAGCCTTCAACAGGAACTAACACCAATTTCTTGTGTCCTTATTTACATTCTTGGTGTTGTTCTTCACTTGTGGCTTCAACTGGTTGTACTCAGACACCTCACCTTGGATTTATCCTTTGTTTTACGGTTTGGGGGCACCTTTCCCTTGCTTTGGATTTGCATATCCAAAGTCTCTCTTCTTCCGCTAAATTTCTGATTGATCTTAAAAACATATCAATCAGTGATGCCAAGCGAGGAGATGTCGAGGAACTCCACCTCATCCTAGATGTATTTGTGTAGATAGCCATAGTACTTGAGTATCTAATGTTGCTCAGAATCCTTGATACCCAACTTCGTGCGAAGGGTATGAAAAATATTTGTGAACTCTGACACATCTTGGTCCCTTCCCTGCCATAGTGTGGTCCACTATATGTAATTATCTTCATAGCTCCCAATAGGGTAATACTGTTCCTTGATGGAATATCAGAAAGAATTCCAAACGGGTGTGAATGAAAATTGTGAGGGTTCCCTCTCATCCCTCTTCTCACATTAGGTTTCCCACTAGTCCTTAACGTGGGGGGAAACTTTGAGGGCTGAAAAATTAATATTTTCCCTATTGGAAAAATCATGAACCGAAAAATATCCTTCCAATAGATTTAACTATTTATCTACGACATCTACATCTATCTCGCCTTAAAATATGGGAATTTCAAATATGACTTGTACTTTAAAGGGAGTGGTTCCTCCAAGGTGGCCGATGGATGAAGATGCATCACCTGTGGGAATCTATCGAAGGATCTGGGCAAATTTTTCCATCATATTGTTCCTTTGTCACTCGAGGGCTTCTTCAAGAAATATTTTGAAAGGATATATTACTCCATTGCATTTATTTTCTTCTTCCATGGGAGGCTGTCAAGGTAGATGAGGCCGATATTTCAAAGGTTCAACCAATTCAAGCCCTAACTGCTTATACCTCTACCTCATTGGGAACATGCACATAAAAGAAAAGAGAGCAGACCTCTCTGATACCACTAATCAATATTTATACAAGAATGAAATGAAATACAAATGTAAAGAGATTCACTTAGATACAATGAAAACCAAACTTCAATTCATTAATAACAAAGTACTAAAAATTGTATACATGCAGAATGGAAATAAAATAGCACATGCGATGGTAACTTATCTCCGAGAAGATACATGGAAGCTACATGCCTTATGAATTATTTTACAATGAGGCTTGCAAGAATTTTTATTATTTAGAAACAAGGGAAAACCTCAAAATTCAAAAAACCTAAATCTAGGAGATGAAGCGCCAAACGTTTGTGGGCCCTGTTGGGGTTAATTGGTGCACCAACTTCCCAGGGTCGTAACTTTGGCATATGATCTTCGTTCGACTTAAATGATACATCGTTAAAAATATCTATCTGAGGAATACAAATTTCGACCGAAATCCATTATTACAAATTTATGGTTTTCCCATTTTCCAAAAATATGTCGTTTACAACATCAAAACGGCTTTGGAAGTTCAGGGCCCGAAAAGCTCCCAAAAATTATGCTACAATTAAGGAAACATAAAGAAACCGTCTGAAAGAAATAGTGCTAGGGGTCTAAGTGGAATAGGTCGGTGGCCATAAATTTCCACCTAGATCAATCCTCCCCCCTTAGGAAGCAATGGTCCCCATTGTGTTGAGTGCATCCATGAGACAAAGAAATTTCTGATGAAATTCTTCCCTGTTGAGCCACTTGCACTCATGCAAGAGTTGGCCAGCTTTGACAACTTGATATAATTAGATCCTCTATTTGCGATTGTTTTTTATTTATGTGTCCATGATCCAATTAGTTTTGGCATCTTCAATGAAGTACAAGTTGAGCTATGTTGGTGTCAACTGCTCAACGTTGTTTTATGTGTCCAATAATGGTGGAAAGTATGGCGCGGTCCAAATTGAATACAGGGTGCAAGCCTAGGAATGAGGAGATACTAAGCTTGAAAGTGTTGTATCCCACAGCCTTGATGCTGTTATAATGTTAGGTCCCTATAATACTAGTGTATCTCCTTATTTTTATTGTTATTATATCCCCCTTATTATTATTTTTGTGCCCATGTAGTCCCTATGTTTTTATTATTTTTCCCCATAGAAGCCCACTATTGTTATTATTGTGCCCTTACATCGTTATTATTATGTCAGCTAGGATTATATTGTGATCCATTGGACTCCTATATATGGAAAGGAGGTTGTGTCATTTGTATCATCCAAGAATTGTTCATTTATGTAATTTAAAGGAGGTTTCCCCCTCGAAGAGGTTGATTTATAAGTCATTGATATATATTTTCTTCTATTTTGTGAGCTGGTTTCATAACATTTGGTGTCAGAGCTTTGGATTCTTGGGTTTCGCTCCTTCAAACAAGTCATCGTGGAATTTTTGCTATAAATTTTTTTCTACGAAGGTTCAAAAGCTATAAAAAAACCATTTGCACCGAAATCCAAAGGAACTTCGTGGAAAAATTTTGGATCTTGATTTGCAATATTTTCTGAGATATGATATGTGGAAGTTAGGGTATTTGGAGGCTCCCGAATTTTATCTCAAAGAGGTGAACTTGGGAAAAGTGTCATCACTCTCTCTCTGAGTATCAGATTGGACATCTGTAAAAAGTGGCTGAAATTGCATGGACCATAGTTTCTTGTGTATCGATTTTAGAGCCGAAGGAAGAAACAGTGACACGTGGCATTCCATACAAGTTATCTCTACTAAACCAGTCCATAATTAGGTCATTATGGGAGATCAGGCATAACTATACCTTAAAGAATCCAAATTAGGTCAGACTTGTGGCATTGGAAAGAATATTCATAGGGATACTAAAATACCAAAAATAAAATCTTTGGGATTTGAAATTACAGAGATACATCAGTTTCAATATCGAGCTCCTCAAAAGAAATAAACAAGTGTGTATTTTTTTTTTAAATTGCATAAGTCTTGTTTGAAAAATCAATTTGAAGTGATTCCCACGGTATATTGAATCATATATATATATATATATATATATATATATATATATATATATATATATATATATATATATATATATATAGGTATGTATTGGGTTCTAAAATTCCTCCAATAAAAATTATACACTCATTAAGCCATCAGAAAAATCTACTGTGACGTATGAAGAGGAAGAATTACAATATGATATATCAAAATTATGGTACCAAGTGCAGCAAATTTCGATCTCACAAAGAGCAAGAAAATATGACATAGATGGTTTAAAAGTAGACATGGAGGCTAAGGTGGATGGTTTGAAGGATGTCATGAAGCTAATATGGATGATAAAGTAGTGGAAGATCACATCGAGCATCAACAAGAAGTTTTCCAACTCTTAAAGGATAACCTAACTTTGGTGCAAAATTGAATGAAACAATAGGCAAATCAACATCGCAGCGAAAGAAGTTTTGATGTAGGTGACTGGGTATTTTTACATCTACAATCATACAACCAAATCCCCTCAAGCAATCTAATAAGTATAATAAATTATCACTAAATTACTATGGTCCTTACAAGGTGCTGCAAAATATTGTTACTCTGGAATACAAATTAGAGTTTCCTGCATCTTCCCAAGTGCACCTAGTTTTCCATGTTTCATGCTTAAAGAAGGTTATAGGTGACAAACTCCCAGTTCAAACAATATTTCTAGAATTTAACGAGGGATGAAAATCATATTGGAACCTGAAATAGTCACGGAAACAAGAACTTGAAAACTATGAAATCGATCAATTTCAGAGTATCTTAGCAAGTGGAAGAACTTACCCGCTGAAGATTCCACATGGGAGGATGAGAATTTTATACAGAAGCATCCAGAAATAATCAAGTGTTGAGGAAAAATATTGTTTGAAGGAGAGGGCATGTTA
This sequence comes from Pinus albicaulis, assembly GCA_034641835.2. Classification (NCBI taxonomy): domain Eukaryota; kingdom Viridiplantae; phylum Streptophyta; class Pinopsida; order Pinales; family Pinaceae; genus Pinus; species Pinus albicaulis. Next base: position 1,117,354,530 of record CM076578.1, on the reverse strand, counting down.
GGTCCCTATAATACTAGTGTATCCCCTTATTTTTATTGTTAGTATAACCCCCTTATTGTTATTGTTGTGCCCATGTAGTCCCTATATTGTTATTATTGTGCCCCATAGAAGCCCACTATTGTTATTATTTTACCTTTAAACTATTATTGTTATGTCGACTAGGAGTATATTGTGACCCATTGGACTTCTATATATAAAAAGGAGGTTTTTTCATTTGTATAATCCAAGAATTTTTCATTTATTTAATGTAAAAGTGGTTGCCCCCTTGAAGAGGTTGATTTCTAAGTCCTTGATCTATCTTTTCTTCTATTTTGTGAGTTGGTTTCGTAACATATAAGGCATGTATTGGAGAGGTAAAGGTGATGGTATATAGCGAGGCACTTTTTCTGTATATGTAACCAAACTTTTTCTCCCACCTGAAACTTATGGGGCACCCGATGCTGATCATGTCATTTTTTGTATTTGGCATTGAATTTCTCTAAGATGTCATGATCCTGCTAGTGGATGTGCTATTTTTTCTCAATAAACTTGGTGGCTTTATCAGCTTTAGACTGAACATGGCTAATATTCTTCCTATGAAGTTGTAAAAGGCAATGCAACATAAAGGGGACATAATGGTTGAAATCCCATGCCCACTTCAAAGTGTCTATAGCTAGTTGAGCTATGGAGAGCTTTATTATAGTTTTGTTACACATAGGGAAGATTTACATCCCATGTCTGTGGATGGTTAGGGTTGTACATGCGTAGTATGTGCACAACCATCTTGTTGGTGACCTCTGTTTGACCATCAACCTAGAGGTGGAATGCAATTGACTTGGTGAGCTTGGTTTCCAACAATGACCAAAGGCACGGCCAAGACACGCTGAGGAACCTACTATCTTGATCTGATATAATGGTGTGTGGGATCCAAAATGTACCCACACTCATTCAAAGAAGACTCTGGCAGTGGCCTCGACTGTGATGCTCTTCTTCCAGGCAACCAATATGGCCATATTAAAAAATCTATCGACGAACATAAATGCATATCCATTTCCATGCTTGGTAGAAGGAAGGGCAAACGTATAGTCCATGAAGATAGATTCCCAAGGTCAGTTAGGAGTAGGAAAGGGAGTATACATGCCTTGCTTCTTAATAGTTGGCTTGGTAGTAGAACATGTAATGTAGGATCTGATGTATTTCCCAACATCCAGTCAAATATTTTTCCAACAAAAATACTTTTGTAGTACGACCACAATTTTCTCCACACCAAAGTGTCCTGTGACTTGACTGTAGTACGCCTACAAAATTAGCTTGGAATGCTTGCTTGAAGGAACACAAAGGTGGATCGAGTAGCATAATGCACTCTGGAGGTGGAAGTATAGATCTTTATTTCAATTCACTAGAATCTGGTATGTGGTGAAGAGCTTTGGATCATTCTTATATAGTTTCAGCCATCTAGAGGTATCGTGGCCACAAGTTTTGAGAATAGTGGCAAGTGATACAACTGATAGCCAACTTAGGCAATCTGAAGCATGATTGGTGCTGCCATTTTTTATTTAATATTCAAATGGAATTGTTGCAGATATGTGGACCAATTTTGATGGAAATATTTCTGCAAATTCCCTTGGGTCTATATAAACTATAGTGTGGATGACTGTATCCTTCCCTAGAATGTAATGTTTCCATTTACAACAAGCCTACACAATGGAATACATCGCCTTATCGTAGGCGGGGTATTTTCAAATTGTGTTGAAAATTGTCTCATTTATATAGGTCACTGGATGCCCTTCCTGGGTGAAATTATAGAATCCCAGCACAAACCTACAATAAAAATTGTTAAGGCCCAAAAAGCTACGAAGTTTTTTTATAGTTATCAGGGATGACCAATTTCGAATGACTTGGATATTAGCTAGATTCACATGCACACCTTTTTCATCAATGATGTAACCCATATATTTGACCTGGTCCATGCCAAAGGTCCATTTCTCCAAGTTGGCACATAGTTTGTGCTATCGCGGGGTTTTAAGGAACTGCCAAATGTGTTGCAAGTGCTCTTCCCAACTCTTGTTGAATATGAGGATGTTGTCCAAATATACCACCATAAATGAGTAGGAAAAAGGCCAAGAGATGTCATCCATTAGCCTCATAAAATTTGCAGGGAATTTTTCAACCATAAAGGCATGACCAACCACTCAAAAAGGCCCTCCTTGCATTTGAAGGCATTCTTCCATACATCCATGGGCTCTATTGGAACCCAGTGATAGCCAGAACTTAAATCAATCTTACTGAAATACTTGGCCCCTTTGAGTTGGTCAAGAAGGTCATCAAACCATGGGATTGGATACCTATTCTTGACAAATATTTTATTTACTACCCGATAATCAATGTAGAGTCTCTAGGTCCCATCCTTTTTCCGTACAAGTACAATCAGGCTCCCACAAGGTGAGGAACTTGGAAATATGTGCCCTTTTGCAGCAACTCCTAGATCTGTTGCTTGTTTTCTTGATTTTCTAAAATACAGTGGTGATTTATCTGGCCATTAGGTAGAGGCACTCTAGGAATCATATCAGTTGAATGATTGACCTGACAGTGTGAAGGTACCCCTTTTGGCGAGGAGAAGATGTCTGTGTATTATTCCATGACCTTATCCACTTGTTGTTGCTATGCAGTGGAAATCTTCAAGGGGGCCATGGATGTGGCTAGGATCTTCCCCTTAATTTGATAATGAATAAAAAAGAAAATAGATATCCTAGTCTGGAGATGATCTTTCTGCATTTCTTAGTAGAGATAAAGTGATGGCGATATGGAGGGCTACCTCCAGTATTCTATATAAATTACTACCCAAATTAATAATAATAGTGTGAGGCCTCAAATCATACACAACATGATGCTTCCACAAGTATGGTTGGCCTAATAATACATCACAGACTTCAAGAGGAGAAGAATCACATAGTACCTCATCTGTGAAGGGCTTGATGTTGTAGGGAAGATGACACTGATGGTTGATGCAAAGTTCTCATCCTTAGTGAAGCCACTCGATGGTGTATGGTTGCGGGTGTGGTGTGGTATTTAGACCTAGCTACTTCATGACCTCCTCTGAAATGAGGTTCTTTTGTATCTCACTATGGAAAGTGAACTAAAATGACAAAATCTTCACCCACATCTGTGAGTGGAAGAGACACTCCCCCACCTTTAGATATCTGGTCTCAATATTATAAATCTTGTTGGTGGAAAAAGTGGAACTGGAATCCCCATCAATAATATGCTTCCATTTTTCATTCCCCATGTTGAGTTTTGCCTAATATTTGGAACATGCATCTAACTCTGAAGCCTTCAACTTTGCCACCAATGACTACTTGGCTCAATACTCACTTGTATTCTGAGTGGGGCTCTTATGGAACTCACACCACTTTCATGTTTCCTTCTTTTTCTTTGTGGTGTTTTTCTTCACTTGTGGCTTTAGTGGGTTGTCCTAAGAAACCCCGCCTTGGCTTTGTCCTTTATTATATGATTTGGAGGCGCCTTTCCCTTGCTTCAGATTCATAGATCTAAATTATTGCTTCTTCCGTTTAAATTTATACTCTATTTTGACAGCGTATCGATAGGCAATGCCAAGTGAGGAGATGTATAAGAACTCCATATCGTTCTAGATGTATTTTTGTAGACAAAAAAAGTACTTGAGTATCATATGTTACTCAGAATAATTCATACCCAACTTCGTGCTAAGGGTATGGAAAATATTTGTGAACTCCGACACGTCTTGGTCCCTTCCCTGTGACAACGTGGTCCACTTTATGTACTTATCTTCATAGCTCATGATAGGGTAATACTATTCCTTGTTGGCATCTTGGAAAGAATTCCAAGTGGCTTTGGCTGAAAACAGTGAGGTTTCCCTCTCGTCCCTCTGCTCATAGTAGGTTTCCCACTAGTCCTTAACGTGGGGGGTAGCTTTGAGGAGTGGAAAAGTAGTCTTTTCCCTATTGGAAAAATCATGAATTGAAAAATATCCTTCCAACATATGTAACCATTTATCTATGACATTTGTATCTATATAGCCTTCAAATATGGGAGTATAAAAGTTGACTTGTACCTTAAAGGGAGTGGTGCCTCCAAGGTGGCCGCCGAATGAATATGCTTCACTTGTGGGCATATGTCAAAGGATCTGGGAAAAAATTTCAATAATCTCATTCCTTTGTCTCTTGAAAGGATTTCTTGCTCCCTTTTCTTTATTTTCTTCCTCCAAGGGAATTTGTGAGGGTGAGTGAGGTTGTTCTTGCAAAGGTTAAACCAGTTCAAGCCCCAACTCCTTATACCCCGACCTTGTTGAGGACATGCACAAAAATTAGAGAAAGAGAAGACCTCTTTGATACCAATGATCTAGATTTATGTAGGAATGAAATGAAATACATATATATAAAAAACATAGATATAAAATAAAAGAAAAACTCCAATTCATTAATAAAAAAGTACTAACAATTGTTTACATGCAGAATGGAAATAAACTATCTCAGGTGATGGTAACTTGTCTCTGAGAAGATATATTGTGGCTACATGCCTTTTGAAATATATTACAATGAGGCTCGCATCCCTTTTTATTTTTCAGAACAAGGGAAAATTCCAAAGATCCAAAAACCTAACCCTAGTAGATGAAGCACCAAATTTTTGTGGCCTCGTTGGGATTAGTTAGTGCACCAACTTCTCGGGGTCATAACTTTGGCATACAATATTTGTTTGATGTGTAAAATACCTAGTTAGAAATATCTATCCAATGACCACAACTTTTGAATAGAAACTAGTACCAAAGGGAATATTATTTCCAATTTTCCCAAAAATAATATATCATTTAGAGCCTCAAAACAGCTCTAGAAGTTGAAGACTTGAAAAACTGCCAAAAGTAGTAAACAATACTACAATTAAGGAAATGATCTAAAAGAAATAGTGTTGGGGGTCTAAGTGGAATAGGTGGGTGGACACCAATATCCACCTAGATCAGTCCTCCCCCCTTAGGAAGTAATGGTCCCCATTACGTTGAGTGCCTCCATAAGATCGAGAAATTTCTGCTAAACTTGTTCCCTGGTGAACCTCTTTCCCTTGTGCAACAGATGGCCAACTTTGACAACTTGATATAGTTTTATTCTATTTTTGTCAGTGTTTTTGATTTGTATGTCCATGATCCTATCAATTGTGTTTTATTCAATGCATTTGGGTTGAGCTGTGTTGGTGTCAACTGCTTAACAATGTCTAATGTGTCCAACGATGGTGGAAAGTATGGCTGAAAGGTGGTCCACATTGAATACAGGGTGTAAGACATGGAATAGGGGGATACTAAGCTTGAAATTATTGTCTCCCACAACCTTGGTGATTGTGTAAGGCCCGTATTGGAGTGATTGAAGCTTATGATGGGCTCCAGTGAGATGCTCATTCTGTAGATGTAACCAAACTTTGTCACCTATGTAGAGCTATAAAAAGGGTCTCTTTCACCTCTAATTACCTCACATTAATATGTCAATCCGGGAGCGTTTTGTTATTACAAAGAGTGACTCAATCCGAGGCTATCATTTGTCAGAGTAATGCTAGTAGTACAGTGTCTAAGAAATACAAGAGTAAACAGATGCTTGTCTGTAACTAAATTACTTCAAAGAATAAATCACACATTCAGAAAACTCAGCAGGTTATCAGTCAAGGGTTCGACAGTGATAACCCATCCCTTCAGAAACTGATGGAAATGAAATCAGAGCATAGACCGCGAGTCTGGGAGCTAGACAGTGACTGCCAATGCTCACTACAGCCTTAGATCATCTCTCACGCCGAAGCAACAAATGCAAGTAAATGGAACAGCAAAGAAAATAAAGGATTGAACAACAATTCTGGAATAGAACAGCAAATCTAAAATGGAACAGCAATTGAAATAACTAAGTCCCGCGGGTTGTAACCAAACTTAATCTATTAACTCAAATGCACTCTTTGCAATCAAATAACATTCTTTCACTCTAAAGGCAATTCACACAAATCACACTAATGGAACAGCAATAACTATTAATGAATTATGGAACAGTACTGATAAATCAGAAACGCACACAACACGAACGTTTAGTATAACAGCTCTGTAACAAAACAGTAAGAACATGCAATTAACTCTTGAAAGGATTAATAACTTGATGCGGAGTCAACACACGATTCTATCTGTAGAAAACTTCAATGATTCAATCTTTAACAGAGCATGTAATATGAACTTATAAAGCATATCAAATTATCAAATAACACCGATAAACAAACCACACAGACAAGTCGTAATGGCATGTATGTTGTCCTTCGTGGCGGGCTCCTTAGCCTCTGCTGACACACCGCCTTAAGTTAATCCAGACGCAGAGATGAGATAATCGCCAAGCTTATATTAATGCATAGGACAAAAATACAATGAACCAGTTCTCAACGAGACTTAATAATCAGAGCTGATGTTTAACAGAAAATTACATAAAATCGTATCCTCCTAAGCTAACAGTGTTGTCCCTTTATATAAAGGTGACGACGGAGATGTCCAAGTAATAAGATAAATAAAGCAGCGATCCCTCAGGATCAAGGATCCTGAGGGATTCGCCAAACTGTTAATCCTTTATTCTTTCTTTTATTTTGCGCCGAGCTGGTGTCTTCTCCTCCTTTTCCGGGCCGATTTGCTTTGATCTGTTTCGCCTTGTTTGCATTCGGTTGTCCTTCAGAGGGACAGCAGTTATCTCGACTTTGTCCTTTCCTTTGGAACAACAACTCCTCGTTTTCTCCTTTTCCTGCATAGAAAATAACCATTATCAGCGGTTAAGTCTTGCATATCAATTCTCACATGTTTTGTTATAACTCCTCATTATTTCCCAAATTCATGATGCAAAAAGTTTTACAAATTCCACTAAAAAGCTACTAAAATAGTCATCAAAAGCATACCTTTTTAGTACTCCACACACCCCCCTGCTTACCTTGTTTCATGTCCTCATGAAGACATTGTAGTTGACATGCAAGGCAGTGAGAGAATATGTTGGAGAAGGAGTCTCATGCGGAGGCCTACAGCCATGATGAGTGATTAGATAGTCAAATAACTGACCTATTTGCCCCTTAGGCATCTCATATAGGGCCTGGTATCCGGGTGCAGGGTGCCAAATAATTGGAGTACGAAATCTATATCCTAACCAGGATGGCCCTGCTTTCAAAATTCTCTTGCCATAGAGGTTCAAACGGTTGGCAGCTAATTCAAAATTCTCATACTTAAATGGTTCCCTGAGCTGGATGTTTGGATTAGAGATTGGGTACCAAAATTTGGCTGCATCAATGGTGAGGTCTTTGATGGAAAGAAAATATTCTAAACTCTGTCGAATAAGTGCCTCATGCATGGGTCCTAATTTTTCAATGACACCCGGAGTCCTTATGTAGTTTCTATGAGCTCTCCACAACTGTACTGGGTTCCTAGGCTCAGCCCTTACCCATAAATCTAGACCATTCTCTTGACTCTGGAAAGTATCATAGGCTTTAAGCCACTTAATCTGATTAACCCCGAATGAAATGAATGCTTGCAATTGGATGTCCCCAACGAAAGGGCCAGGTTTCAACTCAGTCTCCTGATCTAGCACAATGTCATGCAAATAAAGTTCACACAACAATCTCTCGGACTTTCACCCACAATGCTTGCGCAATTTACAAAGTCATTGACAGTGTTGATTTGTATAGGGGCGCCTGCTTTAACAGCTTTTATTTTTAATTGTAAATACCGTTCTAATAAAAACAGAGCATAGTTTTTAGCAGGGGCCCTATATGCTAAAACATCATTGTATAAAGAACACAAGGTATTCATCTGCTTGATAACAGTATCTAGTCTACGGGTTACCTGTGCAACTTTCTCTTGTTCCTTTTTCCACCCTTCAAAGGCCTGGCTTTTGGATTGATTGACGTCCCTTAGTTGTTGCTGTAACTCTTCATATTTTTCTCGGGGGACAGTTTGCTCTCTAAGTTGTTCGGCTTCCTGCTGGGCTTGCTTCATCATCTTATGCAAGGTTTTTGTCTTCGGATCCTTTTTCCATAAGTCAGTGGAGGCCGGGAGTTTTACCTGAACTTTCTTATTATGTCGTTTGGAGTTCAGAACCCTTATTACCCCTGAGGGTGGTGCCTCTGTCTGGATTTTCTTGTCGCTGGTCCTCATATCATCCCTTTCTATTTTAACACGAATATCAGTCTGTTGCTGTTCCTCAACATCGTTTGGAACGGTGGCTGGATTTTCAGTAGGGTTTTGAACAGCAGGGCGATTGTTGGCCCTCTTTTTCTTCCCTCCGGTCTTTCTTACCCTCTGGTTTGCTTTCAGAATTCTAATTTGCTGTCTGAGCTGGGTTATTGTATTCAATAATTTCTGCCGTTCCGTTCGCAATTTCTTAATTTCCATCGTTTCATTAGAAGGAACAGCAGGCTGTCTGCTGCGGTTTGGACCATGACTAGTTTCTAGATCTTTCTCTTGGGGTGCTTCCTCGCTGTTCTGCTCTGGCTGTTCTGGGATAGGAACCTTGACTGGTTCTGTCTCTTCCTGGGCAACTTATTTTTCTGCTCCTACTCCTTAAGTATTTTTGATTTCCTCTGTGACCCGGGGGAACGATTGTTCCCGTTCAGTATTTACCTCCTCTTCATCATGAACAGGCATGTTTTCTTCTTGGGGTTTGTCGTGTGGGTCTTCTGAACTAGAAGGTTGGCCATACTTTCCCATATTGGCTAAGACTGCGGCCAAGTCATCTTCTTCCAGTAAGTCTTGTAATGGGCTATCTTCCGGCTGTACCATTTCCTCTTCCTGTTTAATTTCTGCTTCTATTTCTGTTTCCGAATGCTCGGTCGTCGTACTGCTCATCCGACTACCACCGGTTGGTCGGCGTTCGAGCTTTCTTCAAACCTTCTCGTATCCCAGCCAACTGATTGTCTGGGCTTATCTATGCTTCCTCTCATCTGAGCTAACCGAGATGATTTTCTGGGTTCCTCTGGTTGCTCGGGTGGATCGATGGTATGCGTGTGTTTTGCCGATTCTTGGTGTATCCCTGGTTGTTCTGATGTACTAGCAACATGTTCTTTGCGTTTTGCCGGTCGTTCTGGTGTGCTTGTCGGATGTTTACGTTTTGGGGATGGCGCTGTCAATCCCCCCCTAATCATTAAAAGCAGCTCCTCCCAGCTGCTCTGCTGCTGGGTGAGACTATGGCTAACAACTAGTCGTATTAGCCCATGGTGACTAACGACTGACTCTACATGCTGTGCCTTTTTTATGCTTTGTGCAAAATCATGCAGTAATGAGTTCAGGAGTGCAGGTAAATTTACAGAGCATTTCTGCTTTAAAACAGCTAAAAGTTTAAGATGTCGTGGTCTTACCACGTCTTTCCTTCCTTCGCAGGTGAAGTAGCTCTGCACTGTTCTTGCTAGCTCCGTCCAGGGTTCTCCTAGGGTTGCTGGCAGAACTCCCTTACCCTTAATTGTCAAACTCTGGCCTTCGTCCTGGAAAATTTCCATGATCTTCTGTAATCTTTCCTTCTTTAATGTCCATACTGGTCCGGTGGCTGGTAGTCCCGAAACTTCTGCAATTATATCTTCGGTGACCGCTATCCGCTTCCCCCTTACTGTGGAGTGATCCTCCTGCAGGTTCTGCAAAAATTCCATCGCTACTGTTCTCTACCGTACTCGTATGCGATTGAAATAATTCCCAACCATCTCCGCTCTTTCCAGATTTTCCCCAAGAAAGCAGAGATCGTCAACCGTCGAGCTCGCTCGAATTGCCCTTCCTCCCATGGTTTCACTGCGGATTCACAATGGAACAGCAACTACTTGTGCTGTTTGAAACACGGAAAGGGTGATAATCGCAAGAAAAAACAGAGAGTATGCGACAATGCAACGGAAATGGATTATGAACAACAACTTGTGTAAAAATAGAAATACCATGCCGTTAAACCATGCCAAACCGTCGTACCCTATCTTTCCCAAATGGTGAGCTAACACGTAATTCAGGGACTGATGAGGTTAACCTCCCCCCCCGCAATGTGATAGGCTGTCCCAGCCGGCAAATAAAGGAGCGGCACCTTGTCTGCAATCAAGTCAGAAAGGAACAGCATATGGAATTATGCCATGTTGAAAAGGACAACGAATTACCGAAATCGAGGCGGATAAGTGATCGCATATTATATAAGAGGCTGTTGTGTTATGATTTGAGGCTGATGGATAGGGCATGTATCGTACTTGCCAATCTCAAGTGGTCATGGTCACTTCCGTTGCCATGATTGGTAATGATAAATGTTCATGCGATGTATAAATCGGGAAATAACCTATGATTAGTTCCTAGGATATAAGAAACAAAAGAGTATTAGTATCTTACCCATTGGTGTAACCAAGGTGACTTCAATACCATTAACAGTGCTCTGCTGCTGACAGGTGTCTATAACCTTGGCAGAGTTGTTTTTCACCCTCGGAACCATGATCCTTTGTGTACACTTAGGAGTGTTGTTATGTCAAAATGTAGACCATTATGCCGTTTGATAACCGCTAACGGAAAAGCCATTCACGCAGGAAGGAGGTTACAGTGCAAGGAAGCCAGTCAGTGATGAGACCTCCCGTTCTGCTGTTCGGTTATTTGATATACCTTTGGGACCATATCCCCGGTGTGGTGGCCAATGTGGCCATAATGCAATGCTACTTCACTTCCATCTCATGATCATGGTAGGCCGGCTCTCGATGAGACCCCCTATCCTCCATTTGACACTTCACATATCATGTTTACATATGTTTTCTTTTTTTATAGAATACTTTTCCTTATTTATACACAGAGGGTGGTTCAACACTCCTTAAGAGTAGGAATGGTGGAAGAAGTCTTATCATCTCAATAGGAAGATATAAGATTTTTGCTCTTATTCCCAAGTACTAATCAAAGAGGGTTAAAGGAATCAGCATGATAAAGATAACCAATCAGGGCAAAATGAGTAAAACAATGACAACAAAAGATAAGAAATAAATATGTCCTTCCTTTTGTCCTCTTACTAATGCAGAGCCTTATAAATATAACAATTTATTATTTGCGGATTTCGGTATGTTGTGATTTTATATTCATTGCATAAGTGCATAGCCGTATCTTAAAGACTAGAAAGAAGACGGGCAAGAAGCATCCTCAATTTAGATCAGCAAAAGGAATAGGCTATTTCACAAGGGGAGCAAAAGTATGCTAGTGGTGTGCCTTTGAAAAAGAAACAATGACGGATGATAGAAAAACAACAAAAATGCAAATGCTGTTCCTTTGGAAAAAGGAACAGCAAAGATAAAAATACTACAAAAATACTCAAAATGCCATTCCTTTGAAAAAGGAACAACAGCCATAAAAGAACGATGTTTCTTTAAAACAAAAGGAATAGTGGTAACCAAAAGGAACAGCAGAAACGTAATAATGTCGTTCCTTTGGAAAAGGAACAACAGAGATCCCGAATGTTGTTCCTTTAGAAAAGGAACAGCAAAAGGAACAGCAAAACAAGCAAAATCAGCATAAAAAAACACGCAGATGCTATTTTTAGAACGACAAAAATCGAACTTTGTGAGAGAAAAGGAACAGCAAAAAATGACAAGAAAATATTTAAATGCAAACTTATGTACAAAAACCACTCAAAAACAAGAACTTATGTACAAATTGTAAAAAGAAATGAACCCTTAATGAATTACAGGTGAGGAAGATTTCTCTTCCTCTCCTAAAATCTCCATATCAGTGTCTCGGTGTAGCTGCTGGCAGAAGGATTCCCGAGTGAGTGGTTTGCGATAGAGACGGACTCGGTGGCCATTTACTTTGAATGCATATCCAAACCGCTTACCACTATATGGTTCCGCTAATTTTCTGGATTTCATGGTCCCAACCATCGAGTCCGGTCAGGAAGTCCTAAAACCGAGAGTCGTATAATGCAGCCCGCCCTCGGTGAAAGACTTTGTTTTCGATGAGCGCATCATGCCATTTAGTCATTGCTGAATTAATGTTGTATTTTGTAATGCAAGAGCTCAACTTCGTTCAATTCATTGTACCGTCGTAGTCGATTGAGTTGTGCCTCAGTTAAATCTAGGCCAACTTCGTGTGCTGTACGCAGTGTTTGGATTTCGAATTCTATGGGAAAAATAGGTTGTTTTCCAAACACTAGTTGATAAGGTGAGTAACCAGTGGTGCTCCTCCATGTGGTTCTATAGGCCCAGAGTGCTTCAGGTAGTCGGGTAGCCCAGTCACGCCTATGTGATGCAATAGTTTTCGTTAGGATTGATTCTATTATCTTATTGCTACTTTCACTCGCCCATTCGCCCGTGGGTGATATGGAGTAGTGATTTTATGCTGGACATGATAATTGTTGAGTGTGGCAGTTAATTTATGCCCAACAAATTGTGGTCCTCCATCTGTAATTATTTCTCTGGGAAGGCCATAACGAACGAATAGATGGAACAGGAACTGTATGACAGAATCCTCTGTGGCTCTTGGAAATGCTTCTGCCTCAACCCATTTGGTGACATACTCTGTTGCCACCAAAATATATGTTTTCTGATTTGATGAGGGGTTGATGGGTCCAACGAATGGTTGATGGGTCTAACGGAATCATGAGCCCATCGCCGCATCGGTCCGATGACTAATCGTGGTTTCTTGTGCTTTCATCAACCTTGACCAGTCGTCTCGTCATAAATACAGTTTGGACAAACTTTTCGCATCTTTTCCAATCGTGAGTCAGCACATCTCCGTCACAATACTTATGTCCGGGTCATACGTCAAGTGCCCTCACACGGCCCATCGTGGATGTTTTTTAGGATGTCAAAGATTTCATCTTCTAACACATCGCCTGATATGCATGTTCCGCCTCCTCGTGGTGAAACAAATAGCTCCCAATCCACTTCAGAATCGAATCCTTTCAATAATTGCCACGCTTCATTAGAGTTAAATGTTTTGGTAATTTACCTAACAAGTAGGTAGTTGGCAACATCGATACCAAGGTGATTGAACGGCAACAGCAAACAAGTGCTCATCCGGAAATTGATCTTCAACTGCTGCTGCATCGCTTGATTTTGGCATTCTCGAAAGAAAATCGGCTACAGGGTTTTCTTTGCCAGGCCGGTCCTTGATTGTGAAATGTCGACCTCACAATAAGATTAACCACTCCAGTTACCTGGCATTTGGTGGCGTTTGTTTCATAAATATTTTACAGCATAATGGTCTCAGACATAAGATAACAGATAGCTTTGTAATATAATGTCTAAATTTATCGGGACAAAGATGTATTACAAAGAAGGAATTCTTTTTCTCCAGAATAAAGGTAAACATTCTAATTCAAACAGTGGACAATTTCTTGGTTAGATGTAATAGATAGCATATGGTTTTATCCTCTTCCTCGCCCAAGGACCGCGCTAACAGGCCGTATTTGAGGCATCGATGACATCTCGGAATGGTAGGTCCCGCTTGGTCCTCGTCAAGGACCTGGCTGTGGATACAAGCTTCTTTAAATCCTCGAAAGCACGGTCACATTTTTCTGTCCAAAGAAAATCAACGTTACCGGTTAATGCATATAAAGGAGCAGCAATGTGCGAATAATGCTCTATAAATCGTCTATAATAACCAGAAAATCCAAGAAAGCTGCGTACCTCTGTTTGAGTAGTAGGAGTGGGAATGAGCAAAAGTATTTGGATTTTGGCCGGGTCTACCTGAATGCCAGCTGCTGAAACATAATGTCCTAGGATAAGTCCTTCAGTCATCATCAAGAAACATTTTTCGTGGCTTAAGCAAAGCCTGGTAACAATGCAGCGTTGTAGGACTTTTTCTAGGGTGTTTAGAGCTAGATCAAAATCATCTCCATATGGTGGTGAATAATGTTCTATAAATCGTCTATAATAACTAGAAAATCCAAGAAAGCTACGTACCTCTGTTTGAGTAGTAGGAGTGGGAATGAGCAAAAGTATTTGGATTTTGGCCGGGTCTACCTGAATGCCGGCTGCTGAAACATAATGTCCTAGGATAAGTCCTTCAGTCATCATCATGAAACATTTTTCATGGCTTAAGCAAAGCCTGGTAGTAATGCAGCGTTGTAGGAATTTTTCTAGGGTGTCTAGTGCTGGATCAAAATCATCTCCATATGGTGTAAAGTCATCCATGTAAACTTCAAGTCCATCATTTATTAAATCTGCAAAAATGCTAAGGATAGCCCTTTAGAATGTGGCAGGAGCATTACATAGGCCAAAAGGTAGAACTCGATAGGCAAATGTTCCCCAAGGACAAGTAAAAGTAGTTTTATCCTGGTCTTCGGGGGCAATCTGAATCTGATTGTATCCACTGAAGCCATCTAGGAAAGAAAAGAATTTCTTTCCTGCTAAAGTATCTAATACTTGGTCTATGAATGGGAGAGGAAAATGATCTTTCTGTGTTGCCTTATTTAGTTCCCTATAATCCACACATATTCTCCATTTTCCATTCTTTTTTGGTACCACCACAAGCGGAGAGACCCATTTACTATCAGAAATAGGATAGATAAAATTGACATCTAAAAGTTTCTAAAGTTCAGCTTTTACCACATCCTTTAGATGAGGATTAAGTCTCCTTTGCGGATGACGAACAGGTCTGGCATCTTTTTCTATATAAATGTGGTGTGTACATAACTGGGGATCGATTCCTTTCATATCAGGGTAATCCCATGCAAATGCTTCTTGATATTTCGTTAACAGATGGATGAGCTTAGTTTCTTGTTCAGGTGTGAGATTAGCATTGATGTTTAAAGTTTTTCCCGGTGCAATTTCCACATTTTTACTATTTGCAACAGAAGTAACAGGTATCGTTTGGTCATGCGTATCTTTCAGAGGATCTTCCTCTAATTCATTATCAAATGCTGCTTCTATCATGTGACACTGTGTGCGAGGTTCAGTTTGACTAATGAAATTATTAATGGCATCATCTTCTGTTTGGTCTTTAAAATCAAGTGCCTCTTGTATAGTTAATGGAGATCTGATGTTATCAGTAAGGTATGATACAGGGTGCTTATTATTTTTGATTATTGTGACACTTGGCTGCGCTGGAGGATATAGAACTAAATTCTTGCTATTCGGTCCTCTGGTTATGGTCATATTTCCCTGCCGGCAGCCAATGTAGGCATCAGCAGTGGCAAGCCAAGGTCTACCTAAAATTAGCGGGTGTCCATCAAGTCGGGTTTTTTGGATTAATTATCAGGAAATCGGTTGGATACTCCCAGGAATCAACAGAGACCATGACATCCTGTAGAATACCCTCTAGTCTAACCACAGATCGGTCAGCCAATTCTAACAAAGTAGAGGTGGGTTCTACTGATGTAATGTCGAGCTTTTGGCAAGTAGTGGTTGTTAAAATATTAATTGCAGCTCCTAGATCAACTAAGGCATTAGACAGGGTCTGACCATAAATTTGAACAGTTATAATTGGATTCCCTGGGTCTTCATATTTAATGGGTGTTTCTCTCCCAGATAATAGGTCAGATAAAGTACCAACTACTTGGACTCTTGGATTATTTGTTATATTCCTCCTTGGTTTCTTTATGCACAACTCTTTGATAGTTTTTGCGTATA
Source organism: Pinus albicaulis (assembly GCA_034641835.2). Classification (NCBI taxonomy): domain Eukaryota; kingdom Viridiplantae; phylum Streptophyta; class Pinopsida; order Pinales; family Pinaceae; genus Pinus; species Pinus albicaulis. Next base: position 1,117,338,966 of record CM076578.1, on the reverse strand, counting down.
TAGGAATGTTTTGAATGGCTTGGAGGAATGGAATTTTTATGTACAGATTTTGTAATTCTCCCAGAATGTCAAAGTCAGGATATTGTATGGGTCGAGGTATGACTAATCGTTCTGGGAACGGAGGAGAGGATGTGGTTGCTTGATTATGAGTCTGCTGCCTATTTACATCCTCTTGTTGCAACTGATGTTCTCTTGGTAACTGATCTTCAATATGAACTATTTTATCTCCCTCAGTTTCAATTATGCGTCCAGATCTTAACTGAAGATCATTGCACTCCCTCAGGTCGGGTCCTATTTCTGGTGATTCTATGATTTGGATAGATTGGACCTGTCTGTTATTTGGATTGGGATTGGGTTGGGCTGGGAGTTGCGGTCTCAGGTTAGACTGGGGATTTTGTTGTAAGGCTGGCAGAGTAGGTTGAGGGAGCGGAATAGTTCCAGCTGGCTAGTGCATCGGTCTTTGCCAGCTTGTCTGCCAGGGTGAACTTTGTGAAGTAGGGGGAGTCCATTGTGAAGGATATGGGCCATTTTGCCAATATGGTGGAGTGTAAGGGAAATTCGGCCAACCAGATTGGCTTGTTTGATTCAGCCATGGGTTTGAAGAAGGAAACGATTGTGGTGACCAGTTTAAAAATGGGGGTTGAGATTGATTTTGCCACATACTATATTGTTGAGCATTATACTGTGGAGGTTGAAAAGAAAAGGTTGAGTCTGGAAACATACCAGATTGTCTCGGCTGCCACTGGCGACGCTGGTTGATCAAGTACACCGATTCTGGTTCTTCTTCCGCTTCCTTATATACTGCTTTTAATCCAGGAAGTGAGGGGCAGCTCTCCGTAAGGTGATCTTTTGTAAAGATGGCTCATGTTTGGACTGTATCCAGTGGACATTCCGTGTGGCTATGTTTTTTTCTGCATCGGGGGCAGAAGATCGCCAAATTCTGTTCTGCCTCCATCTGCTTCTGTTTAGCATGCACAATATCAAGTTGTGTAGTTAGTGTCCCCAGAATATCAGTTTTGAAATTTTCTAATAAATTTCCAATTTCTGCACGTGTTACTCCTTCTGTTGATACTTTGTTATCTCTTGCAAACCGATCATATTCTGTCGGTTTTATTCTTGTGCTGCCTCTCGAACTCCCGATACATAAATCAATGATGTCAGCAAAATTCTCTTGATAAATATCCCCTTTTCCCATGATGTTTAATGTTTCAATCCATTGTTCCTTCATGCCCCTTATTAATGCAGTTTTTAACACATTATCAGGTAAAGGTAGCGATGCATAAGGAGATCTTTGTAGATTGTACTGAAAACGTTCCACGTACTCTTCCAATGTTTCATTCGGTCTGGCTGACATTTGAAATATTTCGTCTTTTAATTCTCTAGACCTACAATAATCCTGATATTTTTTTAAGAAGGATTCTTTCATTTGATCCCAATTGTTGATAACCCCGCCACCTAGTCCCATAAACCATCTTAAAGCAGCCCCTTTTAATGTAGAGGGGAATAATTTCAATTTTTGGGGATCGGTGGTATAATCATACCCCCTGCATAACACATCGAATTCGAATAAAAATGCATCCGGATCTTCCGATGTGAGACCGTGAAATGTAGGGATATGCTGAAGAGGGATAGCTTTCATGGGTGCATTTGCTGCAGAATCCACTATAGGATATTGTAATGTAGAGGTTTGAGCATTTGGCTGGTTCTGAGCCATGGGATCGAATATATGCCAATAACCTTCTGGGATATCTAGGAGGGTATTCCTAGGTTGAGAGGGAATGGTTTTGACAGGGATAGTTTTAATAGAACTTCCCTTATCTGGAATAATGAGAATACCTGATGTCTGAGGAGATTGGATTCCTTCAACAATGATTTTCGCAGCACTCCCCTTATCTGGGCTATTTAATGGCTGATTTTTTCCAATAGGAGATTTTGGTTCCTTGGTTTCCCCTGTTTCTCCTTCTCCTTCACAAAAGTTGCTGGAATTCCCTTCCTGCAATAGTTCTGGAGTAGAATTTTCAATTTCTTGAAAGTCCTGCTCTTCAGTTTGACTATGCACCTCAGCAAAGGCTACAGATGGTGATCCTGTGGCCTGAAGGGAACTAGTAGGTCGTTTAGAAATGTTTTTCCTGGGGCCTATTGATGGCTGAGATTCTGTTTTCTTATAGATTTCGTCTATGAAGGTCGTTCGGCCAAGGGTCACCGGCCCCTTAGCTTTTTCAGGCTTGGATGGGGGTTTGATATTCTTTTCTGGTCTTTTCTACTTAGTCATGCACTCAAATGAACTACCAAATTCTATTCAAACAAAGCAAAAACAAATCTGTTAGGAAAGCGGACAGTGGAGCAGGGTTTTTACATGCTCCGCACGTAGGTTCTTACCTTCCGTTTTTAAGATCCAACTCTTCCCTAGCAGGTTCGTACACTACTCTGAAAAAGACAAATGGCTACACTCCTTTCCCGGCAACGGCGCCAAAATGTAGAGCTATAAAAAGGGTCTCTTTCACCTCTAATTACCTCACATTAATATGTCAATCCGGGAGCGTTTTGTTATTCCAAAGAGTGTCTCAGTCTGAGGCTATCACTTGTCAGAGTAATGCTAGTAGCACAGTGTTTAAAAATACAAGAGTAAATGGATGCTTGTCTATAACTAAGTTACTTCAAAAGAATAAATCACACATTCAGAAAACTAGGCAGCTTATCAGTCAAGGGTTCGGCAGCGATAACCCATCCCTTTGGAAACTGATGGAAAGAAAATTAGAGCATAGACCACGGGTCTGGGAGCTAGACAGTGAATGCCAAAGCTCACTACAGCCTTAGATCGTCTCTCACACCAAAACAACAAATGCGAGTAAATGGAACAACAAATAAAGAATTGAACAACAAATCTGGAATGGAACGGTAATTCTAAAATAGAACAGCAATCGAACAACTAAGTCTCGCGAGTCGTAACCAAACTTACTCTATTAACCCAAATGCACTCTTCGCAATCAAATAACAATCTTTCACTTTTAAGGAAAATTAAGCAGAACACGCTAATGGAACAGCAATAACTATTGATAAATTATGAACAGCACTAGTAAATCATATACGCACACAACACGCTGAAATAGTAATCTGATCAATCTTAATTAACAGGGATACGACTGTGCTTCCAAATAAAACAGCATTATCTCTGAATCCAACAATCATGAAGAACACAACTTCATAACTCCAGACATGAACAACAAAGACAAAGCTCGAATAACAATGATAAGCAAACCACCCAGAAATCAAATCGTATTGATACAGAAGCAAGTGTCCTCCGGGGCCGGGCCCTTAGCCTCCAGGGATACACCGCCTTAAGTTAATCCAGACACAGAAATGAGGTAATCACCAAGCTTATATTAATGCATAAGACAAAAGTACAATGAACCAGTTCTCAACGAGAATCGATGATCAAAGTTGATTTTTAACAGAAAATTACATAAAAGTATATATCTCCAAGCTAACAGTGCTGTCCCTTTATATAAAGGTGACGGTGGAGATGTCCAAGTAACAAGATAAATAAAGCAGCGATCCCTCAGGATCAAAGATCCTGAGGGATTCGCCAAACTGTTAATCCTTCATCTTTTCTTTTCTTCTCCGCCGAGCTGGTGTCTTCTCCTCCTTTTCTGGGTCGATTTGCTTTGATCTGCTTAGCCTTGTTTGCATTCGGTTCCCCTTCAAAGGGACAGCAGTTATCTCGTCTTTGTCCTTTCCTTTGGAACGACAACTCCTCGTTTTCACCTTTTCCTGCACAGAAAAATAACAATTATCAGCGGTTAAGTCTTGCATATCAACTCTCACATGTTTTGTTATAATTCTTTATTATTTTCCAAATTCATGATGCAAAAAGGTTTACAAATTCTACTAAAAAGCCACTGAAATGATCATATCTTAAGATATTCTCATTGTTGTAGCATTTTCCTAATTTGGGATATTACACATCCTCACCACCATCTTCACCATCATCTTCTTCCACAACAAGCCCTTCAAAAACACCTCCACATTCTCCAAAAGGTCATGGTAAAACTCCATTTCTGAAACTCGACATAAGGTTTGATTTGCCTATGTATGATGGAGAGGTAAATGATGAAAGATTAGATAATTTGGTTTGTCGTCTTGAAATGTATTGCAGGATACAAAGAATCAAGGATGATGAAACCAAGATTCAACTTGCTTCATTGAGATTGGAAAGTGCAGTACTTATTTGGTAGGAAGCCAAACCTCAAGAGGACATGAAGAATCATGGTAAGGTATTAACCTCTTGGAATGATTTTGTTGCTGCCTTGAAAATAAAATTTTATCCATTTGCATACATGCAGAAAATAATGGACTGACAAAACTTTAGCCAAGGAAAGGGAAAAGTGTACAAAGTTATACTCAAGAGTTTAGGAGAAGAGCTCTAATATTGGGTTTAGATTTGACATCTCAAGAAACTTTGTTGAAATACATTGGAGGTTTTCATAGTTACCTAAAACATACTATTCTTGTGTTTAACCCTACAATTTTAGATCAAGTGTGTGTACATGCCACACATCTAGAGGCAATAGGGAAACATGTTTCATGTGAGACAAGTGAGAACACCTTTGAGTCCGAAGAAAAGGGAAAGGGTGAGTTCAAGGGTAAGGGTAAGAAGAATGCATCCATAAATTTGGAGAAATATAAACTCACATGAAAACATTGTTCCAAAGATGTACATGATGAAGATCATTGCTCAAAAATTCATTAAAAAGTGAGACCCAAGAAGTTGAAAAACAAGGAGAAGGATAAGACAACTACAACAATACAACATGATTTAGGTTTTGATTCCAGAGATGAAACAAATATTGCATCGATGGGTTTGAAAGGTAAGAAAATTTCAAATACTAGTTCTTCAAGTTGTCTAAATGTTACTCTAGATGAAGAAATAAGAATTGCGCTTTTCCATATTAGATTTGTGCTGAGATTCAACAAGAAGATCCTAGTGAAAATTATGCACCTACACTAGGATGGAGCCTCAGGCTATTTTTAGGTGGAAGTCCATTTTTAGAATGCATGAGAAAATTCTATTTATAGATGATGTCTATTTATAGATGGTGAGAAAATTATATTTATAGATGATGTTCTATTTATAGATGTATGTGTGAGTTCTATTTATAGATCTCATGTCTATTTATAGATGCATGTCGACTATTATTATCCCTTAATAATAGTTGGACAATAAATAGTAATCTATTCTCATGGAGCACTTGGAATCAGTTAACTAAAGTGGAAAACCAGTTAGCTGAAGGAATTTTGAGTTCAAAGGTTGGTTGGTGGGACATGCAAGTGGACTTAGTTGTAACTGAGTGATTTGAAGTTATAACGGAGTTGGATGTGTAGTTATATGAGTTATGAAGTAGTTTAACTCAGTTAAGTGAGTTAAAATCAGTTGTGCTAGTTGTAACTGAAGAGACACTAGTGAGAGATCAGTGAATTAAATATTAAATTAATTCACATGTAGTGATCTCACATGCAACTGAAGATTTACTATTGTTAACTACATGCATGTCAGAGCTAGTGGAGACCCAGTTGAGATGTAGGTGAAAGGAACAGTTGACTATCAGTTGTACTATATTGGGTTGCACTCAAGCAAGAAAAACACACATTGGATATGCTCATGACGATTGCTCAGTCAAGGAGGGCATGATTGAATCGAATTGGCCTTTGTAATCATCTTGGATTGCGCAGTGGAGGCAAGCTATTGTGAGGCAGAAAATTGGCTAAGGCATTTGCCAAATTTTGCAAGATAGTGTAAGACGATTGTATATTTTACTAAGAGCTCTTGGATTAGAGTTTTGTATGAGATTGTTTCATGATCCATGATATATACATAATATATGATAGTGGGGTTTTTAGCTTTATGCTTTCCCGGTAAAACATCTGTGTTATGTGTGATTTATCTTTCTTCTTGATATTGCAAATTGGCGATCGTGTTTTAAATTTTGCAAAAGAATTTTGTAGAAAATATTTTGTATTTAACAGTGGCATATATTTGTTATATCAGGAGAATCTAAGAAATACATAATTGTATTAAAATTTATACATGGTATCGGAGCACATAAGATTGCAATTTTGAAGCAGGAGTTGAGTTTTGTTGGTGGAAACAATTCGAAATTGCAGAAATATTTTCTCGGTGCTACAGTTGAGTAAACATCGAAATGGCTTTCAATGGCTTGCGACTAGAGTATGTAATTGAGGGCAGCTCGAACTACATTTCTTGGAAGGACAGGATGGAGGTGGTGCTCGAAGATAATGGCTTGAAGGAATTCATTGAAAAATATGTTCCTAAGCCTGCTTCGACAAATGTTGCATTACTTGATGCATGGCAAAAGAAAGTGGCAAAGGCGAGGATTATTTTGTTGGAAGGTGTACGAGACCACCTTGTCCAAAGCCTTCATGGGAAAGCCACACCATATGTTATCTGGAAGGCTTTGACGGATCTTTTCCAAAGCAACAACGACTATAGGAAATTAGCGCTGAAAGATAAACTCAGGAAGATCAAGATGGAAAAGAGTGACAACACTCCAAAGTATCTCACGAAGTTTGTCCAATGTAGGGATGAACTAGGGAGTGTGGGAATAACGGTTGGAAATGATGATTTGGTGAGTTTGGCTCTCTTGGGACTTCCGAAGAGTTGGCACAGTTATGAAGACGTTGTCAACGGACGGGAAAAACTGTCGGATTGGGAACGACTGTGGTTGGATCTAGTGCAGGAGGAATTCAGGTGGAACACCAGAGACGACTCTTCATCAAAGCATGATGATGAAGAGGATTGTGCTTTGGATGCAAAGGAAACGAAGGGGAAGGGGAATAAATTCCATTCAAAATCCGAGTCTAAAGGCAAGAATCTAGATTTATCCAAGGTGTAGTGTTTTCACTATCATGAACATGGGCATCTTGCTACTAACTGTCTGCAGAAGAAGAAGAAAAAGAAGGTTGCTGGAGCTGCCGTTGGTAAGGCCCTTGCCTTGCAATTTGAACTTGATTTTTCTTTAATCTCATGCATGGTGTCAAGTGCATTGGGATCGGTGTGGTATCTGGATAGTGGCACTTCCTTCCACATGATGGGAGATAAGGAGATTTTCAGTGACTTGGAGGAGAAAGATCTCCAAATGCATATCGAGTTGGGTGACGATGTACGATATAGTGCGACTGGCATTGGTACCATTACCTTTCAGATGGAGTCAGGTAAACCATTTCAATTGAAATATGTTATGCATGTTCCAAGTGTGAAGAAAAACTTGGTCTCAATCACAATGTTGGAGGATAGAGGCTATGACGTTGTTTTTAGTGATGGAAATATTTCCCGCGACATAAAACAATGGGTCAAGCCAAGAGGATATGGATTTGAGTTAAGAATATCTACAAGCTAGAGGTAGATGGCTACGTTGCAATGGTGGGCAAAGTAGAAGAAGTGGTGAGTCGGGATGAGGGCGAATTATGGAATAGGTGATTAGGCCATCTTCACCATGGCGCCGTAAAAATTTTGCAGTAGATTTCTACTAGACTTCCCAGGCGTACACTTGCGCAGTCAGATCAGTGCAAGGGATGTGCTATGGGAAAATATGTAAAGTCCACCTTTCATGAAAAGGAGAATTGTACTTCGATGATCCTGGAGAGAGTTCACACAGACGTGTGTGGACCATTCTCGGTTGCTTCAACAACAAAACATAAGTATTATGTTATTTTTGTTGATGAATTTTCTCGTAAATGTTGGATCTTCTTCGTGCAGAAGAAGGATCAAACATTCTCAAAGTTCTGTGAATTTAAGGCATTGGTGGAGAAAGAGTCGGGGAAGCAAGTGAAGGCTCTTAGGAGTGATAATGGTGGAGAATACATCTCTAACGAATTCAAAAAATTCTGCTGAAAAGAAGGAATTCGAAGAGAACTCATAGCGCCTCATAACCCACAGCAAAATGGGGTCGCGGAGAGGAAGAACATAATGATCGTGGGTGCTGCACTAGCAATGCTACATGATCAGAGCCTACCAATGCATTTGTGGGTGGAAGCATGCAACACTATGATTTATGTGCAAAACCGTTGTACCCATAGAGTACTTGGCATGAGTACACCTGAAGAAGCTTTCACTGGTAAGAAACCAAATGTTTCACACTTTAATATTTTTGGCTCATCTGTTTATGTGCATGTGACCAAGGACGCCAGGAAGAAGCTGGAGCTGACTACTGAAGTTGGGATATTTTTGGGGTACACAGAAACAATCCATAATTATCGTGTGTATTTTCCAAATAGTTGAATGACTGTGGTGTGATGGGATATAAAATTCAATGAGGAGAAAGCCATGAAGTTGTCGCTTGAGAGGGAGCTAGACTTACATGCGGAGGAGGAACTATTGGTTCCCAAAGATGAGTCTCTAGATGTGGATCAGCCACATGAGGAGGTTCATGGAGTGGAGGAGTCCACTCACGTAGAGCCAAACATCAGAACTGGCAGAAGGCGTACCACAGAAGCTGATAGGCTAAGACTTGATGTTGCGTAGAATGTAGGAGCCCCTACTTCACAGTGTAGAAAAAGACAATCTCCTGATCAATTTACCGGATACATGGCTCTCATGAGAAAATGTATTGTCACTGAGCCATCTTCCTTTCAGCAAGTAGTGCAGGAGCCCACATGGGTAGATGCAATGGTGGAGGAGTATGACTCCATTGTCAAAAACAATTCTTGGGAAATTGTTCCAAGGCCGAGTGATAAATTAGTGGTAGGTTTGAGATGGATCTACAAGGTAAAGCAAGTTGCTGATGGGAGTGTTGAGAAATACAAGTCCAGATTTGTGGTCCGGAGCTTCTCACATATCGAGGGGATTGATCATGAAGAAACCTTTGCACCTGTCGCAAGGTATTCTTCCATAAGGACCATCCTTGCTCTCTCAATGCAGATGGGCTGGCGCATTCATCAGATGGGTGTGAAGACTATGTTCCTTAATGGGATCATTGAGGAAGAAGTATACATAGAGCATCCTGAAGGATTTGAGATTTTCAGCAGCGAGTCGCATGTGTGTCGACTCAAAAGAGCGTTGTATGGGCTGAAGAAAGCACCCCGTGCTTGGTACACTCGGATAGACAACTATTTCACCATACTTGGCTTCACCAAAAGTGAGGCGGATGCAAACCTATACCAAATTGTGGTGGAGGGTAAGCTTTTAATCATTATTCTTTATGTTGATGATTTAATACTGATTGGTGATAAGCAGCTGATAAACTCATGCAAGGAGGACCTTGCAAAGGAGTTCGAGATGAAGGATATGAGCCTCCTTCATTATTTCCTTGGATTGGAAATATGGCAGTGAGATGGTGAAATTTTTGTGTCTTAAGGCGAGTATGCAAGAGAGATACTGGGTAAGTTTCACATGGAGGGCTTCAAACCCATGGATACTCCTCTTCTAGGAAACTGGAGAAAAGAGGATGCTACATCTGGAGAGGTAGTGGATGCTATTGTCTATCGACAGTTAGTGGGTTCGCTAATGTATCTAGTGAACATGAGACCAGACATATGATATGCAGTGAACCATCTTAGTCAAGCGATGGTTAAGCTTACCAAGCTCTTTTGGAAGGCGGGCAAGTATTTCCTGAGATACTTGAGGGGCACATCTGAGTATGGCTTATGGTACATATAGATGGATGAGGTGAAGTTTCATCGCTTCATGGATGCAGATTAGGTGGGTAGCCCAATGGACAGAAAGAGCACATTAGAGGGGATAATTAGTATCAGATCTACAACTATTTCTTGGTACAACAGGAAACAGAGATCCATGGCACTCAGTTCAGCAAAAGCAAAATACATGGTAGCAAGTCAAGCTGCATGTGAGGCTATCTAGATGAGAAAGATCTTCGTTGGTTTGTTTGGTTCTCACTTATATCCGACAATGATTCATTGTGATAATCAGAGTTGCATTAAACTCTCGATTAATCATGTGTTTCATGGTAGATATAAGAATATAGATATTTGGTATCATCATATCAAAGATTGTGTGCAGCGGAAGATCATGTTACTTTAGTACATTCCTACGGAAGATCATGATACATATATTCTGACGAAGATGCTCACCAGGAGCAAATTTGAATACCATAGAGACAGGATCAGGGTGAAGGATAATCCCTTTCTTGTTGAGAGGGAGTGTTGAGATTCAACAAGAATATCCTAGTGAAAATTATGCACCTACACTAGGATGGAGCCTCAGGATATTTTTAGGTGGAAGTCTATTTTTAGAATGCATGAGAAAATTCTATTTATAGATGATGTCTATTTATAGATGGTGAGAAAATTCTATTTATAAATGATGTTCTATTTGTAGATGTATGTGCGAGTTCTATTTATAGATCACATGTCTATTTATAGATGCATGTCGACTATTATTATCCCTTAATAATAGTTGGACAATAAATATTAATCTATTCTCATGGAGCACTTGGAATCAGTTAACTAAAGTGGCAAACCAGTTAGCTGAAGGAATTTCAATTTCAAAGGTTGGTTGGTGGGACATGCAAGTGGACTTAGTTGTAACTGAGTGATTCGAAGTTGTAACAGAGTTGGATGTGTAGTTATGTGAGTTGTAAAGTAGTTTAACTCAGTTAAGTGAGTTAAACTCAGTTGTGCTAGTTGTAACTGAAGAGACACTAGTGAGAGATCAGTGAATTAAATATTAAATTAATTCACATGGAGTGATCTCACATGCAACTGAAGATTTACTACTATTAACTACATGCATGTCAGAGCCAATGGAGACCCAGTTGAGAGGTAGGTGAAATGGAAAGTTGACTATCAATTGTACTATATTGGATTGCACACTTGCAAGCCAAACACACATTGGATATGCTCATGAGGATTGCGCAGTCAAGGAGGGCATGATTGCATCGGGTGGTCTTTGTAATCATCTTGGATTGCGCATTGGAGGGTAATTTGTTGTAGAGGTAGAAAATTGGCTAAGGCATTTTCCAATTTACGCAAGACGGTGTGAGATGATTGTATATTTTACTAAGAGCTCTTGGATTAGAGTTTTGTATGATATTATTTTATGATCCATGATATATACATAATATATGATGCGGGGTTTTTAGATTTATGATTTCCCGGTAAAACATCTGTGTTATGTGTGATTGATCTTTCTTCTTGATATTGCAATTGGTGATCGTGTTTTAAATTCTGCAAGAATTTGTTGCAGAAGCGATTGTGTATTTAACAATGGCATATAATTGTTAGATCAGGAGAATCCAGGAAATACATAATTTGTATTAAAATTTCTACAATTTGTTTTGAAACATACCAAGATTGACTTCTTGTTTGATAGTGGTTCACAAGCAAATCTCATATCAGAAGACATAGTCAAGAAGTTAAATTTAGAGACCATTCCTCATCCTAGACCATATCCTTTAGGTTGGGTATGTGAGAATGCAAAATTGCAGGTTACAAGGAGGTTCATCCTTAGATTTGCAATCACTGCAAACTTTCTTGATGAAGTTGGACTTGATGTAATTCCGCTTGATATTTGTTATGACCTTGGGTAGCCCATATCTTATGATATGAGAGCAATCTTTCATCGCCATGAGAATAAGTGTCACTTTTTCAAGAATGGGATTGAGTATATTGTTAGAGCGCATAGTAAGAAGATGATCTAAACTTATGAAAGAACGCAATAAAATACAGAAATACACATAAAATCAAAGATGCAACATAAATAAGACCTTATTTCATTAATATCACATAACTGAAATATGCTTACAGACATAATGGAAATAAACTAGATAGGCTGATGGTAGCTTATCTCTGAGAAGAGATGCGGCGGCTATAGGCCTTTGAAATATGTTACAATTAGGCTCGAAGGCCTATTTTTTATTGAGAAACAATGAAAAACCATAAACATCCAAAAACCTATCCCTTGGAGATGAAATGCCAAACTATGGACCCCGTTGGGGTAAATTGGTACATCAATTTCTCGGGGTCATAACTTTGGCATACGATCTCTGTTTGATGCACATGATACCTCGTTAGAAAGATCCATCCGAGGAATACAACTACAAACAATGAATATCGATTCAAAGACTCACATATCGGGTCATACGCTCATATTCACTTGGAGGTATTTTTCCCAAAAAACGTCGTTTAGGGCCTCAAAACAACTCTGGAAGTTCAGGACCCGAAAAATTTCCAAAAATAGTAAATTGTGCTACAATTAAGGAAACTGAAAAATTGAAAGAAACAACAGTGGAGTTCCATGTGGAATAGTTGGGTGGCCACCAATATCCACCTGGATCAGAAGATGATTTTGTCTCTTATGAATGTTGGACAAATGAAGAGAATTTTCAATGTTGGTTAGAATTTTGCTTTGTTAATGTTCAAGCATGAGGATGCTGTGAATGAGGCCTTCAAGAGAATGCATCAAATGAAAAATATAATTTCATTGAGGTTTATAATGTGTTAGCGTCGGTCTAGTCATGTTTGCCATCAGTGATCAAAATTTCTCTTTTTCATTTGCATATTAGGAGTCCCATAATAATCAATTTCACCATTCCGTTAGGTCATGGATTCATTGATGGTAGTAATTTGTTACCAGTTTCCCTCATGAGGTACTTGCTGATTTTCCTTCCTATGATCTTCAGTCATTTGTCACTTTCATTCTCAAAATCATATTATTAGGTCATAGGATGGGTCTCATTAGCCTCTAAGGTCTCGCCATGGTCAAATTAATGAGTCAAGTGTCAAATAAAGATCAACGAAGTCATGAGGAAGTCAATAAATACAAAGTCATAGCACCAGGAAGATCAAAGATATCATTTGTTTGGTTTGATGCAAACTTCACCTCAAAACCATGTTTTGAGGTGAAGACATGATACTTTTCCTTTCAGCCACAATTCAGAAGTTGTCATCTCCACAAAATGATGTCCCTGTCTTCAGAGAAGTTTTCCACAGCATGTTCATCGCCAAATCACCTTCAAAGCAGATCCACCAGAAGGAGCCCGACAAGAGCTTTCCAACGGTATATTACACTCTCAAAACTGACTTCTAGAGCGAATTCTATGCCTAAGTGAAGTAAAAGCCCTTATATCCTCATATAGCCTCTATTTCCCATTCTCCCCCTTTAAACTTTATGTTCAAAGTTTTATATTCCTTTATTAAAACCCCTTTTCCCCCTTTCCGATTGTAATATCGCATTATAAAACATTTAATAAAATATGCGATTTATTACTAAACCACTTCCCCTTTTCCATGTAAACCCCACTACTTTAGCGCAAAATCGCAAGATCGCAAGCTTAGAGATTCAAGTGTCTTGTTGATGTGGAATTTGCGATGTGCGATGTGCGACCATCACAATTTTCCCATCGCAAAATTCCCATCGCAATTTTCCCATCGCAAAACTCCCGTTTGCGATATGCGATCATCGCAATTTTCCCCGTCGCAACATTCCCATCGCAAATTCCAATATTGTGATTGCGATTTTTATCCCCGGGCCCACCATACGACACCTACTCCCCATTATAATATAAAGGCCTTTTCCCCTTTATAAGTCCCAAATTGCATTTTATTACGTTTATTAAAGGACTTCCCATGGTTTAATCCAACCGCATCGAAAATTTTATTTCGTATATATTTTCCCGCTCCCCGATCCTGATTGCGATTAAGATGTTGGTCCCGCCTCCTCTCCCTTCCTTCCTATTCACTGCTTCCCTTCACGTATGGCTTCATTCCAGTTTATTCTAGTTTTACTGCAATGACATCTTACTAAAAGTCAGTTATTCAAAAGAAATAATGGAAAGCTAAGCGACAGCTAGAGGCCGAGACTCAAATTTGCAACAGTCACATCTTCAATTATGATCCACGTTACAATGTTTCGCCTTCTCACTAGCTAGATGTAACGCAGCTCTTCCTTCATGGAGAGATTATTGGCTCTTGGTGTTCCATCTTCTCTATCGTTCTATATTCCCACGAATTTGTTCTATTTATTGTAATTGGAAATCATTTGTAAAGGGGCTGAGTTTTGGGGAAATAGTGTGGCAGAAACATCTCTGCGCTTCGTTGTATAGTTTGGCAGGGAATTAAATAAAGTGATGCAGCTCTGATTTATGGGATTCATGTGGTATGAGTTTTAGCATATGTTTCTCCTTTATGTTTCATATGTACATTGTTATGTTACACCATTCATTAATTAACATCTCCAGTTGAATGTTTTCAAGTTAGAAAGGTAGAATCCATTTTATATGCTCTGCCTTGGGGAATCATTCATACTCTGTGTATTTTCTTCTGTTTGAAAAGGATTCATTTATTATGCCCTTTTCAGCTTCTCAACAGTCTTTCCATTTCATCTTATTTCGATTTGATTGCTAAACCTTCTGCCTATCTTGCCCTATGAAATATTCTGTATCCTGATTTAATTCCTCAGCTCATGCTGTCCTTTTGTCCCATACATCCCTGAAATTTCAGTCATTTATTAAAATCCCTCTTCCCATTTATATACCTAGCCTAAAATCAGTTCATTATTGTGTTATTGAATATCTATTCTACGGAGAGAGCCCTCTCCTGTCCTTGTAGGGCTAGCTACAAGGCTGAGCATGGTTTAGTTGTTACCCTGATTTTCCTTTTTCAGCCTGAGGTTCAGATTGGGTGCTAACATCTCTGGCGACTCTGCTGGGGAGGCAATTACAAACTTTTGCGTAGAAGATTTATCACCCCAGTAATATTTTTCTTGCAAAGTCTCGATGATGATATTTCATAATTTTCTAGGCTGATATAAATATTGTATAGTAATAAGTTGACCACACTGGCTTCAAGAAGATATACAAGGGCTAATCCTGATCCAAATCCTCCCCCTGTGTTCGAAAATCCTAATCTTATCCCAAGAATAGTCAGAAGACAAGAGGGATCGCCAAGTCCTACACCTATTTTCGGGTCCCATACTCGGCCCAGTGAATGTTTTTTTGTAGAGGAGATTACTTTTGATGAGAATTTTGAGCTTTCTTTGTTTAGAAGTAAGTCTGAAACTGCACTTGAAGACACGGTTTTAGATCCGGAGTTTCTTGTAGATATTGAAGTTCAGAGAGCAAATTCTTCCATTGATGACTACATTTTGAATTCACCTCAGTCCATCACTGCAACTTATATTCCTGAGCCTTCAGAATCATCAGGAGCAGCATTCCATCCTCCTGATTCATCAGCATTCCCATCAATCAATTCCCAGTTTTCATCTCCTCCATCAACACCTACCTCAAATTCCAGCATTACAAACACTGTGGTAAATCCTCCCAGAAATATGGCTGCCCGGTATGCACCCTTGGTTTTACCTCAGGTTCTCAATGATATGCCCGCTGATTATCAGGGTAAAATTGCTATCTTTGATGCCACTTCCGTGTATTATAGCCCAGGTTGTTTGTTCAAAGCTTCGGAGGTGAAGTGAGAAAGTGGTTTAGAGCTTTACCAGCAGGCTCTATTCACACTTTGCAAGAGTTACACACACAGTTCCTAGAGCGATGGGAGGTGAAAAGGAACCCACACCAAATTCTGTCTGAATACGAGAATATGAAAAGAAATGTGGGTGAAACAATGCAAGATTATTGTTTAAGATTCAATGCTGCATACAATGCTATTCCGGCCAACCTCAAACCACCCATGGATTCAGCTATGCTGAAGTTTCCAGATGGTTTTGATGCCGATATGGAATATCAGCTACGTGAAAGAGATCCACCATCACTTGAAGAGATGCAAAAGATATCAGTAAGCGTTGAAGCTAATCTGTTGGCGAAAAGAGCTCGAGCTAGAACTGAAAAGAAAGTCGTGGTGAAAGAGGAAGCATCCCCTTCGGACAGAAAAATGGACACACTAATTCGTACAATGGAAAAGATGGTTGATCGATTAACGATTTCGGACAGACCGGAGCCCCAAATAAGAAATCCGAATTTTAGAGGACAACAGCAGTCGCAATTTAGAATTAGACAGAGAGAACAAAGGGCGCAGGACCAAGCAGCACCACAGTAGCAGATTAAAACACCGCTACAGCAGAACTACGTGCAAGGGACTGACTCAGATGACGATGGTCCTCTGTTCGAAACCAATCATTTTTTCACAACTGATGGCACTCCCATTTTCCTCACAGAAGACGAAGAATACACAATGGCGACTCCAGACATTCAAGGGGACGAAAACTTCATTTTGGCCAATGACGTGGTGTTAGAAGAAGAATCTGATGACTACTAGAGAGGATATATGAATGCTTTATCAGCCCAGCAAAGGCAGTACTCTCTGAGGAACAGGAATGTCACAATCAGCCCCATTCAAAAAAGAAAGGAAATCCAAATGAAGGACGAAGCACAGAAGAAAGGAAAAGAGCCGGCCAATCCTTCATCCAGCAAAGCACCCGCAGTTACTAATACAGCTGAGAACATTGCAAAAGAGAAAAGCCAGCAGAACACAGCGAAAGAGAAAACAGAGAAGAAAGACCCTCCTACTAAAGAGGTAGAAAAGGCTCCCTCCTTTAATTTAGAAAGTGAAATTTCCAAGTTAAAAGTGTCTGTGCCTTTGACCGAGTTGGTAAAGAATAGTGTATATAAGAGTCAGGTATCTAAAGTCTTGCAAATAGACCCTCTTTCTGATATGGTTAATGTGGAAGATGACTACCCTGAACTAATCTTTGGTCCAGCCACACAAGAGTCTGAAGAAAATGAAGTGCCTCCCTTTTACCTAAGTCTTAGGTTGCATGAGTTCGTCTTGCATAACGCCATGTTGGACTCTGGGGCCTCCCATAATTTAATGCCCAAAGCCGTCATGGAGAAGTTAGGCCTTGATGTTACTAGAAAGTACCATGATTTGTACTCTTTTGATTCAAGTAGGGTCCACTGCATTGGTCTCATCAAAGATTTAGTAGTGTCTTTAGATCAAATCCCAGCCAAAAATGTCTTGATGGATGTAGTTGTTGCTGATGTCCCACCATGGTTTGGAATGCTCCTATCTAGGTCTTGGGGTGAAAAACTTAAGGGGACCATACAGCTTGATTTCTCCTATGCCACAATCCCTGTATTTGGCCAGTTGAGAAAGTTGTATAGGGAAAAGAAAATGAAATACATGATCACTAGCAAAGACAAGCCAGTAAATCATCCCATCAATGCAGTCTACACAGATTTAGAGTCTTTTGTCTTATATTCAGATGGTGGTTTAAATGATGAGGATGTTCAGTTGGTACAAGTGGAGGAGATACCTGAGATTTCAGAAAATTTCAGAGAAATCCTCAAACAGGAAAAAGACAAAGTAGCAAGTACTTCTAAGCCTTCTGCCTGCCAACAGCAAATGGATAATGAACAGCTAGAAATCAGCCAAGGCAAAGAAGAGAAAGAAACAAATTTTCAGCATCTACAAGAAGAAGAAGAAGGTTTGTGGAGTATGGATTTTGATGGAGTTGTTGGTAAGGATGGAGCTGGCATTGGAATATGGATTAGGAGTCCTATTTTTCAACCTGAGAAGGTCCCTAGTAATGTTAGAGTATGTGCTTACAAGTTGGCTTTTGAATGCTCTAACAATGAAGCAGAGTATGAAGCTCTGATTGCAGGCCTCAAAATCTTGAAGAAGTTGAAGGCAAAAAGGATTTCTGTGTATGGTGACTCTGAGTTAATAATCAAGTAGGTGAAAGGAGAATACCAAGCTAAACATCCAAGACTAAGGGCATACAAAAATGCAGTTCTGGACATTTTGAAGACATTCCCAGAGTACACTTTGACAGCAGTGCCCAGGATGCAGAATCTTATTGTTGACTCTCTTGCAACTACTGCAAGTAACCTGAAAATTCCGATGAACTCCAGCAACAAATTCGAAATCCATGTCAAACATAGGCCTGCTGTTCCGGATAATTTGAGGTATTGGCAAGTATTTTGGGATGATAATGAGATAAATGCATTTTTGCAGGGTGATGGAAAATTCAAGGACACTCTCATAGAAGGTGAGTATGTGGTGGATGATCAAGAATTGGAAACAAACCAGATGGACATGTTGCAGCTGAAAGATAACGTAATTCCTAGAGGTCTCATACCTCTAGAGGAGCTGTTTGATCAGGACGATGTTGCAAAGAAGCCAAGCTTGGTGCCCACAGAGAAAGGAGTTGAAGAAGTGAATATTGGAACAGTTGATCAGCCCAAGTTTGTCAAATTGTCAAAGACATTGTCCCCTGAAGTGAAGGAGAAGTATGTGAAGTTGCTTTCCGAATTTTCTGATGTATTTGCATGGGATTATTCAGACTTGAAAGTGTATGATAAAAACATAATCCAACATACTATTCCTATCAAGCTAGATCAAAAGCCATTCAGACAGAAGCTGAGAAGAATCAATCCAAAGCTGCTGCCATCAATTGAAAAGGAGGTAAATAGGTTGTACAAAGTAGGAATCATAGTTCCTATTAGATTTTCTTATTGGATTTCGAATTTGGTCCCAGTGCGCAAGAAGACTGGAGAAATAAGGTTGTGTATAGATTTTTGGAACTTGAATAAGGCCTCCTTAAAGGATAATTATCCACTTCCGAAAATGGACCATATTCTGCAGAGAGTAGTTGGAGCATCCAGGATGTCACTACTTGATGGCTACTCAGGCTACAACCAAATCTTGGTGCATGAGAAAGACCAAGATAAAACTGTCTTCACAACACCCTGGGGAACCTTCCAGTATGCCAAAATGCCTTTCGGACTGAAGAATGCAGGAACTACTTTCCAACGTGCAATGGACATCGCCTTTGCAAATGAAAAAGATGTTTTTCTGGTTGTTTATTTGGATGATTTGACAGTGTTTTCAGGATCAGATGATGAGCATTTGTACCATTTGAGAGTTGTTTTTCAGCGATGCAGAAAGTTCAGAATTTCTCTCAATCCCAAGAAGTGCCTCTTCGCCATGGATGAAGGCAAGCTGCTGGGACATATCATCTCCAAAGATGGTATTCGCATCGATCCAGCTAGAGTGGAGGCAATCCAGCTCATAGACCTGCCACGAAACAAGAAGGAGATCCAGGCCTTTAATGGTAAAATGAACTTTTTACGTCGATTTATACCCAATCTGGTGGAACATTTGAGGGAAATGACTAACATGTTGAAGAAGGACAACACTGTTAAATGGAGCGAGGAGGCTATCAAATCATTCAATTTGGTAAAGTTTGCTTTGTCCAATGCCCCAGTTTTGATCAGTCCTGACTACACTCAAGACTTCATCATATTTTTGTTTGCATCGGAACATAATTTAGCTGCTGTTTTAATGCAAAAGAGAGACGAGATCGAAAAGCCAATTGCCTTTTTCAGTAGAACTATTAGAGATGCGGCGTTGAGATATAATATTATCGAGAAACATGCATTGGCTCTTATCAAGGCATTGAAGGATTTCAGGGTCTATATTCTCCATTCACATACTATAGCATATGTCCCTAACGCAACAGTGAAGGATGTGTTGATACAAAATGATCCAGAAGGTCGGAGAGGTAAGTGGATAGCAGCCATGTTGGAGTATGATCTAGAGATCAAACCCACGAAGCTGATCAAAGGCCAAGGCTTGGCGAAGCTGATGGCCCAATCAAATCTGCGTGCTTTGGATATAAACCTCATAACAACAGTGGCAGAAGATGAAGATGAAGGTTTGCTGGTTCCTATTTCAGATATTTTTCTGCAGTCCCCGTGGTATTCAGACATCGTCTATGTCCTTCAGCATTTGTCACCTCCTACGGGCATGTCCAAGAGTAAAGGCAGATCTCTGAAGTTAAAATCTGCAAAATACTACATTTTAGACAACGCTCTGTATTGGAAAGATCCGGGAGGCATTCTGCTCAATTTTTTGGTTGAAGAAGAAGCGCAGAAGGTAATGCATGAGTTTCATAAAGGTGACTGCGACGGTCACTTGTTTTGGAAGACTATAGCTAACAAAATATTGAGAGCAGGATATTATTGGCCCACATTATTCTCGGATTTATATAAGACCGTGATGAAATGTCATGAATGCCAAATCTTCCAAGGGAAGAAGAAATTGCTTCCACTTCCTTTGAAACCAGTTTCGGTAAACGCTCCCTTCCAGCAGTGGGGGCTCGATTTTATAGGAGAGATTCATCCCGCGTCCTCAGCACAACACCGATGGATCTTGACAGGGACATATTACTTTACTAAATGGATCGAGGTCATCCCAGCCAGGCAATCAACAGATGCGGTAATCATTCAATTCTTGGAATCGAATATTCTATCTCGTTTTGGCTGCCCCTGTAAAATCGTAACAGACAATGCAGCAGTGTTCAGATCCAAGAAAATGATCGACTTTTGTGATAAATACAACATCGTGCTGGGCCATTCGACAGCTTATTATCCACAAGGAAACAACGTGGCTGAGTCATATAACAAATCATTGGTGAATATAATTAAAAAAATGTTGGAGGCAAACAAAAGAAATTGGCACCGAAAGCTCATCAACGCGCTGTGGGCAGACAAAGTTAGCAGCAAAAGATCAATAGGTATGTCACCATTTGAGCTGGTTCATGGTACCGACGATGTCTTTCCTACATCCTTTAGAGTCCCAGTTATGAAATTATTGCAAGAATTTGGCAGCGAGGACAATGACAATCAGCGAAGAATCAATCAAATGATCCACCTTCAGCGAACAAGAGAGGAGGTGTCACAGAACGTTATTCAGTTGCAGGAGAAAATTAAAAAGATCTATGACAAAAAGACAAAGGCAGAAAATTTTCAGCTGGATGATATAGTGTTGAAATGGGATGCCATAAATGAAGACAAAGGGAAGCATGCTAAGTTCGACAATCTGTGGAAAGGACCATATAGGATCTCAACTTATAGAGGACAGAATGCCTTCTTGCTTTCAGAAATGGATGGCCAAAATTTTCCTGGAGGAGCAATGAATGGTAGGCCTTTGAAGAAATACCATTGTTGAAAACAAAGGATCAGAATCTATGTCATCATCATTGTATATACCATGTTATGAGTACACAGTCATTGAAGTTCGGGGCCCAAGGTGAAGGCTATAAAACTTGAATGATATGTGTATGGTTTGGTTTATTTCAGTTTTTCAGTCTTAGTCTTGAGTCAGTATCAGTATGTATTGTGTCAGTTTTTCAGTATTTTTGACTCCATGCCCAATGGATAAGGCTACTTGGTCTACGGTGTTCTTGGCACCTCCAAGGAGCTACCATCCCCATTGGAGCCAATGTTAGCATCAGTCTAGTCATACTGCCATCAGTGATCAAAACTGCTCTTTTGCATTTGCATATTAGGAGTCCCATAATAATCAATTTCACCATTCCGTTAGGTCATCGATTCATTGATGGTAGTAAGTTGTTACTTGTTTTCCCTCATGAGGTACTTGCTGATTTTCCTTCCTATGGTCTTTAGTCATTTGTCACTTTCATTCTCAAAATCATATTAGTAGGTCATAGGATGGGTCTCATTAGCCTCTAAGGTCTCGCCATGGTCAAATTAATGAGTCAAGTGTCAAATAAAGATCAGCGAAGTCATGAGGAAGTCAATAAATACAAAGTCATAGCACCAGGAAGATCAAAGATATCATTTGTTTGGTTTGATGCAAGCTTCACCTCAAAACCATGTTTTGAGGTGAAGACATGATACTTTGCCTTTCAGCCACAATTCAAAAGCTGTTATCTCCACAAAGGGATGTCTTTTTCTTCAGAGATGTCTTTCGTAGTATGTTCAGCGCCAAATATTCTTCAAAGCAGATCCATCAAAAAGAGCCCGGAAGGAGCTTTCCAACGCTATACTACACTCTCAAAACTAGCTTCTGGATTGAATTTTGTGCTTAAGTGAAGTAAAAGCCCTCTATTCCCTAAGCCCCACCTATTTCCCATGTTTCCCCTTTAACTTTATGTTCAAATCCCTTTAAAAAAACCCCTTCCCCCCCCCCCCCCCGTTTTCGATTATAAATCACATTATCATATTAACTCTGATCCCAAACCACTTCCCCTTCTTCCATCCCCTTGAACTTTATTATAAAGTTTATGTTACATATTATAAACCCCACCACTTTAGCGCAAAATCGCAAGATCGCAAGTTTAGAGATTCAAAATTTTCCCATCCCAAAATTCCCATTTGCAATGTGCAATCATCGCAAAATCGCAAGATCGCAAGTTTAGAGATTCAAAAATTTCCCATCGCAAAATTCCCATTTGCGATGTGCGATCATCGCAAAATTCCCATCGCAAACTCCAATATTGTGATTGCGATTTTATCCCCAGGGCCACCATACGGCACCTACTCCCCATTATAATATAAAGGCCCTTTCCCCTTTAAAAATCCCAAATTGCATTTTATTACGTTTATTAAAGGACTTCCCATGCTTTAATCCAACCGCATCAAAAGTTTTATTTCGCATATATTTTCCCGCTCCTCGATCCCGATTGCGATTAAGATGCTAGTCCCACCTCCTCTCCCTTCCTTCCTATTCACTGTTTCCCTTCACGTAAGGCATTATTTCAGTCTATTCTAGTTTACTGCAACGACATCTTATTAAAAGTCAGTTATTCAAAAGAAATAATGGAAAGCAAAGCGACAGCCAGAGGCCGAGACCCAAATTTGTGACAGTCACATCTTCAGTTACAATTCAAAAGATCTGCATTACAATGTTTCGCCTTCCCACTGACTGAATGTAACACAGCTCTTCTTTTACAAAGAGACTATTGGCTTTTGGCCTTCTATCTTCAGTTGTGATTTCTCCCCTTCCCATCCATTTGTATTCCTGCAAATCTGTCTATTTATTGTAAATTCTAATTATTTTTAAAAGGGGCTGAAAGTCTGAGGTCTGAAAACTCAGAAGTAGGGGAATAGTGTGGTAGTGAGCTCTGTGCTCCATTGTGTAGTTTGGCAGGGAATTAATATAGTGATGCAGCTCTAATTTGTGGGATTCATGTGGTATGAGTTTTAGCATATGTATTTTCTTTGTGTTTCATATGTACATTGTTATGTTGCAACATTCATTCATAGACATTTCCAGTTGAATGTTTTCAAGTTAGAAAGGTAGAATCCATTTTATATGCTCTACCTTGGGGAATCATTCATACTCTGTGTATTTTCTTCTGTTTGAAAAGGATCCGTTTATTATGCCCTTTTCAGCTTTCTCAACAGTCCTTCCACTCCATCTTATTTCAACCTAGATTGCTAAATATCCTGCCCATCTTGCCCCATGAAGTACCCTGTATCTTGATTTAATTACTCAGTTCATACTGTCCTTTTGTTCCATACATCCCTGAAATTTCAGTTATTCATCAAAACTCTTTTTCCCATTTATATACCTAGCCTAAAATCAGTTCACTACCATTTTATTGAATATCTATTCTACGGAGAGAGCCCTCTCCTGTCCTTGTAGGGCTAGCTACAAGGCTGAGCTTGGTTTAGTTGTTACCCTGATTTTCCCTTTTTAGCCTGAGGTTCAGATTGGGTACTAACATCTCTAGTGACCATACTAGGGACAACAATTACAAACTTTTGCATAGAAAATTTATCACCCTAGTAATATTTTTCTTGTAAAGTCTCGATGATGATATTTTAGAGTTTTCTAGGCTGATATAAATATTGTACAGTATTAATTTGACCACACTGGCTTCAAGAAGATATACAAGGGCCAATCCTGATCCAAATCCTCCCCTTGTGTTTGAAAATCCAAATCTTATCCCAAGAATAGTCAGAAGAAAAGAAGGATCGCTAAGTCCTACACCTATTTTCAGGTCACATACTTGGCCCAGTGAGTGGTTTTTTGTAGAAGAGATTTCTTTTGATGAGAATTTTGAGCTTTCTTTGTTTATAAATAAGTCTGAAACTGCGCTTGAAGACACGGTTTTAGATCCGGAGTTTCTTGTAGATATCGAAGTTCAGAGAGAAAATTTTTCCATTGATGATTACATTTTGAATTCACCTCAGTCCGTCACTGCAACTTATATTCCTGAGCCTTCAGAATCATCAGGCGCATCATTCCATCCTCTTGATTCATCAGCATTCCCATCAATCAATTCCCAGTTTTCATCTCCTCCATCAACACCTACCTCAAATTCCAGCACTACAAACGTTGTGGTAAATCCTCCCAGAATTATGGCTGCCCGGTATGCACCCTTGGTTTTACCTTAGGTTCTCAATGATATGCCTGCTGATTATCAGATTAAAATTGTTATTTTTGATGCCACTCAGGGTATTATAGCCCAGCAGCATGTTGACAAGATGAATGACTTTTTTGACTTGCATGAAGTGGAAGAAGAGAATGTAGCTACCAGGTTGTTTGTTCAAAGCTTCAGAGGTGAAGTGAGAAAGTGGTTTAGAGCTTTACCAGCAGGCTCTATTCACACTTTGCAAGAGTTACACACACAGTTCCTAGAGCGATGGGAGGTGAAAAGTAACCCACACCAAATTCTTTCTGAATACGAGAATATGAAAAGAAATGTGGGTGAAACGGTGCAAGACTATTGTTTAAGATTCAATGCTACATACAATTCTATTCCGGCCAACCTCAAACCACCCTTGGATACAGCTATACTAAAGTTTCCGGATGGTTTTGATGCCGATATGGCATATCAGCTGCGTGAAAGAGATCCACCATCACTTGAAGAGATGCAAAAGATAGCAGTAAGCATTGAAGCTAATTTGTTGGCTAGAAGAGCTCGGGCCAGAACTAAAAAGAAAGTCATGGTGAAATAGGAGGCCTCCCCTTCAGACAGCAAAATAGACACACTAATTCATACAATGGAAAATATGGTTGATCGATTAACGATTTCGGACAGACCTGAAACCCAATTAAGAAATCCGAATTTTAGAGGACAACATCAGCCACAATTCAGAATTAGACAGAGAGAACAAAGGGCGCAGGACCAAGCAGCACCACAGCAGCAGATTAAAACACTGCTACAGCAGAACTACGTGCAAGGGACTGACTCAGATGATGATGGTCATCTGTTCAAAACCAATAACTTTTTCACAGCTGATGGCGCTCCCATTTTCCTCACAGAAGACGAAGAATACACAATGGCGACTCCAGACATTCAAGGGGACGAAAACTTCATTTTGGCCAATGACGTGGTGTTAGAAGAAGAATCTAATGACTACCAGAGAAGATATATGAATGCTTTATCAGCCCAGCAAAGGAAGTACTCTTTGAGGAACAGGAACGTCACAATCAGCCCCATTCAAAAAAGAAAGGAAATCCAAATGAAGGACGAAGCACAGAAGAAAGGAAAAGATTTAGCTAATCCTTCATCCAGCAAAGCACCTGTAGTTACTAATATAGCTGAGAACATTGCAAAAGAGAAAAGCCAGCAGAACACAGCGAAAGAGCAAACAGAGAAGAAAGACCCTCCTGCTAAAGAGGTAGAAAAGGCTCCCTCCTTTAATTTAGAAAGTGAAATTTCCAAGTTAAAAGTGTCCATGCCTTTGACCGAGTTGGTAAAGAATAGTGTATATAAGAGTTAGGTATCTAAAGTCTTGCAAATAGACCCTCTTTCTGATATGGTTAATGTGGAAGATGACTACCATGAACTTATTTTTGGTCCAGCCACAGAAGAATCTGAAGAAAATGAAGTGCCTCCCTT